>JAQIBA010000191.1:52093-142328 GCA_028293925.1 Brueelia nebulosa
AAAGTATATAAAATGAAGTTTAAAGTAATAAAAAGGGAGGAATTGAGGTTCGAAGGGTGCAATTGTATGAGACTAAACTTCGTCACTGACAACCACCCCAAAGTATTCCTCAATGTTGGAGAAAACCCGTTTCAGAAAACAACACTCTCGCGCACGTTTCAGCATTCCAAGTTAAGATAATGCAATATAAATCTAAATGTCTAATAAGATTCGTATCATCTTATAACTGGGGTGCGAGACCTGTCCACTCGAGCATTGGCGCACTCCCTCACGGGGCCCCCACTGTCCTCCCTTCCCTTTCCCTCCTCTCCCCCTCTTCCCTTTGAGGGATTGTCCCTGGAAATGAAACCCCGACGAAAGGGTTTTGGGTTTCCCAAACACTCTAAAGGGCGGCGCGAAGACATATTCGGAGAAAGGGAGAGCCAATACGCCAATGACATGGAAACAGTGTGAGAGTGTGAAGAGTGTGTCTTTGTTTCAGATCAAGATATTAAAGAATTCTTTACCTACGTCAATGAGTTCCCTGTTGGTTTTAAGTAGTTATTAACAGGAATCTACACCTTTTGGACCTGAATCCGGGGTGGTCTCGACTCCCGGCGGACATTCCAACTCCCATAACTCATCTTTTATTCTTGACGAATCACTCGGCTTATCAATCACGCGGTTAACCCCTCTGGGGGGGGGGGGAGGAAAGGGGAGGAAAATTTATTCCTTGCAGTGCAATTTGTTTCAATTATTTAACAATCATGTTTTACACGGTTTTACAATCATTCTGACAAAAACAATAATCTCATTGAATACATTGTTTTATTGTTTTTCTTGTTTGCGTGTCATTCCCCCCAAAATGCTGTTCATCTGCTTATTCGAAAGTGAAACTCAGCATGTATTAACTGTATTAATTAGCCATTTTTCGGGGTGACTTTTCAAAAAACTTAACCTTTAATGAATTTGTTGGTTTAATCGGAGAAAAAATTGGTTAATTCGAATTATTAGATATTATTAAATTAGATAAAATCATTAGATCACAATTAGATGAAAACGAAGACAAATGGTTTCATTTGTGTGAAAGATTTCGACAAACCGCGATGACAAGTGAGCGACACCTAAAACCCATTCAACGAAAAGAAAACAAAAAAAAAAAGTCCTTCAAATGGTGAAAACCTGCGGGAAGGACAAAAAAACATTTCAAGCTTAATGACGGGACAATGGGGGATGCGGGACAAAACGAAACGTCACTCTTCCCCAACAAAAGGCCGCTTTTGTTATTGGGAAGCTTTTTCGACAGCACGGCACCGGACCGAGACAAAAAGGAAAGAGACCGACCTGGGGGGTGGAGGGACAGAAGGGGGAGGAAAGGGGACGCATTGCCATGTGAGGCCGGGAAACCGGAAGTTTCAAAAGAAAGTCAAAAAACTAAGTCGTTTTTTAAATGTGAAATTTGACGGCTGACAGGAGGAAAACCGGGAGATAATCAGGGCCGTGTCAAGGTTTGTCTCTCTCTTCGGGAACACGTGTGAGCACCGGTGGTTCCTAATTAGTCCGATGGGTGCATTCGGTCAAAAGGGGTGAAACACAGCTAAACGAATGAGAAATAATGATTGTGATTATTACGTTGGGTCTGAATCAGTGCTCGAGTCCCTACGATTCGGTGGATGAGGAATACAAAACGTGAGCAACCCGATATCCCTGATGGGGTGGTCTCTGTGCGCATCGTGAGGGCTGCGAATGAGCACCCCGTATTCCATTGTTCTCTTATCTCTTCCCTGGATTTATATTATTAGACTACTACCCGTTGCTAGGCGACTCACAAATGACAAATGTTATTGGGCGAAGTGGTTGCAATCGTTCCGGCATTGATCTCCTTCGATCGGGTCGGATTACACGATCATTGTGGACGTTATGGGGCAGCTGAGAGTGCAAAGAGGGACCCAGTGAACTTTGACCTCTCGAGGAAGGGCTCCCCAGTGGATTAAATGAATGGAAATGAGATTTGAAGAAGCGAGGAAGACGGTGTTAAAGCTCCGTTTGGGGGTGTTCGAGATTCAACCCTCCTTCCCTCATTCACGATAAATAATAAAAGAGTATATATAAATTGTTTTCTTAAAGAGGGTGCTCTAAAGGACCTGTTGACATTCTTTTCAGGCCGATTATTCCGTCTCTTCCATTGAGGATCAACCACCTTTTCTGGTGGTGCACCGGTGTGTGTCCTCTTTTATTAAGAAAATAATTTTTGCTTCATTGGATCGCCAACACGGAATTCTTACTGAGAGGATTATTTAAAAAATACAGTCACAACAGCGGCGGAGGTCTGATTAATCCAATGAATAAAACATTCCAAACAATCCGTTGCGGTTACATATCTACTGAATGAGTAGATAAGAAGCGAACGACAGTCTGCGCACGAAGTTTATTATTTCATTGAAATTTATCTCAATCCTTTGCACACTGAGAACACAGTGTGTTGTGAATTACAAAAAAAATTATAAAAATACTTACGCGTTTCCAATAAAAATTAAATACATTAAAGTACAAAAGACTAAATTACAAATACTTAATAAAAACCCAATTATTAAATTACAAATACTCAATAAAATACAAATTATTAAATTACAAATACTTAATAAAATACAAATTACAAAATTAGCAAATACTCAATAAATTACAAATTACTTAATTACAAATACTTGTTAAAAACACAAATTACTAAATAAACAAATACTCAATAAAATACAAATTACTAAGTTACAAATTCTCAATATAATACAATTTATAAATTAACAAATACTCAATAAAACACAAATTACAAAATTACAATTACTTAATAAAATACAAATTACTAAAATACGAATACTTAATAAAACACAAATTACTAAATAACAAATACTCAATAAAATACAAATTACAAAATTAACAAATACTCAATAAATTACAAATTACTTAATTACAAATACTTAATAAAAGCACAAATTACTAAATTAACAAATACTTAATAAAATAGAAATTACTAAATTACGAATACTTAATAAAATACAATTTACTAAATTAGGAAATTAATTTTTTTTAACAGAATCAAAGTATAAATTAAAAAACCACCGACTTTATATTAACCCCATCAAAAAACATTCCCAAAATAAATGTATTAAAACTTCCAACGGAAATAATTGTTTCGAAAATCCCCAAAAAATGACTTCATTGAACAAAAAAAAACTAAAATAAAAATTAAAAAATTCAGTTCCGTGAGAAAATTCTCAAAATTCCAGTTTCGCAATGGAAAATTACCGCGAAAGGGTTGAAATATATTTTTTTTTTTAAACCGGTATCGATCGAAAAAGGGTTAATAATGGTTTAAACGGGGTCAAATGTAAAAATTTTTTTAAATTCAAATAATTCTTTTGATTTGGGAACAATACAACGTGAAATTTCCGGGGCGTTGCTTTTCTTCATAGGCGAAACTCATTAAGACAAACCCCTTAAGAAAAATGGGGAAAAAGAATGGAAAAACGGGGTGGAAGGAGGGTTGTAATCCCTTTGGCAAAAGGGTTTTTCTCAAGGATTTCCATTTTACAAAAATGTTTAATTTCGATTCATGAGGAAAGTGAAAACTGTAGCTTTTGTAATGAATGAGGAGGGTTACAATGAACTCTAAAGGTAAGGGCGAATGTATCGAATATCCCCAATATTCCAAATTCGGGTCTTTATGAACTCCGCACAAAAGGGTGGAATGTAGTCGTAAAGGGTTGACACGAATTAAAATCAATTTTCATGTAAACGATTTCCACATATTTTTCTGTATAACAAAATGTATAGTTTGAACATCAATTTGTGAAAGGGTTGTCTGAGAGAAGGGAAGGTGATACACAAAGACGCCATTGCCGTGTTGGGAGACGGGAATTCCGTAACATTGCCAAATGAAAAGGAATTAAAACGCGTAAAGTCAAAACATTTTAGGTCAGCTACCCAAAACTCCGGCGCAGTGACTGCAATTCAATCCATCGAAGTATAAAAAGAAAAAATCTGCAGATCCGAGATAATTGCGTGAGAATGAAACGGATTCCCTTATCTCATAAGTTTTAGTTTTCCATTGACAGATAGGCATTGAGAGGTTTTCTCTTTCCATCAAACTCTCTTTTTCGCTTTCAATGGCGACCGATTGCCCGGCAACCCTTTCCCGATGGACACAACCCCCGACCTTTGCGACCAAACCTGTGTGGTCTCACCGCTGCTGTATATTTTCCATTAAAACCATTCAGGAGTGATATTTAACAAAACGTCAGGATTAACAAAAAGTCGCAACAAAAAAAGAGAAGAAAGAAAAAAAAAACAAAATTAAACATAATCATGTCGAACTTAATTTACGTTTGAATCCAAATAGTAATGAGAAAAAAGGGCAGTGCTGACAGGAATCCCCCGTTCAGTTAAACCCTTCTGTAACAGAGATGGGAGTATTCGGTTGAATCGCAAAAGACTTCCAAATCACCGGGAAATGTATCCCGTTAAGCCCTTTTTCCAGGAAGGGGTGAGTTTTGATTCGATCAGACATATTCAGAGACCCGGAAAATAATTGATTGATAAAATTAGATTTAAGGGGTGGAAGAGAGGAGGGGGAGGAAACCATAGACCGTTGTGCTGCCTCTTCGATTTTCTTGAAAAAGTTTAAAACAAAATGGCGACAATTAAAATGTTTAACTTTTGCCAACGTTGAGGGGGATGTTTTTTCTGGATGGCAGATGCGGGGTGCAATCAGCCACCCCCTCAGTCTTCCTCCGGTACCGTTCGGATTTGTGTACCGTACTCTTCACATCCATTAATAGAGCAAATATATAAAAATCGAAGGGATCAAAAACAAATACGATGACTATCCATCATGGACGATGGTTGAAAGTCCTTCCATTAGGCCAACGGATTCCCTTTTCCAGAACCTTTCCAAACACGAACTTGGTTTGTTTTCTCTTTAATTCTCTTGTTTTTCTTTTTTTTTTTGTTTTTTAACTCTAATCTCCTACCTCCGTCCATCCCCGCTACAAGAATTCACTTTCATGCCAGCATGATTTCTTCTATCCCATAATCGGAGATTGTCTCTCCCAGGGACGGACTGGTCCCTGTCATCGTATTTCGAGAGTTGAAATCATCAAAAGATGATTAACCCTCGATTGATGTCCCGAATAAAAAAGGACATCATACTGGGACATTGAAATTCAATGAAGCGAAACATCAACAATTTACTTAAAGATTGGCCGTTTCTTACAAAAAAAAAAAAAAGAAAGAAAAATCGGTATTATTTGGGAAATTACACGGGTCGCTGTGCATCTTTGCTTCCAACCTGCTTTCCTCTCCTTCTCGAGACATCCAGGTAGTCAAAGTTCATCACAGGTGTCTTCTTCAACA
The DNA here is from genome assembly GCA_028293925.1 of Brueelia nebulosa. NCBI lineage: Eukaryota > Metazoa > Arthropoda > Insecta > Psocodea > Philopteridae > Brueelia > Brueelia nebulosa. The sequence continues at coordinate 57,479 of JAQIBA010000191.1, forward strand.
TGAGAAAAAGGGAGAGTTGTGGGCTAATATTTCCTTCGGATTTTCTCCCCGCGGTTTTAATGTCTCCGAAGTATTTGAAACAACGCCGGCCAAAATTATGGTTATTGATTTTATTCCCGTCTGGCGATAAATTTCATAGTTAAATCGACAACGGGAACCGAAAGAGGTGGTTGTATAACTGCTGAAAACTGAAAATGAGTGCTTTTCCGTTTCATTCTTCGGTTGGATAATTACAGTTAATTTTGGGGCGGTCATCAAATGGTTACTGTGAGATTTAAGCATTAAACCAATGTTTGTCCGGTTTCCCTCTTTTTGTTTGCACACCTTTTATTTCCTTCTTGTTTCTTTTTCAAGGAGACTACCTGAATGATAGTTTAGGTCGATATTCTCTCTCTCTCTCTCTCTCTCTCTTCGGTAAAGAGGTTTGAACTTTCACTTACAGTCCAGTCAAATTAGTTCAAAAATTCCTAAGAAGCTGAAACTTGGTCAAATTGTTCAGAGTATAATTATTATTATATTATATTATTAAATTGCGTACCCTCCTCGGGTTTTACAATACAAAAACAGTATAAAATATATGGGTACATTTAAATATATACGACAAAATAAACCATTAATCGAAGACATATACAAAAGAGAAAGTAATCAAAAGTCACTAAAAGATACTCTTTCTATCGAAATTTATCGTCACTGTACTAATTATTATAATTATACATAAAAGATATAAATGTATATAAATTATTAAGATTATACCTAAAAGATATGCATAAAAAGATATAATAGAGTATAATTATTCATAATTTTTAGAGTATAATTATAAGAGTAAATTATATACTCATATATAATTATAAGAGTATAATTATACATAAAATGTCCAAAGACATAAATCCGTTATAAATAATAATAAATTATGTATAAGTTATAAAGAAGTCCGTTTTGACACTATTTTGATATTTGGCCTCAGAGTCAAAAATGGCTAAAATTGCGTTTTCTCTACAACTTTGAGCTCCCATAGCTTTGGAAGTTTTGATGATGGGAACGTCAAATATGTCTCATTTTAAAGCCCTAATGTTGCTCTTTAGCTGTATATAATTTGGATGAAATTGGTCGCTTTGAAAAAAAGTTATGGAGCATTTAAAATTGAACACTTTTTGGGCAATTTTTACAACTCATTCAACTTTTTGAATCGTTATATCTCAGAAACGGTGACTCTTAGAGAAAAAAGTATAGATACATTTTTTGTAGATAATTTTATCCTCTACAATTTTTGTCTGAGCTATTTTGACGATAAAACTTAGCGTTTTGCTGAAAATGGTGAAAAACTAATTTTTTGACCTTTGATTTTTTAGGAATTTTGACATTTTATGTATAATTATACTCTGTATAATTTCTGTATAATAAGGAATTTATGTAATCTTGAATGTTTAATTTGACTGAACTATTAAGATGACTTCTTTGCTGTTAAAAATCAGTTTTGCGGGCATTGATTATTATTATCTTCATTATGTTATTATCATTATTATGTTCATTCTGATGTTGAAAGCGTCGCTGCTGAATTCTGAGCTGAGTTCTTATCTCGAATGACTTACAATCTTGAAATACAATCGAGTAAAGATAATGGGATGCAAAGTATGTCGGATCGGAGTGTGTCAGACCATTGGAACCGGAAGCAAACGACAGACTTTCAAGTGGCGTTCTCTCGAGTGTAAGGCAAAACCTGAGAAGGAAAACAGGGCCGGCGAAAGCGGGCCTGCAACGCAGTCGGGCGCCACCACAATCACGCCTTATAAAGGATATGGAATTATTCAATACGCTGTGCAAAACCCAATTAATCGCATTTATCCTAAAAGCTGTTCTTTCCAATTATCGCTCATCAATTAGACACTCAAAACAAATATTCTCAGCAGTGCTTTAACGAAATCGCAATGAAAGAGGAGTGAGACGCAATGAAGTGCGAGATAATGAACCAGACAAAAGAATAGGCCCTCGAGAGGGTGTATTGTAACACTAGCTGTAAACACCCATGGGACACACGCCCCCTTGACTCTCGTATCAATTACACCTCTTAATTCCCTCCCGACTCCCGATGCTTTAAAGGACACAACCGACACTTCCACGCGGCCCTCTCCCCCGCACTCCCTCCCCCTCCCCCTCCCCCCTCTCTCTCTCTTCCACCCCGCATCGGTTAGAGCCTTTTTGGCCTTAGCTTTTAGGCCAACACGCGTTCCAATTAAGGTTATTCACGTCAGAATTTGATAAGAAAAATGGGATTAGTCCTGTGTAAAGCGGAGGAAAAATTAAAAGGATGTAAGGGTGGGGGTGCACGCGTTATTGATTAACCGAACGGGAGTTTCCGAAGGGATGTTTGCTTTTTACAATTTTTTAATTAATTCAAGAGGGGTTGGGGGACATGTGCAGTCGTATAAAAAAATGTTTTCCCCGCCGTTAAAACGGGGATTCGGTGTTCCCATGAATTGATCGCATTCCCGGTGTTGTCGCACCTAACAGGACAGAACAAATTGTTTTGTCTTCTTCTTATCATTATCATAATGTTGTGTCTGTCTTGTTGTGGCACTCGCAAAACGCCTTTGGCAATTAATTTTAATTAATCTGACTCACCCCGCATTTTTTTTCGCCATTCATTCCCGGAGGAGAGAGGGGAAAAAAAAAAGACATTTTTCCCGGGTTTCCGTTTCTTCAACGCCGGTCGCTGATTGCCTGAAAAAGTAATTTATTCGGATCAGTCGTGAGATGCTGTGAGATTAGAGTGAAAAAAAAAAAAAACGGGAGGTTAGTAAAAACACACTTATGTTTAACATATGTTAACATGTGAAAATTGCAAAAGACGAACGCATCACATTCCGTAACGTGAAACCCGTGTTGATAGTATTTTTTTTTTTTTTTGAGAGAGTTACAATGGGTTGAAACTGACTGTAGGTGCAGTGGGTCCACGTGAAAGCGAACGTGGTTTTCACGTGTCGGTCGATTGTGACCGTTCGATGTTATCGTCGCAACTTTCGGCCGTAAATAATAATAAAAAAAAAGCATTCACACTGACAGACACTGACGCGCATTTAAAACCTAATAAAATGTCCAAGTTAATATACTTCTCTTGAGGCAGTCTCGCTTTCATCCCCTCTCCCCCGGAGAAATGGGCGTAGCGGTTGACAACACGTTAACCCTTTCGAGAAGGTTTTAAAACCGACGCCATTTTGTTACTCCAAACGGAGTTTTACGATAATTATAAAAAGTATTTCGATTGTGAGGGTTCAAAATTCTTCATTCCCGAAACCCGTAAAATGCAATAAAACAAAAAAAGAGCGGAAGACCTGAAAAATTAGTCTCATAAAATCCGATTTTACAAACATAACTCTTCGACTCTATTTAGCCTACGGGGAGTCATATTCGGCTTTAATTAATGTCGCTTCCAACGCCGGTTTTATGTACCTCCGCCACCAAAGTGGCCTCCTAAATCCACGACGAGCGGACGCCCCTTCGCCCCCCGACGCCCCCGTGAGGCCCTTCTTTAGCCCGGGTTCGAAAACTAAATATTTTCATTCGACTCATTCCAAACATCGCTTATTTTAGAAAATAATTTCCTCGCGATGGTCAATAAGCAGATAACTGGTCTGCTGACCTTGAATTTTCGCATAAGCGCCATTTCTTTTTTTTTTTTTTGGACGAAAGATTTCCCCGGTGAGTTTTTCGGGGCCATTGTTTTTTGATGACTTCCAACGAGGTCATTTTGACCCCGGGAATTTTCTACCGACCGGAATGTTATCAAACGTTTCATGGAGAGATAAATTATCTGTTACTGTATCTACTCAATGATTTCAGGTACGTTTTGCTGATTCGGTTGAATAACCTCTTCGGGGAAGTGTGTGCATTTGAGAGAATTCCAGGATTTCTCTCCTCGTTCCTGTCGTCCTTTTTGTGCGATGAATTATGTTTTTAAATAAAGAAAAAAAAAGAGAGAAAAAGGAAAAAAAAATTAGCATTGAAAACAAATGATAAACGTAAACTCGTATGTTTAGCATATGTTGTCACGGGGGAAACGCCTTCTCAGCCTGTTATTGCGCCTATGCTTAGCCAATGCGCGGGTCGGGTCTTGTTAGGTTTCCACATTAGCATACTTGAGCTTAGGGTGATTTTTTTTTTAAAACATTTCTTTTATGGGATTTTTAGTTGCCAGTCAAGATTTCGACATGACAAGTGCTCTGCGCGAACCTCCGCTTTGTCACCTTTCCCCTCGGCAGTTCTCTTCTCGGTTATTTATTTATTTATTTGATGCGTTTGTGTGGTTGGCGGTGGTGTGTGGTGGTGTTCGGGTGTGATGTGTCCGGGAGTGTTGTCGCTTTCACGGACGGACACAAACGGAATTTAGGATGAAGGTGACGTGTGTGTGTGTGTGTGTGTGTGAAGAGGGACGCCATTTGGGGAGGATTTCAAGGGAGGGTTGTCGCATTTTGGCGGGTTCGTCCTTGTCCTCTTTTGTTTCTGCATTGTTAATACTGTATCTCATTTATGAAAATTGTTTGGGTTTGTCCGACAGCAGACCTTAACTCTGACCAAATAATACCCGTCCATTGATTTCTGTATGAAAAAAATACAATTCCTATTACGTATTACTTCCGGTTTGTATCGGCTGGCAATATACATTTCCTTTAATTAAATTCCAGGCATTCCTGTCTTGGAAAACATCCTCTTGAGTCGGTGGGGAGGTATCGAATTTTGAAAGGGGAGTAAACACTCAAAGGAATTTATTGAATTTCATTGAAAGTTCCCTCTGATTTTACAAAACACTTACAGAGTGTCCAACTGTATAAAAAAGACAATCATTCAAATTTGAGAGTTATTAATTATGTCAACGAATAAAATCGATTAAGCCAATGATGGTATTGATGAAACCGATTCAGAATCACGCTATGGATAAGTTACTGGAAGACCATGAGGTAACCTCCCCCTCGACCACCCCCAACCCCATTGTGTTGTGTCTTCTTCGAGTGTTTGTGTGTTGCAGGTGAAACGGGCAAGAGGGGAAGCAGGAACCGAGTCGGCGACGCCTAAGAGAAGAAGGTAAGCAATGTCTGCGATCCGACCAACCCCCGATCATCCCCTTCTCTTAATTACACCAAGCCGAGCGATGTCAGCTAATTGGGTGCAGTTTTCTCTGCAGGTTCCTGGACACCGCCGGAGAAATCTCGAGTGGACAGTCCGATTCTTCGTGTTCGCCTCCTCTCGCTGACTCCGGCCACGCGGACACCGAAATGAATATAACGGCAATATCCTCGGGGTCAGTGAAGACGGACCCCAACAGCTCCCCCGGTCAGCAGCTTTACTCGTCCCCTGGGCCCACCTCGCTGTCGGACACCTGGACGGGGCCCAACCCCGAGTGTAACGGTGAGCCGTCAAATGTCAGCACTGACGCCAGGCGGTGTAATTACTCTTATTGTTTTCTTTATTGCTCGATTCGATTAGGTTTGACGCAGATTTCGCACTGCTCCCGTCGTTAAGGAGCTATAAAACGGGTTATTAATATTACGGTTTGCGCTCGTAAAGGGAGGTTTTCCACCCCGTGGGGGGTGGTTTTCCATTTGTTTGTGTATAAACAATCTAATTATGTACTTTATATTTTATTTATACCGTCTCATCACTTCAAAGTGGGTTCTTTGCTTTTTTTTTAAAACCGAGACTGTTTGCCGTGTAAACATTACTTTGTTTTTATTACTTTTTTATTTTCAAAACTTGTTTTTAACATAAGTTTGCATCCATCCTTTCGAAATGAGACCCAGGAGGATATGGGGGGAGGGGGGAGGGGTTAACTCTTCCGATTTTTAACTCACCCTTGTTTGTGTTACTTTTTATTTTATTTTTAATGGATTAGGGAAGTCTTATGTTTGTTGAATTTGGAGTTAATGAGACGGGAGCGTTAATGTTGGAATTCATTCACGGGGTGTGTGCATTTCAGGTGTGAAAAGTGAGGTTCGAAGTCCTCTTCTGGAAGTTTCCTCAACGCCACAATCCGCCCTGTATTCTTCAACCCCCGATTCATTCGATAAGGAATACAGTCAGGCCTACACTACAGCGCATCAGTATTACAATAGGTAATGGTTTGCATTGCGTTACTTTAGTTGATGGGATACTGAATGAGTGTTCTCCCCTCATAGTGTACAACAAGCATATAATAACCAAAGCTCAACGTTCATAAACACGGCTAACCTCTACAATACTCAAGCATATGCTCAAGCGGCTCTGGAGCACACCTCCTACAGACAGCTCACGCAATGCAAGAACACCACCAGTACTTACATCAACCCTTACGGATCGACGGGAACCGCTTTCGGGAGCGCCACTTCCCCGACCGTGCCTACTTCCGTCCCTGCCTATGGCGGATACGGAAGCTCTTATAACTACGGGACGGGACAGGCGTTCTCCTCCTCGGCGCAGACCGGATTGGACTACTCCAACTATTCCAACTCCTACCAGGGAGCGTCCCTCTCCTCCCAGTACGCCAACAACTACTACACCGCGACGACCCAACCGGGGAATTACAGCTACTCGAACAACCCCATATCGGCGGGGGGTTACGGCCTCTCCGCCTCCCTCGCCCACACCCCCGCCCTTTCAGGTAAGCTCTCCCCCTCCCCCACTCGAAGACCCCTCATCCAATGTTTGCTCTTCACAGACAGTCCCAGCGGTTTCGCCCTGACCGACACTGGCTCCCTATCTCCCATAAAAAACGATCTGGTCTCCACCGGAAGGAGAAGAGAAAGCAGTTCGACTTTAGCGGAAGGTAAGTTATCTGTTTTATCGACTTAGTTTATCGGAGCGCCGAGAGAGGGCACGACCTCACGAGATCGCTTCTTTCGATTTCGGTTGAAATTCAGCTTTATCTCATTCGAAGTTATGTTGACCTTTCTCGAGGTCATGCTAAAATCTGAAATGATTTATTTCAGGTTTAAACAGGTGCAGTAGTAGAGGACGTGGCAGAAGACAGAATAACCCATCCCCCACAAACCCCGATTCGAATTTAGAAAGAGTCTTCATTTGGGATCTCGACGAAACCATCATTATATTCCATTCCATAATCGCAGACACTTTCGCGCAGTGTTACGGAAAAGATCCTCAAATCCTCGCGGGAGTCGGACTCAAAATGGAGGAAATGATGTACAACATGGCCGACGCTCATTTCTTCTTCAGCGATGTCGAAGTGAGTGTCTCCCCCCGGGTGAGCCCTCCCCCCGACATTCAGCACTCTCTTTCCCTTCAGGAGTGCGATCAAGTGCACATAGACGACGTGGCGTCCGACGACAACGGCCAGGACCTGTCCACGTACAATTTCTCCTCTGACGGTTTCCACGCGGCGGCCAACAACGGTAACGTGTGCCTGGCGACGGGGGTTCGGGGGGGAGTGGACTGGATGAGGAAGTTAGCATTTAGATACCGAAAAATAAAGGACATGTATAATAATTACAGAAATAACGTAGGAGGTGAGAAGCGGTTGCCGGAGAACGATTGCGTAACGGACGCAATGAGTTTGTTGTTGTGTTTGTTTAAGGTTTATTGGGTCCCGCAAAACGTGAGGATTGGCTTCAGGTCCGGAGCGAAATAGAGGTGGTCACGGATAATTGGCTGACCCTGGCAATGAAGTGTCTCACGCTCATCAACTCAAGGTCCAACTGCGTTAACGTTTTGGTGACGAAAACGAAGCTGGTGCTAGCCGTTGTTAAAGTCCTGCTCTTCGGCCTCGGGGGGATTTTCCCCATCGAGAACATTTACTCCGCCGCCAAAACAGGTACGTCCGCACACCTCCTCTCTCTCACCGCCTCTACATCGCGTCTATTTTCAGGTAAAGACTGCTGCTTCAAACGGATCGTGACGAGATTCGGGAATAAATGCACTTACGTCGTGATCGGGGATGGAAACGATGAGGAGAGCGCCGCCAAAGCCGTGAGTATCCCCTCCCCTCCACAATAATGAACAATAATAAAGCTGACTGCTTTTTCAGCTCAATTTTCCATTCTGGAGGATCAAATCTCACCACGACATTGTCTCTCTTTACAACGCCCTAGACATGGATTTCCTATGAATGCCACTGAGATTCAACTTCGGCTCCCTTTTATTTCTGTAATTAACATTTTAAATCCGTTAAAAAGTGATATGAAAACTTTTATATGTAAATATAATGTAAAATGGAATAATGGAAAACAGATTTTAATTTGTTTCAAAACGCTGCCCCTTCGAATTCACGATTAGGCATCTTGTCGTACCGCGATGTAATCGGGGACATCGACCTTGTTTTCATAAGGGGTTAAATTTATGAATGAAAACAATTTTAAGTCATTTTGAGAATTATGTAAAAGTCCGGCGTTGAAGAAGGGAAACGTTTTTTTAAGAAATTCATCCAAGTGGTCTACACCCTCGCAGAATGAAAAGAGATAATCACCGCCTACTCTAAACCGGTGTCGAAATCGTTTGATGCTCGGATAATTTTTTAAATTTTTTTCCTCGGTTTTCATAAGTTTTGTTATGAAACGATCGATTGAGGGGAATCGGTGTCGTCTGCTGCAGGGGAAGGGATGTCGGTGGCCGGGCGAATCATTTCCGGAAACAAAAGCAAACATGTCGTAAGAGGAAGACGACCGCAAACCGCGACTATTTTTACCGAGCGTGACGTGTGGCCGATCATGGCGGAAAGGAAGTGAAAATGAAGAAAGGGCATTGCAGTCAGTCAAAAGGCATGGGAAAGTGTGGAAGTCGGCTTATGGAAATGGGTTCCTTTTTTGGATAATTCGAAGGGTGTGGTCGTACTCGAGCAGTTTTTGGATATGTTTGGGGTTCTGAAATACTATGAATGAAAATATGAATGGAAGGGGAAATTAATAATTGGCTTAATTAAGGGTTTGCACGCGTTAACAGCAGTCGCGCTGCAGTATTCACCATAGAAATGGCTTTTCTCGCCCGGGGTGAGGCCGCAAAGGAGAGGGGATGAAAAGGATCGCAAATGATAATCATAAAAAAATGCTCCGAATCACCGTTGTGGAACTTTTCTTAGCCAAAGCTGTCTTTTTTGTTTTATTATCTTTTCTTCTCGTAAATTTCGACATCTTCTCCCCGGTCGGGTGAGCATGAGACCGACGTCATAATCGATTACGTATGTTATTAATAAGGAGCAGGCGAGTAGATTGAGCCCAATCAACCAAAAAACCAGGTTACTAATTCCTTCATTGTTGTGCCCCATTGTTTTTTTATGCTAGCTTAATTTTGAAAAACCTCCGCCAATTTTCCGCTTTAAATAATCGACGGTTCCGGAGAAGGTACGGGAATAACCACTGAAAATCAACACTGAACTTGTGAGTCTGAACTAAATGCTGAACACTGAATAAGAAGTCTACAACCGCAGGAAAAACGCTGAGGAAAATGCCGATAATTTACTTCTCTCTCATTCAGCCAATGAGAATCAAATTTTTTTTCATATCAGCGAACGTCGATAACAAAAGAAAGTTTATAGGAAATGATTAAAAACTTTCGATTTGGAAGGGTTTTAAAAGAGGTAAAATATTCCGAGTGTCAGTTTATGCGGTGAGGAAAGAGGAAAAGAGATAACCATCGATAAGGCCGAGAAGATGGATTACTGTATCCGTAACTGTACCTGTCGAGGTTTGCCGGGAGGGAAAGGCTTACGTCAGACCAGACTAATCACCTTAATTGATATTAATTGATACCATCAAAAATTGTCCAAACAATTGTTGTAAATGAGCCGTAATGCATTCAAAGGGTTTAATGAAAGAGTTTTCGGATGTGCAAAAGTTAGGTCAGCTGATTGTTCTTTTTTTTTTTTCTAATGGTTTTCTTTTCGAACTGAAATTTCTTCTGCCCACACGGTAGAAAAACCGGCCAAAACGAAAGGAAGAAACCGAAGAAACGAGTTATTCTCGACGGAAACGGGAAACCGGTTTCCGCTGCCCATTATATTAACAACTCTATTAAAAATGCACATAAAATGGTTGGAAGTGTAATGGGAGGCAGCTGTAACTGAAAATGCTGAAGTTCACGGACGCCACGCAGGATCCTTTCCCGCCCTCATGTTTAGCTTACGGTGGAAACTCGTCCTTGAATCCTCTCAAAGGAAAACCTCACTGCTGACACTCATTTCCGGCGTTCTTCCGGCATTTCCGGTCCCTCTCTCCAGTCTTTTCACTTCGTGACAACTCTAATAACTGGACGTTAACCATGACAATAAAGTTGGGAGGACTTGACCCCGCGGGGTCATGTTTGTGTGCCATATTGGCAGCCTTGGCGGTTTTTTCATCTTCCTTTTATATCGATGGTTTTTCACCGACGGTCATAACCATAAGTTTCCAAAGATGTCGTCACGCATTTTCCTTTGTTCGGAAATTGCATCGTCATTTGATGCCCGAAACGGTTTTTCTCCTTCACCGTTTCATTCCTCCCCCTCCTCTAAGGGATGGACTTTCCTCCCTCTGTCAACAAATCCCCGTCATTGCTCAATTCCCGTCGAAGATTAACAAACCCGAATTAAATGAACCGAATGCGATAATTACCGAACTGTAAAAAATTATCCCAATTAAAAATTTGATTAATTATAGATAAGTTTTTAATTTTTTTCGGGGAGGGGTTCTCACAGAATATTGCGAGAGTGACATAAAAATTAGGTTTCTCTTAAAATCCGCGACGCCAATTCTTTATTTGTATTCTTTCGGTTAATTAACAACGGTTAATTTGGCGATAATCAATTAAGACCAACGCCTGAGGTTATATTACAAACTCACCCCCGTTCGATTCGGAGGGTGCAAAACATCACCAATCGTCTTTTCTCAGCAAAAATGAAACCTTCGGGTGAGTCAGTTGACGGGAATGTTTGTAAACACATTCTTGCGAACTCCTGGAATTTTACAAGTGCCCCTCCACCCTTTTTTTCTCAAAAGCAAAATCTTTATTTCGTATTTTTCTATTTTTTTTGCGCAACACAATCCTGAATTCGGCGAATCAGACGAACAACAATTTTATTACGTCAAAAGAAAAAAGAGGAATTCGTAATAATTATTTTTGTTGTTATAACAACAATTTCTTAAAAGCGTAATTTCGTTTTTAGCGCAATCAATCCATGAGCAACACCACAATATGGGACTGGAATTTGGACAGGAAACGACAGCGTTTCACACCATTCTCACCCACTCAATTAATTATTAAAATGATTTAAGTAATGGAAAATAAAAAAGGTTAATGTGAAGATTAAAATTGCGGGTGAAGGACGTCCTCATAAAAAGAGAACAGAAGGGGAACAAAGCGGCCAACAGAATCAAAATCAAAGTCTGCAATCCCGAAGGCCGCCGCCTTTCAAAAGGGGCCCTCAAATAAGGAAAGCCGACTTCCTGCCGAGGGCCCACACCGCGGGGCCCGCCGGGGCTCAACTCTGACCTCCGCCTGCGCACCTCGCAGGGAATTGTGCACTTCCAGCACAGCCGTCTTCGGCCTTGGACGGATATACATTATGATTCCGGTCTGGGCCCACGTGGTGCTAAGTGATTACTCCAGCTGTGCCACCTCCGTTGGTGCTTCATCTTCGAACTCTTTTTTTATCCTGAAACTAACCTTTCCGCATCGACCCTCGGGCTCTTTTTTTATTCAAACTTTTTTCTTTTAAAATCAATTTAATCTTTGATACGATATGGATCACGTGAAAGGTAACAGGACTTCCGTTTCCGGTTTGTTTCCTTTTTGTATCGGCGCCATCTTTTTTAAAACAACAAATTGTTGCGTCCCGTTAATTTATCTAAAAATCAAATTTCATAAATACTCAACTGATATTATAATTTATTTAATGGAATAATATACAAAATAATATACAATAATTATAAAATAATATACAATAATATATAATACAAAATATAATATAATAATACAATACTATAAAATATAAATATACATAGAAGAAAGCCAAAGGCGTTTCCAGGCCATAAATAAATTTAAAAAAAATAAAAAATTAAATAAATATACATAATATAGAAAAATATAATAATAATATACAATGCTATATAAAATTATAATACATTTATTATAACAGAAGAAAAAAAGAATATATATTTTTGGTTTGTATTCGAAAATGATATTTTGGAAACAGCTAAACGTCCCGCATTGTAACAGTCTCACAGGTTGGAAACCACTGATTTACACGCTTTTTCATCCTGAATTTGATTCCAAGAACTTATACTCTCGTAAAATTTTGGTGCTCAAATGTGAAAAAGCTTGGACTGGATCCTTTCAGCCCCAGGATATATCATTCTAGAATGGAATGGGAGAGGAGGAGCTATTGAGGAAAATCGGGAATGTAGAGGAGATGGTGGAAGCGACTTGTAGGCAGGGACGAAGAAGTACAACTACAACAGCGATACAACCCTCCTACAATCCGGGATATAAAAATTATATCCTCTCTAATCTTCCGCACTATTTAAAGAACACAAGAACGAAGAAAACAAAGTGAATATCAAGGATGAGATGCGAAGGGGGAAGAAAAGAATAGGACCTGTAAATAATATCTGTGTGTGTGGGGTTTGTGTGCTGTGGCTTGTGTGAAGTGTTTTAATTCTAGGCAATTATGTGTATCCTTTCGGACGTCGAAAGGCGAGAAATACAATATATTATTGTATAATAATATTATTTATATTTATTATTATATTTATTAATAATGTTACAATTGATTATATTCCCGTTTTTATGTCTTTTTAACTTATAAATTTACATTTAATTTATTGATTGTTTTATTTTATTTTATTTCATTTTTATGTTATTTATTTATGTTTTTTTATTTAATTTATGTTACTTAACATTAGATTTATTCAGCTTTTAAACGTATTTTTAACTTATTGTATATAATAATAATAACTTATTGACTGTTAAGATTTTATTTAATTTTTATTAAGATATTTATTTAATCTATGTTATTTAATGTTTTGTTCATTTAACTTATAATTTTATATTTAATTTATTGACAATTTTTGTTATGATATTTATTTAATCTATATTAGTTAATAAATACAGAGACAGCAAAATACAGAAAAAGGTATTGGGAAAATTAGATAAGTCTAAAACGCGTGAAAATGTGATGTCAAATTTATGGATGAAAGAAAGATGAAAGAAAGTAGAAAAGAGGAGGAAGAAGAAGAAAAGATGAAAAAAGGCTACTAAATTAGGTTAATTTTTGAAATTATATTTTCGATATTTTAATGGCGAAAAATATAAAAATACATTTAATAATAAAAAAAATGAAAAAGCTAAATAACTTCCACTTCTATCTGACTTTACCTATTGAAATGGCATATTTTAAGCTTTCAAAAGCATCCAGTCTAATTAAGAACAGGTTTTATACAGTAAGTAGATAAAATTGGCCCTGAAATATTGTGAAAGGGGTCTCTGCCCCTGACATTCTGGCCATATTTTTTAGAAACATATTTTTGAAAATTTGTTTTTAGAAATAGATTACTCGCCGTTTGCTGAAAATGGCGAAAAACTAATTTTTTTCACCTTTGACCCTCCGACATTTTTTTTTCTTTTTGAGGAATTTTGACATTTTATGAATAGTTATACGATTTAACAAAGTTTCAGCTTCTCGGAAATTAATGTGACTTCACCCCTTATTTTTGAGCTGATTTGACTGGAAGGGTTAATTTTTGCTGGAGAGGGAATATTCCCACGAGGTGGACTGTTAAATGCTGAGCCTGCAAATCATTTCATGTAAATTCACAACTTTCCCCACTTCCGGTGCGCCGACACCGGATTATACAAGACAGCCTCAGGCTGAAAGAAAAACAAAATGTCGCCCCGAATGCCTTCGATATGCCTCTCCCAATTTTGTCCCGACCTTTGACCTTAGACCGTTCCACTGAATGAGTCTTTGGGGCGGTCTCTCTTGAGGGTTGTCCCATCAAGCGATCAGGGGTGGCGGAAGTGAAAAGGAGTCATTATAAGGTCTCGTGATGCAAATGTGTGCGCAAAGGTGCAGTCGTGCTCATTAGTGCAAATCCTCTTGTCGGGAGTCGTGGCGCAAGTCGTCTTAGATTTCTGCCGGGGAGGACACGTTTGAGAGTCGTGGTTAAGAAGTCGTGGTGGAAGAAATTTAGAAGTCATTTGGTGAAATGCCTAATTTTAGAAGAAGGAAGCCCGACGACAAATGAACCAATAATGTTTAAAAAAAAAAAAACTGTGTCGGATGACCGAAAATTTAATTAAAAGAGCAAAAACAAGTCAGACAGTCTGGAGCAATCATTCCCGTTAGTACAGGAAAAACTCCACTGTGCCTTAAAAGGTATTCATTCTGTCGCAAAAACCCAATGTTTGGTTTGATGAGTCTTCTAAATATAAAATCCACCGCTTTGGGAGTGAGATCACAAAGTCGTAATCGTGCTTGAGATGTGTTTGTTTACGCACGATCACTATTAATTAATTTGTTTGAATTAATTGCAATTAGACTCATAAAAACTTCAATGGAATTTCAATCGAATACCAAAGTCCCGTCTCTATTGTAAAATATGCTCTGCCTTTTCCTGCGATTTATAGATTTTAAAAATTCACTTTCTATGCCTAAAAAGGAATTCTTTTTCCTTCGTGTCGTTTTCTCGGAAGAAAGCTGGTGACGGAAATCGAGATTTAATTCTCAGTATTATATGAAATTACGCTGACGTTCACAATTAAGAGCGAACGGTACAATTTCGCAATGTGATTGGCCGAAATTCATTAGCGAAGAACACTCGAAGCTCTCTGATTGGTCCGCATCCGAAACAATGGTTTCGAAGCCCCGCCCACCACATACAAGTATGAACATGGCCAGGATTGGTCATTCCACTCGCATTGAAACTGACGGGGAGACACGCGAAGCTTTTTCGCGGGAGGAGGAGAGTTTATGATTGGTTTTGCGTAATCGATCAAAGGACAAATCAAATGACGCCCACAACGCCCCCAAGTGTGGGCGATGGAATCACACGATAAAGCATTCCAAGGCGGACGGGGCTTTCAGCAATGACCACCAACTGACATAATCTTTCTGTGTCACACGAGCAGCCCCGGTGAGAGTTGGGATGGGCCCTCGTGGGGCCCAGGGGCTCCTGAAATTAGGAAGGTTTCACTCGTTTGCGTGGGACGGAGGAACGTTTGCTTTGTGCGACATTTTCGTTAACAAGTGCAATTTGCATATTTAGAAAAGATAATTTGTTTAAATAATGGTTCCCAAAGCGGTTGTTTTAATATTCTCAAAATGGCGGGACACGTAACAATGGGCCGTTCTAGAGCGACTCAGGAAAAATTTCTTCCGTGTAAACAAGAATATCTGTCACGCCCCAAAGGTTTCATGGCACAAACCTATTTGTCTGGGCAGTGCGCGTATCGATTTTAAGCCGGATTGGCACCGGAGTTGCGACAACCATTTTTTTAGGGGTTTTTTATCGCCGCCCGCATCATGATAACACGAATTGTGTTGTAATTGGCAGATTTTATTTTTTTCATTGTTTTATTATTAAATATCCGGATTGTCCGTTTATGCTGTATTTAAGGGGTAACTTTAACAAACTGCCGTACTGCTTTTACTCCAGTCAAATTAGATATTCAAGGTTACATAAATTCCTCGATTGCTGAAACTTGGTCAAATTGTTCAAAGTATATTTACATATAAAATGTTGAAACTCTTGAAAAATCCAATGCCTGGGGTCAAAGGTCAAAGTATATTCAGAGTATATTTAATTATAAGTACGTTCAGAGTATATTTATACATAATATGTCAAAATTCCTCCAAAAGGGATGTCAAGAAAAAAATATCGGGGGGTCAAAGGTCAGTAAAAATTAGTTTTTAGCCATTTTCAGCAAAACGGTAAGTTTTATCGTAAAAATAGCTCAGACAAAAATTGTAGAGGATGAAATTATCTACAAAAAATGTATTTACACTTTTCTTCCTAAGAGTCACCATTTCTGAGATATAACGATTTAAAAAGTTGTATAGAAATTTCCGATAAAAAAAAATATAAATTTTTCAAGTTTTTTTTAGATCATTATATCTCAGAAACGGTGGCTCTTAGGAAAAAAAGTATAGATACATTTTTTATAGATAATTTTATTCTCTACAATTTTTGTCTGAACTATTTTTACGATAAAACTTACAGTTTTGCTGAAAATATCAAAAAACTAATTTTACTGACATTAGATTTTTTAAGACTTTCGAAATTTTATATATAATTATACTCTGAACAATTTCATCAGCTTCTTAGGAATTTATGTAACTTTACCCCTCATTTTTGACCTAAATTGAGTGGACTATTTAATGTCGTTGAGACATTGCTGACTTTCTCCTTCCAAAACTCACAAATGGGACCAATGGGATACCGAAAATTATAATGACATTCCGAATGACAGGCGGTAACTGCACGGATAACAACATAATTAGGCATGGATAAATAGTTCAAGGAAGAGATGAAAAGATAAACTCGATGATAGACAAAGACACGTCGTCTGCAAGGATTTTCTGCCTTTCAACCGTTTTCCAATTATCGGTTCAAAATTATGCCATTTGACCAGAGGAAGCAATCATATCCGGACCTCACACATCACCACGAAGCGGTCATTGACAAATTGCGACCTTTCGCAGACAGCCGAAAGAAGTTCAAGGCGGGTTTCCGGCAGGCTGCGTCGGAGGCATTCGAAGGCTCGCCTCCATTACGCTGCAAAAGAGGAAAGAGGAAGGAACAATGCGGACTGAGAGAGCCCTTGCCCACTGTACAAGGTGCCTCATCTCCAAGTGCTTCATCACACCCGCGCAGAGGCCCACTTCCGGCGGTTTCTTTCATCGGCAGGCCTTGCACGGCCGATTAGGTTCCCTCATTTCCGGTTATTGATTCGGGCTTCTCGATAAATGACTGGGAGAACCCTTTTGTCCTTCTCCCCGTTCGGCTTATTCACAGATAATTAAGAGAAAAGTGACTGGACAATCTCCGGTTTTTCACGGTTTTCGAGAACCTTGGTAGTGAGGCTTTGCCCGAGGGAGGTTTCTCTCTGCTCGAGGGATGTAGAGAAGGTTCCAGGAAGGACGGAAGTCGTTGCAACCCTAATCACCTGGGCAACCCCTAATCACGATCATTTCCACGAGAGTAACCAATACCTTTAATTTAGTCTAATTTTTTGAAGTGACTTTCATTCCGCTGCACATATTTCCTTCGGCCCACTTTTTCATGTCATTCAAGCTCACTTTCTTTCCTTCAAAGAACTTCTGGATTGTGGTCGGTCGGTCGAACAACGAAAAACTTTTTTTCCTTCTCGAATCGGTTTAGACATAATTGCTTAGGCGGTTCCTCTGTATTCGTCAGAGTTACATAACCCCCTAAAGATCCTTAATCAATGCTCCGACGAATAATTAGCAGAGAGTTACCCGCCAACATTTAGCTTACGACCGCTCCTCGAGTTTCGAAACCTTTTTTTCTTCTCTGGTGGGAAATTTCTTTTTTTGTGGAATTCCTCTTCAAAGTTTCGCTTGCGTTTCACGATAATTCGGGGGCAGAAGAATTCTCCCAAAAATTGAAATTGGAAGATATTTGCAAAACTATCAGTTGGAATATTATGTGAAAGAGAACAATAGGTGCACTCAATCAAATTTCTGCAGAGGTTTAACGGACAAAATTAAGTTTAACCCATTGAGTACCAGTTACGAGATATCTCGTAGTGGAATTTTTTATACAGGAATTTCATACAGAAATTTCAGCACAGGAATTTCATACAAGAATTTCATACAGGAATTTCAGCATAGGAATTTGATACAGAAATTTCATACCAAGATTTCATACAGGAATTTTATACAGAAATTTCATACAGGAATTTTAAACAGAAATTTCGTACAGAAATTTCGTACAGGAATTTCATACAAGAATTTCATACAGAAATTTCAGCACAGGAATTTCAGCATAGGAATTTGATACAGGAATTTGACACAGAAATTTCGTACAGGAATTTCATACAAGAATTTCATACAGAAATTTCAGCACAGGAATTTCAGCATAGGAATTTGATACAGGAATTTGACACAGAAATTTCGTACAGGAATTTCATACAAGAATTTCATACAGAAATTTCAGCACAGGAATTTCAGCATAGGAATTTGATACAGTAACTTCAGCACAGGAATTTCATATAGAAATTTCGTACAGGAATTTTATTCATTGACTCCCACTGTGAGTTATCTCGTAGTGTTTTTATTTTAATAAAATTTTGTCAGGCACTCAAAGGGTTAAAAATATCGTAAGAGAGACCTGCAGTGATTATCAGTGGCTGTTCATTATTAATTAAAATATAAAACCCCAGAAGAGACCCAAATGGCGACCTATTCCCGTCCATAGGAAGAAGAAACTGAATCTGTGGTGCAGTCAAAGGTGTTTCAATCTCTTTCGAAAGGTGTCAGAAGTAACGAGGTTGAATGTCACGACCCGAGATTATTTCCTTATTAAGCGGCTGCAAATGACAGACACTGTGGAACCCCAACACAAAGAACTTTACTATAATTCTATACCGAGTTTTTCAATTATAATCAAACAGACGTTATCTTTTCTCTCGAATAATTGAAGTTTTCCGCCAAAACACAGACAGGCTTCCTCTTCCATGACTAAATTTCCTCCTTGAAAGTGATTTTCTAAATTTTCGATTTCCTCCCTTCCCCTCTTCCCCCAATGATTTACTCGCCGTCTCGGCCGCTCTAATTAGCGTTGGTCCTCCAAAAATCAATAGGGCACTTTGAGTATTTTGACAGAGGAAAGGCAGGCGGGGGAGTGAGGAAGATAAATATTAATAAGTCAGTTAATGGATACAATGGCCTTGCTATCAGTCATGTTCAATTGATTGGGAAGGCTGTGTTCGAGTGCCGTTTCGTATTTTCAGTTTCGCCGATGAAAAAGCGTTCGTATCCCCATTATTGTCTTCTCAACAGCTTTGGGTTTATAACCTCGTTTTAAAAACACCATTACCGGTGACAGAACGCCCAAGCAAGAGAATAATCCAGTCGAGTTTTTGGAGAACTCTTCTTGAAATTGCGAAAGGAGTGGTTATGAAATCTTCTGGACACCCACACATAGGTCAGGTGCATCCAACCGCCGCTCTCAGACTCTAATCTCACGATTGCATATGCAGCGTAGCATGACCGGGAGGTAGTCATCCTTTATGCACAGACAACTGTATATTTCTGCCTAATTCTGCCTAATGGTAAGGCACGGGGAAACTTCCATCGCGCGACTGCAGGAAAAGAAACTACTCTCGATAAGGTTTGCCTTGACAAAAGAGATTTCTTGTCGCGAAGACAAATGATGGCTCTCGAGAAAGCCAAAGAGAACTGCGCCAATTAAAGAGAGAGACAGAATTGCTTAAAGGTTGAACGGTCATTGGTAATTGCCATTATCTCATAATTAATATTCCGGCTGTGATTCTCCAGCGACTTTATCTTTTACATTTTCTCCAATTCCGCAAATAATCCGGTTTTTCCACTCCCGACCACGAACGTACACAATGGAACCAAAACTGTACTGACCCCGAACAAACATTTTAAAAATAAATATCCGCGACAAACCGTTAAAAATCCAAAAGAACAAAACACGTCGCTGAAGGTATCACTAAATATGGAAAAGGGGCAGAAATTTGGACACTTGCTTGCAAATTTTTGGAGAAAGTGCTGAAAAATTTACACCTTTTCCAAATTCTTCTTTTAATTTAATTTTTTTACATACTTCTTTTATGTATTTAAACATTACTGTGATTCCATATTATTATGAACGCGTTCGAATCCGCAACCGAATAACTCCGATTCGTCCAACTCTCGGAAGAAGAAGAAATGGAAAGTGGTTCCTCTGCGATTGGAATCTCCAACAAAAAATTTATCTTTTTGATTTAGTGAGCGGCTGTCAGTTAGCGCCGGAAAGAAGCAAAAAAAATCCAATTTTCACAATGTTACAAAAATGTTCTTTAAAGAAGCGCAGGTTTCACCCTGATTTCTCGCTCATCCTTAAAACCTGTTTGATATACTGCTCGGGGTAAGTTTATAGAAAACCATAAGTGATCACTGTTCTATTCTAATGTCTCATAATAATATTTCCTCTTTTTCTTCCCAATTAAAAACGCTAAATGATTCGAAAAAGCGATGAAAGAAATGTTAGTGTTGAACGGAAAACAGCATTTATGAATGCAAACATCCAAAATTGGTGAACCGATCGCGAAAAATGTTTTGCACTTGAGAGTATAACCAAATCTTTCTGCAGTGGCCATAAAACGCTGACACAACTGCGACACAAAACGAGAATTTATTATCTGTCTCGTTATAGAAAGAAGAGATAATCGTGGGGGTAAGGAATCGATTGGGTCGGGCAAATGCCTCGTTGACATTTGGAGGAATCGCGAGAGAAGTGGAAAACCCGAGTGAATTGGCTTCTCCGCATAAAACCGAGACAATTTGCATAAAAAGAAAATTTTTATCGCGGCCTCACTCCATAAAGATGTGGTTCATCATTGGGATGTCCTTGGGAGGAGCGTCAGGAATAAGGTTTCCCGCATGGAAGCCCATTTCCTGCGTTTCCTCGGGAGCATAAACGCCACTTTTATGCTGTATGTCACGAGGGAGGCCGTTGGGTACAGTTATACCGTAGTTTTTATTTCCGCTTCGACCTTTGGCGACAGTTATTGAATATATATTCAAATACCTGATCCTTCTAAATAAGCTTTTTACCTCAAAAGGTTAAGAGAAAACCTGAAAAAGGTTAAACCAACATTTGTTAATAGAAAAGGGTTCGAATTGTTGCCTTTCCAATAATAATAATAAAAAAATATATTAATAATAACATTAAGTATATTAATAATAGAAAGAAAGTATATTAAATTTGTTTATTATTAGTTTGAATTAGTTATTATTTATAGTTATTTATATTATATTATATAGAGTAGCGCTCAATTAAGTATATATTGACAATACATTATAATATTATAATTTTTTAGTAATTTTTATACTATAATTAATTTTATTATGTATTATTTAATTATCAATACTATTAATATTTTTATACTATATTTCGTTTTCTTATCTGTTATTTATTATGTTTTTTAGTTATATTATTTGTTGTTATTTTGTATTTAGTATATCAATACTATAATTGTAAACAGTATTTGTCGCCGTTCGACATTAAAATAACAAAATATACAAACATAACATTCTTCTTAGTGTTCTGCTTTTTCATTAATACTCTTACTTAGTTATATTATTAATAGATAATAGAATAGATAAACTCTTTGTTTCTTCTGTTATTTAATTAATATTATATTTATAAATGTAAAAGTATTTTAATGAAATTTCACTTTGTAAGTAACTCTACGAGTGGAAAACTACAAATTTTGTATTGTCAAAATACTTTTGACAATATAACTTAACAGCTTAACAATATAACTTAACTATATACAGCACTACTGTATATAGTTATATTTATAGTTTATTTATAGTTATTTATATTATTTACAGTTATTATTTATATCTATATATTATAGTTATGTAATTAATTTATTATTAGTTTAAATTAGTTATTATTTATTATAGTTATTAAATTATAATATATTTTAAAACAAATGAAAACAAAGAAAGTATATTAATAATAATAAAGAAACAGTAAAAAATTTCCTGTTTTTCTGTGAACTCCAAATTGGATGTTTTAATTTCCGTTAAGGGTGCTTTTTAATTGGGGTCGCCATTTTATTGAATTTTTTATTAATTCTGTCACCTTTTGTCAGGGAATTGCAGACATTCCAAAAGATGAAATGTATATAACCGTATGCAAATGAGGGTCGTAAATAATTGCCAAACTGTTTTATTTAATATGGCGCCCTTAAAATTTTAAAGTCATCCTCAATTTTTTATTGCAGAGTTCAAGCATCTCATATTGTTTACCCCAGTCAGACAGTCTGACCCAAGCTTATACAGTAGGAAAGATTGTGCAAAACAAGTGAGCCAATTAAAAGGCTCGAGAAAACTGCAGTTACGCAATGTTTGCTCCTCCGAAACCTTCGTCCCTCCGTTCTGACACAATTTCTCCCCGGAAATCGGGCGACGATCCCCGCAGACGACTCCCTCGGGATCTCCCACACCGAAGGGGAACCTCGACATCCTCCCAACTCGTCCCCATCCCGCGCGACATCCTTCTCCCGAAAAGGGAATAACAGGAACGGAAAAGCAATGACGAGAGGAGACACAAACCTCCGAAAAGCCGAGCGGTAGAACGAGGCATTGAGTAAGTACAAGTGGACATTACTCAACAGTGAAGGTACCTAACAAACGAACGTACAGGTCTTAAGACATCAGTCCTACTCGGTTGATCGTGGCACTAACTTCCTATCCGTTATCACGAAAGTAAAAGTCTTCGTTTTATTTCTTTTAAAAGTGAACGTAGTTTTTCCCTTTTTTTTTTCTTTCTTTTTTACTTTTATTCGGTGCTTTTGAGTTTTTACAAAATATCTGTGATCTGTTTTTTTATTTTTATTTTTTAATTTTTAAATAAATACGAGGGATACTGTAAAAATGGACTACAACCCGCGTGAGGATGAAGTTTCGCTTGTGAGTGATTAGTATTAAATTTAGGATATTCCGAGTAAGTATTCGCGCCATTTTTTTTTTGTTCAAACACGAATCTATTTTATCCCTCAGTCGGGGGTTGGATTGTCCCGATGATAAAATCGGAATTTCAGATTAATTTATAATTTCACGGCCAAAAAGCCAAAAAATTGCTGAGCATCAGCGAATCCATTTCTGATCAACTTTCTCATTTATACGTCAAAAGATTCAGAAGCGAAACCAGTGGAATCACTATAATTTGCGTTTTCATTTCCGATCTATAAAACAACTGATTTTATTTGAAATCTTCTTTTTACGGGTTTTTTGTTAATTATAAAGAACCAAATTATTATTATTTTTTTCTTTTTTGTTGATTGTATTTCGTTTTTTTTTTGGGGGGCTTTTCTCATTTATTTTCGAGAAAGTTTTTGAAGTTCGGAATGAGCGCACGTAGTTGACACGGGTGTTTCGTTGATAATTAATTTT
Organism: Brueelia nebulosa; assembly: GCA_028293925.1. Classification (NCBI taxonomy): domain Eukaryota; kingdom Metazoa; phylum Arthropoda; class Insecta; order Psocodea; family Philopteridae; genus Brueelia; species Brueelia nebulosa. The sequence continues at coordinate 80,586 of JAQIBA010000191.1, forward strand.
TATCCAGTCGAGTCTTCGTCGCAAATAGATAACCGATTAAAATTTAACAGTGGGAATTGGAGATTAAAGTAAAAGAAGAAGAATGAGTGGGAAAGATGAAAAAATCGGGGCGAATTTTTATGAAAGTTTTTTTTTCAATTTTTTGACAATCTCCGTTACATAATGTTATAATATCCACAAAATTATCGTTCTTTCTTTAGGTAAGAGATCGTTTCTCTTTCCCTTCTGAGGATTATAACCCACACTCGAGCCTTCTTTTTACTACTCATGGGTACTTCATTCAGATAACCCATTCCCTAATGAGGAATTTCATAACGCCAAAATAAAGCTTAAAAAAAGAAAAATTGCGACTGCTGAGAGCGGTTTAAAAACCGCTCAAATCCGGTGTTGCATTACCCAACAATGAGACCCTCTCCCTTTTCCTTTGACATTCTCAAAATGGAAACACTTTTGAAGTTTTCCTGAATTAAAAATCAGTTTTTTTACGAGGAGATCTTATTTCCACCTTTGTCATTAAAGTGTCACTGCTATAAAATCCGTTTATGAAAAATCAGATTGTTTGCACAAGATTTAAAAATGGCGGACACATAATAAAAATGCGAAAACAACAGCACAGAACCTTTAAATCACGTCCATTTGACAAATGATTTCGTCACCGCGATTGAATCGAACCATTTAAAATTATTATCTGCCGTGGGATATTTCAAACAAGACAAATAACTAATTCGTTGTGAAAAAAAAATATTACATTTATCTACATTATCTACATACGACCTTGATGAATCTAAACCGTTTTCGCTGAAAAATATTAATGATACGGAAAAAAGTGAGAGACAGATTTGCCAATCACAATAGGCAGTATTTCAGGAAATTAAATTTCAAATGTTGGCTACACCACTTTCACCCTCACTCAACGGCTTATTACGTTATCATGCGACTTTTTAATTTATCGTTTAAAGGACTTGAGAAATATCTTTTGAGCCAATGAATTCGTCTCGTTTTATTGTTTTTATCTCGAGGGAGGGGGCGGGGAGGGTGTAAGGGGGTGGTCATTACTGGTGTACCAAAAACTGAATGGAGAGGCCGGAAACTGAACAACCGGAAACACAAAGCGATGTGGAGATGAAAAAGTTAACGAAATTTCGCGGTCGGATCACCGCTTTCTTGATTATATCTCAAAATACAATACGGACCATTCTTTTCTCGCTCAAACGACCCGCTCTTATTAATTATTTTTACGCTAATCTCTTTCCTAATCAATACTCTCTGGCTTGTTAACCGATCGAATTAACCGTTTTTGACGTTTTTTGCGTTAAAAATCTCAAAGACATTTTGATTCCTCCGCGTTAACCATTAATCACAACTTCAATTAGACATCACTAACGCTTACCTCCCTCGAAGAAAACAGTAACCTTAACAATAATTTTCAGCGAGCCGAACTTAATTGTCCCCTAATTGAGGTCATTGGCATCGGTGGTACAGTCCATGTTTGGCAGTTTCGGAAGGTCGAAAGTATCCTTTTCTGACCCTGAAATGTGGAAAATCACTCGAGTCCACTCCGGTGCAGATGCAATTGTAAATTATAGTTTTAAACTGCATTTATTCGGGGTTTTTCACACCCCCGAATGTCCGCCCTTGGCAATTGAACGTTAATCGGCAAACACACCTTTCCCTCTCGTTCAACACTTCTTTGGCCGATAATGCTCTTCCTTTTCTCTCGTCTTCACGAACTTGTTTTGCCTTACACGCCAAACATTAGTGTTTTCTCCCGAAGGGATTCCCTGCATTCTTTTTTGTCTGAATGGAAAACTGCCAAACTCAAAGGGGGTTGAGAAAATAAATGAAGACTTAACTGGAATGTGCCCTCAGGTCGAACAACCTTCTAAATAGGTCACGGGGTTGAGAATACAACGAAAATACAATCGATCGAATCGAATTTTCAGTGAATCCCCGTCTGTTTAATTACAAAACAAATCACAATTGACATTTTTTTACGTTTATTAAAAAAATTTCTTTGTGGAAAAGAGATAAAAATACGTGATTTCGAATTTTTTACCATGTTTTGTACTAACCAACCACGGTTACAATACCTTTAAGCGGTCGTCTGCCAAAAGAGGACGTGCCGCCCATGTTTAGCATTCGTCCGCGCGAACTCGATTAAATCCCGCCACGTGTTTTGCAAGAACTCTAAGAAGACGCACGAGAGTTCGCGACCCCTTTGGAATTGTCATTTTTCTTATATTTCCCACCAGCAAAAGGTAAGATGATCGGTAATCCGGTTACTTTTCTACGAGCGACGAGTTCTTTTTAATATTTGCATTAAAACACTTTCACTACGACATTCACGATCTTGATTTTGTAATCGTGTTCCTGAAATGTTAGAGCTAAATTCGTTCTTTGTCTTCTGCTCCTCATTGCATTTTGATTAGTCAGGGGAAGAGGGATTTTCGGGAGAGCCCATTGGTCGAGGCGATCGTCCAACAGCGTGAGAGAAAATGGCGTTGAATTGGTAATACCGAAACGATGGAAAACTTTAATTCCGTCTCGCCAAATGGAAACTCCGATATTTTTCAATTAAAAAAGAAATTCCGACAATTTCTCCTCTCATCTGCTAATTAAAACAAAATATTGAAAGTATCCGATTGAATCGGTTCCTTTTCGATTCGATTCGAAAGGCATCGAAGGCCGAAACAAAACTCTTCAGGTTCGAAAGGTACCTGAAAAAGCTCTCATTTTCCAGAGTTACTTAAGAATAGTGAGTCAATTTGAAAATGGCATAACTTTCTTACGAATTCAGGTTCGAATCGGAGAGAGAGAGAGAAATTCCTTTGAGAAAGACGCTGCAATGGCAGCAATACTAACGTAATGGAGGTGTTATTTGAGCGTAAATTATTGGAATATTTCACCACGTGGCATTTAAATGCAAAAACAATCGAAATTATGTATTGGATACAATTCGGCGGGTAATTCACGTGAAACCCCTTTGGGGATGTCACGGTTTGAGAGGTTGTCGCAACAGTGAGCTCGTTTCCTAAGCTGTCAGCTTAAGAGAACAGTTGGCAGCCGTGTTTGCATTAAGTGGAATTGTTCCAACAAAGAGTTTTACTTTAAAAGGCGTCCAAATCTGCCCACTGAAATACCGCCCTTTCATTCATAAAAAAAAAAATTCGGAAGTGACGATTAACAACCATAATTTTTTACTTTTTTCCAAAAAGAAAAATAAACTCCATAATAGAATCGAAGAGAAATTTTAATGAGCTGCATCCGAACTAGAAAAAAAAAACAAAATGGCTTCTGAAATTATTACGTGTTTAGATATAATGTGCGATATAATTTACTTGTTCTGTAATTATAATGCCGTTTTTACCACTTTCTGAATTTTATGTTTGTAAGCCGCGGATTTTGCTTGTTTTGGCTTTTAATTCCGCAGTTTTATTTTAGGAATTCGTTTGTGAGGATTTTCTCGGGGTGCGGTAGAGTGGAATGGAATAATGTGACCCTATTTCACCCTTTATGACCATTTGTGTGAGAAATAAACCAAATTCGGATTCTTTTTATTCGGTTTCGACAAATAAGGGGGATTTTTTTTTTTGTTATTTACTTTCAAGAAAGTTGGCAATCAGCGGAAGTACTGCCTTCCGTAAAAACCAGTAAGAATGGAGTTTCAAAGTGACTAACTTGGTGTAATCCTCGGTGGAAGCAGACGTTGTTGGCTCAGGTCCCAGATGTGAACGAACCTGAACCAATAAGACTTCCGTTCTTGTCGGCCAACTTTTTCAACAGGCAAAAAGGAATGGATTGTGTGAGGGAGGTAAAACTACAAAACTGGAGCGAATTTCCAAAGCAGATTTTCAGCAAAAGATTTCAAGATTTGATAAACCACTGAGCCGGTTCATCACGTACTCATATTAACTCCACCAACGAATTGACATAATCAACTTAACCCGATCTTTAGCGACTAAGATGAACTCCCGATGTTTAGAAACTGACACAGCCTGACCTTGACAGTTAACACATCCAGCGCACCTAACCTTACCGTAAACGTTTTCATTTGTCCAGCAAACCCTCCTCCCCCTCATTAAGGGCTGAATACTGGAGATGACGCCGAAAACCGCGGTGAAACTCCGAATAACAGTTCCGTTATAATGTCACGAACTTAGTTCGAATCATATTCTGTCACGTAGATTGTCTAACAAAATATTCCACTCGAGTTAAAGGCGTTACGGAATTAGTCTCATTGAAAACATTTCGTGTTTTTTTCTTTTGTCCGTGTCACCAGAAAAAACACGCGCAGTATGGAAAGGAAAATGAAAACCGTTAGGAGCGACTTATGTGTGTCCGTCGATGATGTAATTTTTTTATGGTTTCGCGTGCATTGTACACACAATAATTCAGCATCGGCCTCCGTAACCGTTTTTGGTGCCGTTTCCGGTTGCGGATAGCTTTGCCCTAAATTAACAGACCGCTTTTACGGCTCCGATCTCAAAATTAGCTTTATATTGCGGTTTAAAAGGGGAGAGTCGTAACAGCGCTGTGGTTGTCCCTTTCATTCATAGATATTATTATTTGATTGCAAATCAAATAATTGAGATCAATCTGAGTCTGTAATGGCTTTCACAGTTTATTTGCACCCGTGTTTGAACATTTGTGACACGACCGAACCCTTTCTTCATTCGAGAGAAACACTTCTGCCGGAGCGAAGAGGAATATTTCGAAACCCCGCCACCATGTCACCTTCTTCTGACACGAATTTATCAAAGCATTAATTCCATGACAAAAAGTCCTACGGACTCACGGACCACCTGGGGGATGTGAGTTGATTAGTGAAGGAGAATAACAGAAGAAAGTTTTCGATGGAGACGGAGATTGTTTGGGAAGATTATTAATCGCTCTGAGGTTAGATTCTCGGATTAAGTTGCTGACCTAAGTTAAATGGGTCGTTCCCTTTGGTTCGGACCGAACAACTGTTGTCTTTGATGCTACAGAAATTTGGAATAATTTGAAATTTTCACGCGAGCGATCGATAGCCGTAAAAGTCGTTTGCCATATATGCGAATGAAAAGAAGACGAAAACACGCACCATTTATATATAGTTTGCACTCGAAGATTAAAACGAGATTAAGGGAGTATTTTCATACGCTTCATCTGAGTTATCGTAAGTGAAAGTGAAACAGAGTTCGCCATATGTTAATCAAATTCAGGTTAATAGAAAATGGACGCACTCGGGGAAATGCATTCAGCGCCGCCCACCGAATTAAACCGTTCGACCAAAGCCGCATTCAGACATACACACACAGCGCCCTAATGAGAAAATAGCCCGAATGTCAGAAAATCATAAACATTTCATGAATCTTTGTTCAAAAGCGAAGCCACACCCTCCGTCCATTTAATTCGCCGGCGTCCGGAGTGAAAACCCGCCGTCCTTTGCGAAATTTCCCGGCGAAGTCAGGGCTGGTCCCACCGAGGGGAGGCTGGGGAAGATGCCTGAACCAAATCGGGACACGACCATAAATTCTGCACGCCGGTCCACCGATTGCCACACTCCAATCGAATTCAATCAGATTCTCTTGCATCGGGGTTACCTTATTTCCTTCGGCTGAAACGCACTCATTTTTCATTCGGATACAAACAATAACTCAATTTCATAACTGAATTTAATCATTTCGGATTTATTCAGTTTTTCCAGAGCAGAGCTTACAAAATTCCACGAGTGCACTTCGTTTTCATCGACCGGAATGAATCCCCCATTAAAAAAATTGATGGAACAGACGTGAATTTCCGGTGGCCAAATCCGACACCTGATGCTTGCCCTTTGACCCCGTAAAAACCAAACGGAAACTCGTTCATGATTTTTACTCGAGAGGAGCCATTAACCTCAGGGGGTTATATACTTCCTCAATTAATCTGATTGATACCAACGAAAACCGTCAAAACTTTAAAAAGTGGTGAAAAATCAGATTACCACAAATTAACAAAAAAACCTTAAAAGGTTCTCCCCAAAAAAAGGACAACCCACCAACTACGCAGTTAGTGAATACAATAATTAATGAAAAATGGCGGAACAATGCACAACTCGTGGTTTAAAGAAGCTTAATTGTAAATCGTCGACACTTTCATTACCATACAAATTGATTTCCTTAAGAAAAAGACGACCATAAAAGTCTTTAATGTGTTAAAGGAAGAAAACAACGAAACATTTCTTCAAACGCTTTCCCGTTTCATCCCCACCAAAAAAAAAAAAATTAATAAATCAGAAATTAATGCGAAGAATTTCCGCGATTTCGACTTTTTTTTCAATTCATGAAAATGCATAAGGAAAAGACATCGGCTGTCACGAAATTAATTAAATTTAAAATCCGAAGGTTAATAATTATAATAATTCGAAACCGCCATTAAAAGTAATCGTCAGTTTAAATAAATTTTGTTCAAATTTTTATTAAAAATTTGACTTATGAATTTCCGGTTCGTATGAGTCTTTGATTTTATTCATATCCGGTAATTTTCATCTCTCGAAAGAATTCCCAAATATCAATTGAGAATTAAAGTCACGCTTTTATACAAATTGGGTTTGTGGGGCATTTTCCAGATAACCCCAAAAGGACAGAACGCTGACGAAACGTGGGGATATGACGAAAAAGGCTCGGGAAGATATTGCTGACACGAGTACCGGAAGTGGACATTGTATATCTTTTCCGGATTAAGAAACCCTTTGAATGCCTTTGCATATCGTTTCTTTCGTGCCTGGAAATGCCTTATACGTTCGCTCGGTTTGGCTTTGTTTCCCCATAAAATAATACAGCCGGAACTTATTCCCACCATGTTAATCCGCAATTCGCGGTATAACCGCCGAAAATTACATAAACGAAGAAACCTTCTCGTTAGCGACCACTGACCGACCAACAGTCGACTGAAAAGCGAACCTTTTATTTAATCCGAACCGGAAATGGGAGAAAACCCGCGTTCTCCAATGTGTGCTTTATTCTTTATTAATTTTATCGCTTACATAAGACAATTAAAACCTATTAATCACGTGGTATGAGTTACGTGTGTCGGAAAAGTGGAAATTATTCGGTGTTAATTCGGTTTGTTGTTGAGCTGTGCCCCACAGTCGGCCACGGGAGGGGCATTGGTACAGTGATCATTTCGAATTCGCCCGCATTTATGGTCGTTAATTAATTTATGGGTTGATTGGTGTGATATCTGGGCGAAGTGCAGTGAATTGAATCCTTTTTAGTGATTCGTTTTGTGCTGTTGTTGTTGTTGCTGACGGGGAAACAGGAATACAAGGTATTTAAAGGTTTTATTTACCTGTTCTTTTGATCTTCGGATCAGAATATGAATTCTGTTCTTGGAGGTTCGTCTGGTCGTTGGCCTTCGGAAGTGGTGTCTCCATGTTGAAAACTCTTTGTTGACCTTGCTGTGCCCTTTCCCATTAACGACGTCGGTGATAATCCCTTGTTATGACTGGTTAACATACCTATTAAACATTTAGAAATTTTAACAAAATAAAAAAATTTTATTAGCCCCGACATAAAATTGGATCCACAGTTAATAACATCCACAATGAACCGAATTCATTAATAAAACGAATTAAATGGCCATTAATGAAGCGTTGTGGGCGCAGTTTAAGTTTTCCAGGCAAATGCTCAAACCCACACCTAGGGTGACCGCCAAATTAATTTATTTATTTTATCGCAAACAGCGGAGGGAGTTTAGCAACCGTTTGCTCTCCATCTGACACTTACGTCATCGCGGGGCAACGCCTTTTCCCCGACCGAACAATGAGGAACAGTTGGCCCACAGTCATATTGACTGCAGGAAAGCCCTCTTTCAAAACACACTGCCCGAATTTTGGCCGCCGCCACGCCTTTACAAACGAAAATTGTTTGTTTTTTTCCGATTTTGAAATGTTTAAAGCAGCTTTTCCTAATGCAGTAATTATTTTAATAACACTGTTTGCACTCTAATGGAAGATAGAAATTACATGAAACGGTATACGGCCGAAGATTGAGGTTTTGCTTCGGGCGACAGCGATGAAGTCATCAAAGGTTCTTTTGCACCCTTAATGAGCGAGACAGTGCTGAAGAGGGCGTGTTGTCCGACATGAATGTTCTCTCAGTTGTTCACCCTGTGGGAAATGTTTACGGTGAACTCCCTCTCGTCTGCCGAATAAAAGGGCGCTGGACATTCGCTCATTTTAATAACAATAAGGCCGGGGCCAGGGCAGATGGCGCTGGGATTATGTAAAGACTAGGAAGTGCCAAGGCAGGCTTCATCCATGGAGCCTCACTGTTCGCCTACTGAGCATATGAACTCCCTTTCAGCCTTAATTGGCCGTGCAGTTGAATCTGATCGTTTATGGCAGATTAGCATGGTAATGAGCAGCTTTTGGCGACCTACTTTAAGACACACCGGTCGTCGAACAAGGAAGAACCCATTTGGAGTTGATCTTTGTGGATGATCAGGGGATGTCGCCATATTTGGTCATTTTATGTACCCCTCTGGTGAACATATCACATGAGACGTCCAGGAACGGCGTGTGCCTGCCTCGTCTTGGTAATTACCACTTTCAAGGTTGACTCTCTTTCGCTCAGTCGCATTGTTTTCTCTCCTTATAATTATTATGACTGTTGTGCAAACGGATGGGATGTTGTCGTAACCGGCAATCTGTCGAAGTATTCATCTCGAGAATAAAACCTTCAATGCCGTTTTTCTCTTTTCATTTATCACTTGTTTTTTTTAATCGTTCTGTAAATAACGAGATAATCATTGGAGTGTGACCCGCAAGAGGTCAAATAATGATTCCAGAAAGGTCTCTTCTTGGGAAATAAAAGGAAGGAATTCGTCAGAACCGAAGAGTACAGAAAGGGTACCAAAAATTTAAACTTTCACATAAAAGGTCACAAATCCAAAGACGAGAGCCACTGAACAGACATTTTCTCGCAACAATTCACTCGGTCGAACCGCCTTTTCAATGGCCGACCTATGAAAACAAAATGGAAGTGAAAGTGAAAATGTCTCGAAGCGACAAACTCTGGGAAAACTGGGAGAAAAGTTAAGCAAAAATTTCATGCAGGGCGTCTCCTCTGGCGAGCTAGATATGGCGTCGGCGACCTTGCTAAGTAGGTAGGAAGTTAGAAAAGATAAAAAATAATAATTACAAAGTTCTTTAAACCTAAAACTCGGACTCAAATTTCGAGCAAGGTCATTCTGACCGCGCCATTTCATTGTCTTTATATACTCGTGTCTGACCGTTTCATTTCCACTGACTGTCGACTGACAAAGATCGATGGACGGTAGAGTGGAACAGCAGACCTCAAGGGATGATTGGAGGGTGCGGGGTTGGCACTGAAGAAGGACGAAAGAAATCAACACTTGGTTACAGTAAAAATCAGTGCATTTGCAACACTTTTATACTTCCAACTGCTCTTTCTCAGTTTTCCCACTCAACATATATTTATCTGCATAATATATTATAATATTAATAACCACGATTTATCTCCCACTTAATCTTCCGGCATTTGAATCTGTAAGTGATCAGACTAATACCTCTCATTCTAACATTCCCTCTTTGTTCTGACCCTTCGCCCACAAAACATTCCCACTCAACGATTATTTGCAAATGCATAAAACCGGCGTTTATATAATCATTCGTTGAAAAAAAAAGACATCGGTGTGAAAAGTTTCAAACCGATTATGAGGGACTTAATGGGCGACCAGGGGGGACGTTTTCGGAGACATCAAACAGCTGATAAGACACAATGATTGGGAGTGTTTTTTCCGGAAAAGTTCCAGAAATGCAGTGCGGGGACACCGGACAATGTCAACCGGTGCTGAATTCTCAAGCCATTAATAGAAATTCAATCGAAATTCCTTCATTACATTGAAAGTTAATAAAGGAGTATTTCGGGGATTTGTTGTGACCACAGTAACCTGCTTTGCTCCCCAAAGACCCTTTCTCATCCTGTTCGGTTGGGCTCATGTTTGAGGTCGTAGATCAATGAAATTTTTTTCGGTTATGTAATGAGAACCGGTTTGAAAATGAAGTTGCAAGTTAAAATGCCATCCTTCGGTGAAGATCTTTTCTCATAAGTACCGCCACCATTGTGCTCCTCTTATTTATTTTCTCCCGGCTCTCACGGGATTTTGTTTATTTTCTTTCACCCTTAATCCCCCCTTATGTAATATTCGGGCGATAAAGAAGACTTTTAGATGTTTCCATTTCAGGGAGGGTGAAAGTGACCAGTGCACCCCCTCGTTTAAAGAATTCCAGGGTTTGTCCTCGCTCGAGTTGCGACACTTGGCAAAAGTTGAACACTTCTCTTAATGAATGACTCACAATGACATGCGACATTTGCGAAATTCCCACCAAGGGCTCGCCATAATCCGAAAATATCGCCGCTTTTGAGTAAATAAGTAACGCGGCAATGACTTTAACCCATTTTCGGTGCGGGAACACGAGACATTAGTTTTTGCTGTCTTTGAGGACTTTCGTGTCCTCGTGGTCAGTCACATGGAAAGACGTTTCGTCTATTTTACATCCGCGTTTTGTTTTGTCTTCTGGGAGAACTCCCAAATCAATTTTTCGCCGATTTTTTAAATGAAATCAGCTTGGAGTTCCTCCAAGGTGAGTCGCGGGGTTTTTGGGGGGGAAGGTCGCACATTCGGCCGCCACACTTCCCAGTCCAGCAATATAGGTCAGTGCATTGAAAATATGATCCCAAAACCCACAAATTGAGGAGCCGAAAAAGCTGTCAAATAAATCACGTCGTCGAGTGTTACCGACCGAAAAAATAATTCCCCATTATAAAATACGTGGGAGTTACTCCGCCACGGGGCACTCACGTTGTATGTGGACACAAAAGTGGTCGAAATGGTGAGCAGTCGACCCTTGAGGAAATCTCTCTGATTCACGAGAGCCGTTGAGGTCGTAAGCCGACCGTCGTCAAATGACATAAACAAACAGTTGTCTGAAATGGCTTATTATCATGTCTCTGATCGGTCACGTGGTCATCATATCAATGCGAACGCCCTCGTAACGGAAAGTCAAGTATGCACCGAGTGAGCTCATATTTGCTAATTAAAAAAGCTAAAAAAAATTGGTCGCTATTATGTTCCTAAGCCTGTGTATCAATATTGTCTTAAGGGAGGCCTTGAACCGAGTTTTCGATATTTCGGGGAGGGGAGGAGTTGTGATGCAGACGCTAATGAAACAAAAAAGACTCATCTGCCCCGGGGTCCCGTCTCGTTTGTCAATTTTTAAAGGATCTTCACCTTGAACCGAGCAGGAGCAGGGAGTGCTAGATCCTGTTCCAGGACTGTTCCTGGAAGTTCCGGGAAGAGACGTCTCGGTCGGTGGCCGGGAAGGCGATGAAAGAAGCAGGAAGACAGCGGAATACCACCACGAGTGATTACCAATAAAGGCCAGATCAAGTAAAAATGCATCATGGCTTTCGAAAACTCCTAAAAATGTCAACACCTGATTCACCGATGTATTAATTAAATTAGTTTTTTACGAGGAGTCCAGTCGTGTGGCTTTCTGGTAAATTATCCCCCGGAGCCATTCAACTCGAAATTCCTGATACTCTGCACCGGAACAAATCGACACCACTCATTACACCGGTGAAAAGCTTAAAATTGGCATCAACCCCTGTTTCTCTCTCTCCCCCCCGTTGGGTAATGTAAAGATAAAATGCAAAAACTATGAAAAGAAATAGTTCGCATTGAAAAGAATTTTGACGAAATCCGTTTTGAAATATAAGTGCGCAACACTTAAGGGATGGGAATGAGTTCAAGGCAAATGCGAACGTTGTTGTCGCAGTCCAGCCTTGATTTTGCATTAGTTTTTTACTTGGGAGATAGCGCCAGGGGGAGGAAATGAAATTTTTAATTAAAACGGATTTTTGGGTCCGGAAATGAAAGGTTAGGTAAAGGTTCTCTCGGAGTGAAAGCCTTTGTTAAGGAATAACCCTTTCCCTCTTTTCCTCATTGATCACATTAATATTAATTCCAGCCTTGGAAAATTAGTGAATAGGGCGTATTAACGGCTTCGGATGAATAATTATAAAACGGGCAAATTTATTTCAAGAAGGCAGAACCTGTTAAAAGAAAAAATAATTAATTAACCGAGCGGGAATCTGGAACTGGAACCGAAAGGATGGTTGCCATCTCAGGATGCAGAGGATTTGAATTTCCTCGAGAGTGGTCGGCCTTCCAAAGTGTGTACCTGAACAAGTTTCAAGACCGGAGGATGAGACACGTGCTGTCAGTTATGAGGTCTCAAAATGGGTGAAGTGTTGCTGACGTAGCTGTCCTGTCCTTGAGAAGAAGTTGACAGTGAAAGACCAGCTGAGGGCAATGCGAAATTCTACGAGAATGATCTTAGTATTAAAGCTTCAACAGTCCGAATATCACTTAAAACAATATGGCGGACTTAAAACGGAAATGAACCATTGTTATGTTCGTCCAAAGATTTAATGAACTTTCTGGGATACAATTCGGAGGTTTTTTACATGCGAAAACCCATTCAGAGAACTGAATTTAAATAAACTCGACCCTCAGCCGAATCACATAATATAATTGCCGGTAATGTTTTCACAATATCCGTCAACACCCAATGAAAAGCAAATAAAAATAAAACAGACAGTCTAAGAAAAAAATACGTTAATGAAACTTCAACATTTCGAATACCGGCGAACGGCCATTCGTTCACTCACCTTCAAACAAAATTCTTACCTCGTTTGAATTATCCAAACTGGATAATTTCCTCTCCCTCCTCGTGAGCTTTGACAAGGTCTTGCAAAGGAAAACTTTCTTTATCGGGAAAAGCGCACGAGAGCCAAGATTGATGTCAAAATCCGCGGATTTGCGTTACAAAAACGACTGTCATGTATATGAATATGTGCCAAGGATCAGACCTGTTTGTCCATTTTCTTTTGTTTTCTTTTGTTCGCAACGCCGACGAAAAAAAGAAGAAAACGGAGGAAAGCAATAATTACTGTCAATCACACATTGAGCCAATTACGTGAGAAGTTTGCTAACTCTGACTTCTGTGAAGAACTTTTCAAATTACATACAGACTATACATTTAATTATGTCAATATCTTTGAAAGTAAAATCGAGAAGAAGGCAAATAGCAAAATAACAAATGACAAGATAAATAACCGAAGTTAAAAAAAATTAATTTTTACAAACTAAAAGATATCGTAAATGGTACAAGGTGGCTAACATGAGAGAGGAAAGATAAAAAACCATTTTCTGCGTTTAAAATGAATGCAATTAAGAGGAAGCACAACTGGGCAATTTCCATTTCTCAATAAGAAAAGATTAAATGAATTATTCAAATAAATTCTTCAGGTTGGAAAGTGGTTCATTAAGAATTTAAAAGCAACCAGAAAAGAGGAAACAAGAGATAACGACACAGCTTCCATATGACCTCACCTTCGCAGTGTGTCCTGCAGGAGGTCCACGAAACCTCTATTTACTTGCGCAAACAAATGTTACAAATGATCCAGTCGCGAAGATAAATGCAGGAAAATTGACCCGACGAAACAAAAGAGCGAAACATATTGCGGTTATAAATAAAAAAAGCGCAAAGAGTCAAAATGCATTTTGTGGAGAGACAATTCCTCAAAATGGCTGCCACACCCAAACAATCCACGCAAACCGAATAAATAAACCGTTAATCATCGAGTGAAAGATCTCTCTCTCCAAAAGGTATCGGAGGAGATATCTTCCAACCGGAGCAAAACTTTCAAAAACGACAGCAAAAAATCACCCTTCACTTATTTTTTTCCTCTTTCTCTGTTTCCGTTGCATAACCGTTAATTTTAATTTCGAAAGTGCCGACACAAGATAAAAAAATTAAACTCGTTCAAGGTCAAATCGTGACCTATACAATGTTGTTTTGCATTATTACGTGATCAATTGTCTGAGATCAACGGACAAAACTATTTTTTTTTTAACGGGGACTTCCGCCGAAAGCTTCAAAACTTCCCCCCGCGGACAATTGTTTCAAAACAATTCATTTACTCTATGACTCGCCAACGACATTTTACTCGCAAACCGTAAAGGTCGATTTGGCTTTTTTGGTCAGCAAAAAAATGATTTCTTCAAGTGGGAAGGAAAATTAATTAGTTTTATGATACGTGAAACGATTACGAGGGCCTTCAATTGCAAGAGAATTAATATTTAATTATTTCATGCGTCTAAAAAAAACCCTTTGCGCCTGTGGTTTCAATTAACCCTTAAAATAGCATTTAATTAAAGAAGGCGGTGACTTTCTTTTGATTTAAATGACACAAATGTGGTAATTTTATATCAGAAAAAGGGAACTTTTCAATTCTATTTTTCCGTTATTTTCTGATGGGTTTCAGTTTTTCCGAACGGAATTCTATATAAGAGTTAATTTACAATTGAGGGGTGCAAAAACTCTTTCCTTCAGTCAAATTTATTACGTGTAATGCTGGAATAATTATTAATTTTATCATAATAAAAAATTAGTGTCCAAGTTTACCGGTTTAGCCTTCAATTGCAGACCCTTCCTCTACTTTGAAGGTTTTTTATTTTTTGTGTGATTAATATTTACGACGTTTATTATTTTGCAATTCCGCCTCTGATAACTTTCCCCCCCATTTTCCAACGCCTTTGCATTTTTCTGTTAAATCTTAAGTCTGCCAACAATCGGAAGAATTTTAATAACCGTATTTTCCTGCACTCAAATCTTATTATGGTTCTCATTTCTTTTTTTCAGAGACAGGGAATCGACACGAGTTCAAAATGGCGGTCATCAGGTTTTACAGTGTTGTTACCCTAACAGCCGTTTTTCAGCATTTCGGCGGTGGTTTAGCGGTAGATAATAAGGTAAGACATTCGGGAAGAGATGTCTTCCTTTGAGTTCTTTCCTTTGTTCTTTTCGGTATTCCTCCTGACCTTGTGCTATATTTTCTATTTTTAGCAGACAAGTAAAATTCCTAACGGATGTTTTCCTTCCTCTCCGGCCGGTTTTCTTCATAAGGTCCTTGGTGCAACATTTTATTTGTTCGATTCCTCTTTTTTTTGAGTGTGTTTTCCCGACTGCTCTCCTTTTACGGTTCCGCCTCCTTTTTTGCTGAGTTTTTATGTACGGTTCTATTTATCTCTCCGGTTCTTCCACTTCCTCATTTCAAGGACTTCTTCATTATTATTAATAACACAGTTTTGTTGGCCGATATTTCCCGAAAGGCCGTTATTTCTTACACTGCTGAGAATCTTCCTTCACTGGAGTATTATCGGTTATGGAAATCATGAGTTACAACAGCATTTGAGGGAAAGGCGATTCAGACATAATTCTCGTTATCAAATAAGAGCGAAATAAAAGACAATGCGAAAGAAATAAAAGGAAAAGTCGAGAGCGACCATGAACTCTCGGTCTTATGCTCCAAATTCTTCAACTTACGTAGGAGGAGAATTAGCACCACTTTTGTTTTAACCCTTTTCTTTCCCGACAGTCGTCCATTCTTGTGTGAATTCAGACCGAAGCAGTATATTACAGATCGGTGAAATTGCGTAACGTCCGTCTCAAAACGGTGATTAACTATCGGAAAGAAAAGAAGAAAGAGTCAATAAAACAAAATATTACCAATTAAACATACAAATTAAATTACATCGGTAATTTTCACAGAGTGGAACATCAAAAATATCTGGAGCATTAATTATGTGACGCCACATGAAGGAAATTACAAATCGGGCGAAAGTCATTGGTTTTTTCGGATCGAAAAAATCATCTCGAATGTCCTTGAACGGAAGCAAAAAGCGAAAGTAAAACAAAGTTCACGAACTGCAATTCGCGTGATTGTCCTAAAATATCAGCCTTTTGCTATCGTTTATTGTGAAGTAGAACTTACAATTGATTTCTCATCGGAGACAAAATCTTCTCGAATTTGGTGGAAATTGAGGGAATGGTTAGTCAAAGGGTTTACAGTGGATTTTTGCCTCGTTTTGCATTTGGTATATGCCAAGGCCGGTGGAATCAACACTCATGTCACAATCATTAGCCGACGGGGTCATTCCGACCCGAGGCCATCCTCAGCCTTGAGACCGCTTACACCCAAACTTTGTCGCTTCTGCAATCGATCCGACGCTTCATGACTGACAATAACGCTAACCCTTTCCTCGGGCAGTGGAAGAAGGCCGATCTCCCTCTCGAGTGCTCAGAAAGAGTTAATGAGGCGATTATGGCGGCGGGGCAGTTTCTTGCCCTCGGGTGGGTCTTTATTATGCAAATCACTCCGTTTTGGAACAATTTGGGACAGTTGTACACCCTCGGAGTGAAATACATGCAGTGAAGTGATATCAGTTGTAATTTTCGGGAAAACAAACGAAATTTTCACGTTTTAGAAAGATTTCTTTGGAGATATAAAGTCCTTGATAATTTTACACTAATTACGAAAAATCGTGAGTTTCTTCGGGGTCAGAAGGGGAATCATTCCTCGAGTTGTCCTTTGAACTGGAGCGGTTCTTCCCATTTTTTAAGGAGGACTATGACGAAACCCATAACCCTTTCCTCTCTTCCTTTAATACGCTTTGTGTGCGAAATTTTTCAAATTTTTCTCCCAAACGTGCAAATACGGCGTTTGAAGGCCGAGATTAACAACAACTACCATTCATGGGAATGGAATTTGGACGAGATGCGAATATTGCTGTCGTCAGTTTCTGTTGTCCCACAGGAATTAAGTGTGGGAGGCCCCGTTTATTTCACATCGAAGCGTGAATTCGGAATCATGAGAAAAAGGTCGCGCATGACGACCCTAAACTTGTTTTTTCACAAATTATTTATTTTATCACAAATTAATGAAAGATTCATAGGGCAAAAAAAAACGAAAAAATAATTTGCACTCTTTAAAAATTGCGCAAAGTTAAAATTTTTTGTTAACCATTCCGATCATGCGAAATGAAGATTGCATAAAAATTGGGAGGAATTCTTGCGCCATGTTTTTTTTTTTCACTGAGGATGCAACCGGGGGAGAGAGGCTGAGAGTATTTTGCAATTATTCGGGCCCGATTCGCTTGCCCTTTTGCCGGTCGTCCTCGCTTATCTCTCACCGCAAACGAGATCTGTCTCTCTTATTTCCATTCTGAACGGTTTTTGCCGAACACATTCCGGAAGGTAATAATGATTGCGATTGAGCAAATAACAAAAAGAAGGCCTAATCAGAGTCCGGGAATCATGGCTGACCTCACGCAAGAAACGGGAGAGCGATACCCCATAACGGGCTTTCTTAATACACAATTAATCGGACAATGGCACAGAGATGAAAGCTTCAAAATATGCCGAATGCATAAGGATCAACACGTGACCGGTCAAAGAACCTGGGCGGTCTCACAGAGATACCAGAAAAGGTGACAATGCCGAGAATTCGCATCATTTGCGTCAATTATTGCATCTTTGAGTTCATACAGCGAATAACCTCGGAGTCATCCTCCAAAGTTCGATACCCCAACCGACACAAAAGCCTTTTCATTCCCCCCCCCCCTTTGCGGAAAATTGCAAACCGATCAGGTGATATACCGTCTAATGATATCGGGGGATGAGGGGGGATCGGGTCACGAGTTCGTTCAACTCTGGATCCCCATTAGAGAAATTTTTTTATAATATAGACGCCCTTGAACTCCTCGGAATTGATTTTTCGTCACATGTAATTAATTAAATAAAGATTTGCTAAGATGAGTCTTCAATGAATTCTCTTTGTCGATTCCGGAACATCCGGTCGATCATTTTCAGGTTTTGCGTTCCCTCTGAAGCGCTTTTACTGGAAAACGTTTCCACTGAGTAATGTCGGTGGCACGTGTCATAGAGGGTGTTGCGCAAATGCTTGTGTTCCACTTGTTCCATAAGTTCTTGACACAAGTGCACTGCCTGCTTTGACGATTCTTTTCGAAAAAATATCAGGAGGAACACCTTTTCTTACTATTTGGCCACGAACTCTTATGTTTTTACTGTACTTTCATAAACTTTTTCCCTGTTTTACTTATAGTCCATTCAAATTAGACATTCTAGGTTACACAAGAAGCTAAAATTCGGTGAAAAGTCCCATTGTTCAAAATAGCCAACGAACACTTAAATGTGTAATCGTTATACAGTAGCGCTCAAAAGTATTTTGACAATACAAAATTTGTAAAGAGTTACTTACAATTTTACTAATTTGTAAACTTTACATTTAAGTACAGTATTTAGTTTTGCATTTATACAGTACTTATATTTAGATAAAATATTTGGACAATATAAAATTATTCGTTTTCCCCCCAAAAAGTTACATACAAAGTGAAATTTCATTAAAATGCTTTACAACATTTATAAGTACTATAACAAGACTAAGTAAGAGTATTAGAAAAAGAGTATAAGAAAAAGCAGAAGACTAAGAAGAATGTTATATTTCGTATTTTTATTATATGTATATTTATATATTTAGTATTGATATTTATAGTAAATAGCAATATATAGTATTGTATGTTTATAGTATTGATAACAAAATAATACAACCCTAAAATGAAACTTAAACTTACAGTAAAATAATTAACTACGAAACTATTAAATTTTGTATTGTCAAAATACATTTGAGTGCTACTGTATCTTTTAGGAAGAAAAGTATTGATGAATTTTTTGTAGATAATTCTATCCTTTACAATTTTTATCTGAGCTATTTTCACGATAAAACTTACTGTTTTGCTGATAATAGCAAAAAACTAATTTTCTGTACATACATTTTGTATAATTTTAACGACATTTTATATATATAATTATACTCCGAACAATTCCACCAAGTTCCACCAACTTCACCCCTCATTTTTAACCTAATTTGACTGGACTATTAAGTAAAGATGGTGGAAAACAAAGCACCCTTTGACCGCCGAACCTTTAAAAAGTATAATGAAATGTTTAATAAGGGGTACTCTGTATGTGACGTAAGAGTTCTTGGACTCGATCCACGAGTATTTGGTAATAATTTCACTTTTAGTAGTGAATGAAGCGAAAGTGTTTCCATCTTCCGACACTAGCCGGTGTCTTCTGCTTCTCTCTCTCTCTCAAGGTCCCATGCTAAATTATGTCGCAGGTGCATCTCAGAGGTGTTCAGGGTCGGATGTTTGCTAACAGCAGAGGACGTTTCCAGCCTGGAGGGTTGTCTTGGGCAACGAAGGGCTTTTGGGGGCAAGGGTGTGTTTTGCAATGCCCCCGAAGGCGGCCATCGGATCCTTCACTTCGTTTCTATATTCCCCCGAAACGGATACTTTTTCAAATCGAATTAAAATTCAGAAAACTCGTTAAAAAAAAAACGAATGCGGCTTCTTAAGTTTCACTGAGAAAATGTCTGACCGTTGAATTTTAATTTAATTAAACCGAAAAGACAATCGAATGGGACTTGTTTTTGCTTTGAAATGCTTTGGATTTTGCAAATTTACGCTTTTGTGAATGTACTTCTGCACTGAAATTTTATGCATGCATTATTGCACGACTTGTAATTTGCGTGAGGAAGAAAGTTCACATTCAATCCGAGAAGGACTGCATTCGAAAAGGCCCTTTAGGCTAAATATATTTAAAATATTTATCTTAGAAACAGTTCGTGACTGAAAATAGTCAGATCAGAATAAGGTTAGGGCGTAGATATGCCCCTGTGTTCTTTGAGAGAAAATTAAAAAAACCTCAGCAGGTGCATAAGAAAAACCGCAAATCACTTCCATGTCAACCTTCAGATTCCTAAAACGGCTCTCCTCCAAGTATATGAAAATTGGTTGTGTTTCGGCCGAAAATGAGCCCAGGGGTGGCCGAAGTCCTCCAACGCGACCGGCGATGAACAATGCACGAAAAAGCGACTCAGGGCTCCTCGACCTTGGCCTAATTGCCCTGAAAATTAAATCTCGTTCGATGGACGGACAGAATTACTTATTATAATTTATTACCATTAAAAGTTTTATTATTGGAAATATCGGAAATCACACGAATGGCCGACAACCTCGGCAAATGAAACTATTTCATTATCGGCGGTAACGTTTGTAAGTCGGTCAGTGGTGTAGCAGCATCTGACTTTGTCGACCTTATTCGAGATTGGGTTTTGAGGTTTTCACGGAGTGTTCACTGCTCCTTCGGAATGTCGTTTAGATAACCTTCCGAGTTTGGGACTGCAGAAAACTCGCCTGCGACACGTAATTCCAGGAAGTGGTTCACAATGAGAAACGCCACACACCGTCGGACACAAAAACTCACAAGGACAAGAGAAGAAGAAAGAGAAGGAAACTAATACGGACAAAGAGCCAACAGGCACTACAATTACGGGGATTTTTTCTGAAAATCCGGTCAGGAAACAAGCCAATAACGCGGCTGAAAGTAATATTCAGGTTCTACCGCGAGGGTTCCGAATCAAATCAAAAGTGACACAATTATAAGTTAAGTTTTTTGTGCGGTGGATTGGTACTCAAGTGCAGAAACCTTGGACCTGGCAAGGCGGACTGGTGTTCGGCTCCGTTTTAAGATTCGTCTCACGACGGAGCCTTACGTGCAAACAAACCGCCCATTGGCTCGCTTATCAGATTTCCCCGATTAGGGCTTTCCACTGGATTTATATCCGACCAATTTGTTCTGCTTCGACACAAAAAATCAAATTGGATAATAGCCGTTATGCCAACCGGTCTCATTCATTAAAGTGGAACGCGTTAATTACACATCGTGAAGTGAGTCAATTCCATCCGGGGAACCTCTTCCAGAGCTTTCGAGGAAGTCATCGAAAGCCCCTTCGCATCCTTTACCTATGCATCGCGTTATTGACCTAGGATAATCGTCTCTAACATCTCGTTGTCATTGCCACGGGGTCAAGTGTGGGACCCACTGCTGATATTTTCAATATTTGGGTTAAGTTCTAGGTCAGCTTCTGATTGAGGCTTTCCAATTGATGAACATATGCAAGACAAACATAGATTTTCCATAAATGATTGTATTCGATCAATCATTTTCAAATGAAAGTTATTTGATAACTCTCAGATGGAAGGTTACTTCTGAAAGAGTGCTCAGATTGCTTTTTACCTTCCAGTAAATCTTATATATTTGAAAAAAATATTATACTGAATAATATACTATCATAAAAATATACCAGAGCATTGACAACAATAGTTTCGGCTCTAAATCACCGCCTCACAATTTGGGAATGAAAACCGGTAAAAGGTGGAGCAAAAACGGATGAAAGACATTATGTATAATACGATCGCGACAATATGCACTCAGGTTAATCTTCAGGTAATCCTTTAATATAAAACCTGAACTTGGAGGAATTCCAAGTTTGACCCGGTCTAACCTGAAATGACCTTGCATTTCGCTGATTAAGTGAAACAGGTCCAGCCTTGATTGCGTACTAAATCCTAAATAAATGCGAAAAGCCGATCGGTGGACAAATAAGAAATGGCTGTCACCCCTATTATTTACTCATAAGTGAATTTTTTTTTGCAGAAACTCCACCAACACATGTCTTCGGAAGAACTGAAGAGGGTCTTTCATGTTGACCGCCATGATTTGGTCCCGGAATACGAAGTAGTCACTGTCCACGCTGCCACGCCGTACACCTCCTACAAAGAAGACAACATAGGCCCACCGAATCTCAGTATCATACAGAAGAAAGGGAACCTCACCGCCAACAGTGACTCCAATGCGAATATCAGCGACATATGGTCGGTGCTGAGTGAGCTCTCGAGGAAGAATGGGAGCATCGACCTGGAGAAGTCGCGAAGGGGGCCCGACAACCTCGAGGACATAGAAGAAGCGGAGGATCACAAGGTGATGAAACTCTCCGCCTTTGGAAAGGACCTCGAACTCAAGCTGAAGAAGACGTCGGGGCTCTTCGGGAAAGGAATCCGCATGTGGGAGACCCTCAGCAACGCGTCCAACGTCCACGGAATCGAGTACAGGGAACTGCCCCAGGTGAGATGATATCTCTCACATAAATCCATTACCTGCCCCGAAAACATTAATCATCAGACAGTCAGAAATTTATTTCTTTGGAGAGTTTGCACCTGTATTACTCAGCAGTTATAACAGGTCGAAGGACGCCCTGAGATTGTGTGTTAAACCGGGGAAGACATTTCCCCTTTGAAGGAAACTCAGTGAGAGGAAGACTCGTTGTCCATCTTCGGCCCTGAGAGAACGTCTTCAATGTTACTGATAGTTCATGGCGACTCCCGCGCCCAGGCGAGAAGTTTTCGGCTTTTCCTTGAGAGCTTTATGCCTTGGTGAGCAAGTTATCCGCAAGACAAGCCGGTTACGCAAAGAGCGCCGGGGCCCAACGAACCGTGGCGGGTAATCAGAACCGAGGGTTTTTGTGTTCAAGGTGCTCGCAGGTATCACGTAGCCGATAGAACGGATTTTCGAAGTTGTTCGCGTGGAAATTTATCCAAAAGCCATTTTTTTGGGATTATTGGTTTGGTCACAGCCAGAAGCTTTCGTAACGCGATTGGGTGTTAAGTGGCCGCCCTTGTTAGCTGTTTAAGAAAGGAAAAAAGTAGCATGTTTGCTGTCGCTGTAGAGATTGTATATTATCTTTTCCATTGAAAAACTCATTAACTCCTTTTGAAAGAATATGAAAGAAAAAGCCGGTTCATAACAATACAGCTTTGAATTGATCCCTTTTCTCAAAACACCAATGGGTTACCATAAACTTTAATTATGGGTGAGCCCCGCCAATGTAAAACTGATTTATTTAATCCGAAATCACCTTTTGAAAAGAGTTCTATTAATTCTGAAATAGGTGTTGCCCCGAGTTTTCCATTATAAGCTCTCCTTCGGGCAGATCACCCACCGGGGCACAGATGGAGGCCACTGCTTAGTTGTGAAATGGAAGAGATTAGGAAAGAGAAAACACGAACAGCAGCAAAGCTCCCGAGATACAGTCCTGAAGTTAACACTTCCTGTTTCGAAATATGGCGGATAGGTGAACGCTGTTGGGCGATGGTTTCTTCCCGAAAACCTTCACACGGCATTCGAACTCAACCGCCTAAACAAATACAGAGCGTAATTAATTGACTTAACTGAGTTAATTAGCAGTGCTCTTAGGAAAAAAAAAATGGTTTCATAATTTTAAACACTTTCACTTATTAGAATGATCTTGGCATAAATTACTTTTGAAAAGCACGGCCTGCTCGGCTCTTTCACACCAAATAAATAAATAAATAAACCCAAACAGAAAATGGGAGAGTGGTCATGGATATAATGCTCGCGCGTGACCCTTTGCCACGGTTCGCCGGATTTAACAGCTCCAAAATATTGGCCCACTTAACTGGAATTCTGCTGCCACGATCCCCCGAGCCCACAGAAGAGACGAAGACGGAAAAGAGGAAGTGTCTCTCTGGTCCTCCCTAATCGTCTTGTAATTAATGTTTCAGGAAAAAGAAGACATCGGTGAGTTGTACCAGGACGAAAAGAACCAAGCGGCTTTATTGGTTCACACCGATCAAGATGGCGGACTTCTGGTGGTGAGTATTAATGACTGCTGGGACTGTCAGGGCCAAAGGGGAAAAAAACAGCGGAACTTGAAGGACTTCCACGATCTGGGGGTCCAGTCACGAAGAAGAACTTCCCGAGTACCTGGAATTCTTTCCAGTTATCCGACCTTGGAAAATTTTCTTCTCGGGAAAAGTAGATTCGAAGTAGTCAAGGCTTTTCTTTTCCTTCCTCTCCCCGTCCCGTCTCCCCTCTCGTGTCTTCTTCAGCTTCTTCTCACCGGTGACCACTTCTCTCTCCGCAGGAAGGAACCATAGGACACGAACTGGTGGTCAAACCCGTTCCGTCGTCGGTTCGACATTTGGTGTCTCCTCCGGACGACGAACTGTTTCTCGACGCGAACGGCGAGGACATCCAAAACGATGTCACAATGGACACGGGAAAGAAAATAAAAGACTCAGAAAAGAGAAGATGGAAGCGAAGGAGGAGAAGAGACGCAGCGGAGGACAAATACCACAGACACATTGTGTTCAGAAGGTCGAAAGCTCAGGAGGAAGACGAATACAGCGATTACGGTGCGTTCCCACCCCCGATTCCCTTTTCACAACCCCTAAACATTTACTCAAATCTATTCCTCTTCCAGCCTTCATGGAGCCAGATAGTTTGGTTAAGAATTTACGGAAAAAACGTGGAATTAGAAAAAGAGAGGCGCCCTATGTAATTTTCCCAGAAATTCTAGTCATTGTTGATTACGATGGATATCGGTGAGTGGACGCCATTTTCAAGCATATCCTTCGGGAACGAAATGATCACTGTGCTTTTCTTCAGGTTACACGGAGGGGACAACGTTCAAATAAAGCGTTATTTCGTCTCGTTTTGGAATGGCGTCGACCTGAGGTATAAGTTACTAAAAGGACCGAAGATTAGAATCAGTATTGCCGGAATTATTATATCCAGGGTGAGTGTTAAACTTTCACTGCTTAATTGGGGGTAACGAAGGGATGAAAAGAGATATTAATCGCCCCATAACTCTAATAATCAAGTGATATAAACAACATCCATTAATTTAAAAGAGTATTTATAACCTTAATCACTAAAAGTATTAAGATTGATTTTAAGAAATCGCAAAAGCAGAATTGTAAAAATTATTTTATAGTTCGCCTCAATATTCCCCCATATAATAAAAATATTAATATTAATATAATATTAAAATCGTCCATCATAATTTATCTTAAGTGATATAAACAAGATGTTCGTCAATTTAAAATAGCATTTATAAAATTTATTACCGTAATTATTAAAAGTATTTTTTTATAATTATATAATTTCGTTGTAATTACCGGTGTTTGCAAATATTAATCTTTTAATTGAACAAAAGAAAGGAAAAAAAAGCAGAATTGTAAAAAATTATTTTATAGTTCGCCTCATAATTTCGTCATCGCCTATTTGCAGTTTTAAAGTTGTAATCGTTTTTTTCCATTAAATAGCAGTCATTAAATAAAGTGGAGTTGTTCATATTGAAAATTCAAATCATTATCAGAATGGCTACGAAGATTAGTATATATTAATAGAGAGGAGCGACGACCCACCTCACACTGAGATAACACAGGATTTATTTTATTGCTTCTCCTTGGACACTCCTGAATGGAAAACGTTTTCCTTTTCCAGGGCAGAGACGCGACTCCCTATTTGGAGAGGAACAGGGTGGGCAGGGATGCCATCGATTCGGCAGCAGCGCTCACGGATATGGGAAAGTATTTATTTAGGGAGCGAAGACTGCCCGTTTACGACATTGCAGTCGCCATCACAAAGTAAGTGGTTACACCATCGGTTGCACTCTTCGATTTTTCTCTCTCTCTTTCGAATGAATTATGCTCAACTTCCTGGGAATCAACACCGATTGAAATAATTCTCTTGGAAATTCACACACACACGCAAAACACACATAGTAATTGCTGCGTTATGACTTCCGGTTATAAATAAAAAAGAAATTATTAAAAGCAATGAGAGCGTGACATTTTGGCGCCGAAAATCGATTCTTATTCTTGCGAATATAACCTTTTCATTGGACTGCTGAACCAGCACGAATCTTTTGCTCCTCTTTTTCGGGAACTCCCGTTCACTCTCGCAGAAGGTTCTTCCAGGTTCTCTTCCGAATACTTGACCTCCTCTCTTAGCCACTTCACATTCTTTCTCGCCGCCTTGACACTCTGTCTGCCTTTTATCTTTACAGTGGGGCTCGTCTTGAACCCCACTTATCGCCCTTGCCCTTTTTTATTTCTCCGCCTCTCTGTCTGTCTGCCCCGGTAATTAAACCAGCCGACATTTTCGGACGCCTACGAGAGAGTTGAAATAAATGAGGTGTAAGAAAGCAAAAGGGAAAGCTCTCACCCCCAAATGCGAGCATTTAATTTCTGAGAATGTATTCCGTTTAGGTACGACATGTGCCGGCGACGAAAAGGCGGAAGATGCACGAAAGGAACGGCTGGTACGTCCGTCCAGTTACGGATAAAGGCAACCGATACTATGGGTTTTCTAACAAATCAATTAACCATAAATACAATTGTATATAAAATTGGGGATATGTTTTAAAATAGTTTTATTTTTAAGAAATGGTAGCGTTTTTAGGTGTTGTGACTAAAATGGAGGTATTGGTTTGTAAAGCGAGAATTTCCAGTGGACATCAAATGGGCAGAAGGCCGCGGAGAAATCGCTGACCCGATTAAGCACTTAATCGATGTGTATCATTGCAGATTAGATATGTGCAGAAGACAGTTCGCGAATGACGCGTGCAACAGAGGCACGGCAGGTAAGTCACAGCAAAATCAGGTACAAAAGCACAACCTTCCTTCGCTGTTCTCTGCACACGTCGTCAGCTTAGGTACAATCATGTCACCACGTAATTCCTCTTCTAGAAGCTTTACATTTTGCTCTCTTTACGCTTGTGCGCAATTACCGCCGAAGAAACGCCCCAAATTAGGCACTTAAGCGGCCGACAACTCGGCCGTGATGCCCATCTCTAATGGCTCTCGGGACTCCCATTCCAGTTTTGGATCATTTCCGATCCAAACCTGCCCTGCCTGGCTGCCTTGACAATTAGTTGAACTTCTACAAGGTTTTCTTCTTTTCGAATATTCCACCGAAGAGGAAAAGTAACACCCGGGCAATCCGTAGCGGAGTAACCTTCCGGATTTGAGGACGAGCCGCCATTTCGCGTTGCCTTTTTATCTTTTAATTAATTGGCCTAATTAAGCGTTTCCTCCGCACCTTTCAGAGTGTTTATATAACAACGAACAACACCCTCCGTGGCCGAGCCAGACCGTTAGAGATGGTTCATGAAACATTCAAAATGGTGGACTCGTAGACATGTCGATATTCGTAAATTGGCTCATGTGTCATATGTAATTCATATTTCAGGCTTTCAGGTATTTTGTTGCAAACATACTCTTGATTTCTCTGTATTCACGTGAAATAGCTTTCTTTGTCGCTCTTGCTCACATCCGCCTGGCCCTCTGTCTCTATCTTTTTCTCGCTTTTCACCAACTCAGGTAAGTGAGGTTTACTTCGGGGGATCATTCGGTCCAGAATTGCCATTCCTCGACTGGACGTTCATAAAACCTCTCCAGGTTATGACTCACTCGTTTTAGTTGAGATGAAAGTAAAGATTTTAGGCGGAAACTCCGTTATTTACGTAATTCAAATTAATAAAAGTGACGTCATCAGACGCTGTCGCATAAAAAATGGCAATTTTGCTGCATGTTAAGGTAGACTTGCGTCGGTGAGAGTGCTTGGGCTGAAGATTTAAGGGAATAGCCGGCTGATAAATCTCCCTCCTCCCTCCCCCCCCCCCCCGCATCTGGTTCTCATTGAACTAAACTGCTTTCCACGTTACAACCAGCTTTTTCCTTACTCGGTACCTTCGGCTTTTAATCAACCTCCATTCCTCACTGTTTTATTGTCGATCAACATAATGGGGATTGCTGAAAGCCGGGAAAATAAAGAGGGAAGAAAGTGAGATGTTAAAAAGAATACACCGATTCAGAAGGTTTCGCCCTTCATCCCTTAATTCTCCCCCCGAAAAAGTGAGAATATCAGCCGAATTCCCGCATAATAACATCTAACTGCCCGCGCCTGCTTGCTTGCTCGCTTACGTCGCGCTTTTATATTTACAGTATATAGTATAAATACATCACTTTGGCAGTGGGGAGCGCTTGATCATTCAGAAATCCAGAGAAAGCATTAAAAGGATGGGTGCTCTGCACCTGAGTTGTTGGATCGGAGGCAGTTGGCAAATTTATTGCAAAATAAAATGTCCGGAACAGACGAAATGGAAAGAAAACTGGTTTTTCGGGTTGCGTGTCTGCAATTGTTTCCCATTAGGGTCACGTGACATCCCTCAAAGAGGTTAACAACTTCCATATCGCCTCTTCGGGGGTTTTCAGCAATGGTCAGACTCCCTCTGCCTCCCTTCGTCTCGTTGGAATACGGCCATTTTCCCACACTTTAGAAGAAAGATTAAAATGTTTTTTTTTTTTAGTGACATAAATTAAAATTTAAGTTGCAAAACTGGTAATGTAAATTCTTAATTCGGCGCTGACTATTCCAACACTTTTATTACTAATGTAAATTGTTACTCTTCGGCAATTTTTTTTACGGTGAAATTCAAAAATTTTTTTTGTTACTCTTAAAACTCTAAGCTTAGTTACCCTCCGAGTCGGCTATAACTTAAAATGTATACTGTATACTGTAAAAACTTACATGAGTGAACTTTTGAGGTTATTCAGTGTTAATGTTTGGATTCGTATTTAGGTTTCGCTTACGTTGGAGGCGCCTGCGTCGTCAACAAACGATTGGAGAAAGTCAACAGCGTCGCCATCATCGAAGACACCGGCGGTTTCTCAGGGATAATTGTCGCCGCTCACGAAGTCGGTCATCTGTGAGTATATCCTCCGCCTGTGGGAAAACAATTGGAATAAGCAACTGACAGAAGTGGTGTTGTCAGGTTGGGGGCAGTTCACGACGGCTCCCCACCGCCCAGTTATTTAGGCGGACCGGGGGCTGAAAAGTGCAGATGGGAGGACGGATTCATAATGAGCGATCTGCGACACACCGAGAAAGGGTTCAAGTGGTCCAGCTGCAGCGTCGCCAGCTTTCATCACTTCCTCAAGTGAGTGAACATCCTTTGGGTTCCCACCCTTATTCTCGAGATGATCAATCGATGTTTGTTACAGTGGAGACACCGCCACTTGTTTATTTAACTCACCTCACGAAGACGAGAGCCTTCCTCGGGTTCTTCCCGGGAAGCTGCTCTCTCTGGATGCCCAGTGCCGGAAGGACAGAGGCACCAGCGCCTGCTTTGTAAGTTCTATCTGCTCTCATTTCCCTTTCCTTGGATTAATATCATCCTCTGTTTGCAGAAAGACGACAGAGTTTGCTCTCAGCTGTTCTGTTTCGATGCCGGGTCTGGGTATTGTGTCGCGTACAGGCCGGCTGCTGAGGGTTCCCCCTGTGGGGACGGTCAGGTAACAGTTTGCCCCATTCCCCCGCAAAATACTGCCGAATGGGCACTGATTGGTATTCATTTGCAGTATTGTATCAACGGGCGATGCGTCGCAGAACACGAGAACATAATTCCCGACTACAGTCAAAACTCTCAGTATTTTAGAAGAGACGACAGCGAAAATTTTGCCACTCAACCGAGACCGATAATCGCTTACCCAAACTCGTCTACTCAAAAGTAAGTGTATCGTGGAGGATTTGGAATTATTATTTAACTAGATGGCCCTATTTTGTTGTACTCTGGAGGAGTAATAATCGGTCGGGGGGCTCATCCGATATACAGTTCTCATTTTATTTTATTTTTTTCTTTTTAAACAGGAGTTTCACAAACAACTATAGAACACAAAACCCTTATAGCTCTCCATTCCCACTCATAACTTCCACCTACCGCTCAACCTTCAGCAGTTTTTACAGCCCTTATTCCACTCCCCGAACGACCGTCAACCCCCACAGCGTTTTCAGCGAATTCTTCCGAACGTCTTCTCCCTCTCCCCCCGTGAGACCTGTTTACAATCAGTTTCCGACCAGCACCCAACCCCCCAACCCGTATAAAATCACCACCAAACACCCCTACGACATCTCCCACTTATTTCACAAAACCACCACTAAAAACCCGTACGATTTCAGCGATTTCGACCCCAACAAGCGATTGAGAAATTTCGACAGCAATGTTCTCGGCAGTGAGAACCAGGGCCGGTATTACGGGAGGTAGCGGAGGACCTCCCCATTTACTTTTTCTTTGGCTTTTCGCGAAGTTAAAGCGCCATGGCTTTGTACATTAGCTGAAAATTATTTTAAGAGGTCGGAAGTGAGCAATCCGCGCGTACTTCTTTCCTAGTACAAGAAAACGTTTTCCTAATGCTGCCATCTGGGCCATCGTGTTCATTTTTTTTTTAATTTTTAATTAATTATTTATTTGTTTTTAGTGAGTGATTGTATTGTCGAGTTCATCCGCGTTATGTTTGAGAATTCTTAAACTCTGTCAAAAAAGGGGTGTTTTTAAGCGATCTTTGACTAGTTTTCTGATGAATACCGGTTTTGTGGGCCAGGAAAAATTGCCGAAATCTAATTAAATTGCTTGTTTTAATTGTAATCACAAAAAGATCCGTTCAATTACGTAATCGTTGGAACCCTTTTATAAAAATGAAATTTCATCGTACCTTAATCGAAACTCCGCACGCGAATCCTGTAAAGAACCTGAATTATTCCACGGCTTTTTCCGTGCATAACACTCAAGAATTAATATTAAATGTCTAACTTCAATCTTTGCTGACCGCGAGGGAAAAGTACAAAGAGTTTAAGAACTCCCACATTTGCCAAAAATCAATTGTTTATTTATTATTATTTAATCCCCGTCAGACATGGAATCCTCCAATCCATTATGAAACCCATGAGGATAAGCTAAAGAGCTGTGGTCGTACCTAAAAACCTTAAAACACCTTTCCCAGTACCTCGGAGCGAAAAATAAATAGTAAAATAAAATTAAAAGAGAGGAGCAGGAAAAGCGGTAAGAACTGCCAACTGATCTAATAGCTCTTGAAAGATTCGAACTTTTCGGACTGAATGATCTTCTCTTCAGTCCTTAGTTCGACATCTTTTCTACGCTTCAGTTGCTGAAAACTATAAGAAACTTCCATCATCGCAAACAAAGCTCCTCTAATTAAAACCAAGCTTGTTCTCACGAATCATTCGCCATCTTTTCGTTAATTTACTTCCGAAATCTGTTCTTTTGGTCAAATTTTTCCGATAAAACTCTTTTGCTGCGGCTAAAGAGACCGTTCGTTAAACGCTTTTAATTATATTAATTAAGGAAACAAATATAGAAGGATTTCCGGTCGCCATTAAACGGAGAGAGAAACGCAACGCGCGATGAAACGTGACCGTTAAAATGGCGCCAAATTTAAATCGGAGCGAAGACGCCTTCGTGGAAGCAGAACGAAAACTTTCCTCTCGAAGCTTTAACGAACTTTCGCTTCGCTTTGTGTGTTCGTTTCAAATCGTAATCAAATGTGTATATTTTAAAAATTCTTACGGGCAAAACTGTGCCGGCTTTTTTCAGGTTTTTACGACCTTGCAACCGCCCGAAAACACGCTTTGGACCTTTTTCTGGAATACTTTTCAGGTTTTTCTTCTCTTTTCTGTGGACTAGAGTCAACAATATCTCTTGAGTCATTCATTATTTCGATTCATGAAGCTTTTAAATGTCATCGGCTTCCGCTTCCGTTCTCGGGATATTTATTATTATTTTTTTTATTAATTCAATTTTTTTCGTTTTTTAGCAAACGACGTCGAGAATAATTCACGACGAACTTAAGAAGAAGAAAAAGAAGAAAAGGAAGTAGAAGAGGAAGAAGAGGAGGAAATGAATGTGCGATTTAAAATCTCATTTCAGCCATTTTTGTTGGAGTTTTTACCTCAGATTTATGTATTTATATTTATGTTGTTTACGAATGAATTCGTGTTTTTTTTTACGAGAAAACAAAATGGCGGCTGTGGGAAATGAGAAAATGGAGTTTCAATTGGGGTTTCAAAGGGACGCCCGATTTTTATTTAAGGCGAAAGAATTTTGGCGTCAAATTTAAATTAAGTCGCCGGCGATCGAATTAAAGTTTGATTCAGAGTTTGAGAATTCAAGTGCAATAAATGTGTAAAAAGTATTTTATACTGTTGTTGAAATTTTTCGTTTTCAGAGCAAATGAATTTATTTAGGATATAAACTAATAAATAATTTTTTTTACTCGCTCAAAAACGATAAAATTTCAGTTTCTTTTTAACGATCGGGCTCAACATAAAAAAACGAACGAAGGAGAGAAAGCTGAATCTTATCTTCGGAGCCGATCCGTTAAAAAGAATATATTCAAAAAATAACAAAAAAAAAGGAATACAACAATGTAATTTTTTAATATAAGTTTTTAAACGAACGGTTTTGTATTGTTTTTGTGAGGCGGAAACAGCCGAAATGGTTTGCAGTGATTCGGTCAGATGTCAGTGGCGTTAGTTGCAATAAAATCAATCAGATGGCGCCAAAGCCGCAAAGGAAAATGGCTGCCCTGTCCACTATTGAATCCGTTAAAAGAAAAAAATTCCTGCTTGCACAGCGATAAAAATATGAAACCTGATATCCTGTCTACTACGACCTTGGAAAAATACATACCTTAATAATCAACACTGTCAGCAGCTCTTTTGCACATGATTAATTTTCTTTCATTTGTTAAGTTTAGGTTTAACTTCATTTTACCTATTTTGTTATAACTTTCTGTACTGTTAAAATTTAAAAATTTTAAATCTTTCAAAATATTTTATCCAATTGGATTAATTTAACTCATATCTGTTTGAGGAAGCAGAGTTTTAAAAGTTAGAGAAAAAATTTTGGGTATTCGTTTTTTGAAACTTAATTTTTGTTTCCATTTTCACCCCTTTAGTTTTGCCTTTCACCCTTCTTCTTCTACAGGAACTGTTGTACATAAAGACGAAAGAGAAGAAGGTTTAGAAACAAACGAGTGCGATATCCGACACCGAGGAAATGACCACTGCTGGGAAATATAAAACCGGCCATGTTTAAAATTGAACCACAGTAAAAGCATGGTGACCCACAGACAGGAGGGAAAGGAAGCAGAAAAAGTCACCGTCAAGGACGAGTTTAGAAAAAAATAAAATAAAAATAAAAACAATAATTAATAATGTACCACACGTATCAATACGCCGAACTGCCAATAGTAACCACCGGCTTTATCACGGCTGATAAGGATTTAAAGTAGTTTACACCAGAGTTTTGAGTTTGATTCCTTCCTATACCGATGCGGGGACAAGAGGAGTGATTCGTACCTTTTTCTCGAATGAAGACCGGGTCGTTGTCTGATAACAACAGCAGAAGACAAGTGGGGGGCGGTGGTGGACTTACAAAACACTCTTTTGACCTCTTTTGGAATATTTCCACCATTCGACGGAAGTTAAGGTTTTAAACCCTCTCTCGCTGATCAGACTTGGAACTGTTCGACCAAAATCGCACTCACTGTACCTGTTTCTCTTCGTCTCTCTCATTTCAAAGGCAGCGAGGATTAATAGTCCAAAAGCCTGAAACTCCCTTCGAGTTGAATTTCCGCAAAAGCGAGCTATCGAGCGGAGTCTGCATTAATTTTCAGGCTGTCTTCCCCTCTGATTCCCCTCCCGGGGAAAGAGGGGGGAGTACTGCCAGCTTTCGATTAATCCCCATCTAGAACATGGTGTAAACGCAGCTTAAATCCTGAAAAGGCCCTCAGTTAAGACCGCGGCTCGGCCAGTGTCGTATTCCTTATCGCGACGTGATTTAGTCTCTCAAATTTTTCTTTCCATTTCTTTAAAATTCATGCGCGGACATATAACAGTGCGCGAAACGTTTAAAAACACGGAAATTAAGTTTAAAAAAAAGTCCTTTAGCCGTCCTCAGCGTTTGCCACGCGGAGTGCAGTTTGATTGGAAATACCTCAAGTGGACGAGCTTTTATTTATACTTTGAACAGGTAAACGGGCAGTGGAAATTTTGGAATTCAAAATGGCAGCCGTTTGTATTTTGTCCGATTTCTCGATTGTATCTGAGGGAGGGAAAGATTTCGAACCTATCCATTCCTGCACCCCGTTTCCACCCCCTCATGCAGAAGGGCGTTGTATAATTTTGACTTAATCCTCGCATTTCCTCCTCGACCTGGTCGAAATGCAAAAAGTGCGATTCAAACATTTCCTTGCAGAAAATTCTAAGAAAGCGATTACCCGAAATTCTTTATTGCTGACTTATCAAAATCAAAGGCGACATTGGGAAGGTGAAGTGCAAAAAATTACGTTTGAAATCGGTCGCGCGCAATTTCATTCAGTGCCGAATTAAAGGTGGTTTTGCTGTTTGCTGACAAAGCCAAAACCCAGTTTCTGTTGGCCGGACTAAACGAGAAACGAGGCCTCACCGTCATTCGAACGAATTTAATTATCGCAAGAAATGAGATAAATTTAGGTCAAAGGTTGAGTATATCCAAGACATACATACATTAGTTTTGTTTTTTAACGACGGACGGTGGAGAGTTTTCCAGAAGGGGAGGGAAGGGGGTGAAGGCCGCGAGATTAGATCGATATGTCGTAAATAACATTTGCTGTTGCTTCTGCCTCCTTCAGGACCCGTCCCTGAGCACATCCACCCCTGGGGTGTGAATATATTGTACTTCGGAATCTTCTGCCACGCCATTTTGTGAAAACTACAGGGCTGTTGTTTTCTGACATGAAATCCATAATACAGGCGCCATAACATAATGCACGTGCGTTCGTTTTGTTGGTTTTTTTCAGATGGAAAGATAACGCAGGAATTTCTTAATAGCGAAAAAATAAAAATTCTAAATGAGAACTATGACTGATCGAATTCAGCAAATTCTTCTGAGGAACAGCCACAGGGACGACGGCTTTGTTCTCAGCAATGAGGCCCAGCAGTTCTTGAACAAAGGAGGCATCATCATCCGAATGAGGGGGTTGCCTTACGAGTGCAGTGCTAAACAAGTGGTAAGTTGGGGAAAGCTCACTCTCATGTGCCCGGCAGAAGCTCTGTTATCGCTTCCTGTTGCGCTACTGTGCTGCCACCTGAATTACCAAAAGATTAAGAAATAATTATCCCACACAAAGCGGTGTTAGTGCCATTAATCATTATCAGAAAATAATTAATCGCTGGGAAATTATTAGGATCTTTTATTTTTTTAAAAGTGTCAAAGAAACGAAGACAACAAAGGGGGTATCTGATAATGCATCCCTTAAAAGAGGACGCCGGGAAGTGTGACAGAGGGGAGAAATCCATTTGGAATCACATCGCGAGTGAGCCATAAAAATTTTCAGATAAGGTTTATCAGCTTGAGCCAAGATTCTGGTCAAGGGCACTAATTAAATGATCTTTGCAGTTAACGCTCATTTATAATTAAACATTACTTTTCGTCGTCTTGATTTGTATTCAGGTATCATGAGATCTGTAACAGCAGACACTAACATTCCGATTAAAAGTTAATTCGAACATTTTTTCAGATAGACTTTTTTCGGGATGGGGAACAGTCCTGTGAAGTTTTTGACGGGGAAAACGGTATCCTCTTCGTGAAGAAACCAGACGGAAGATCTACCGGAGATGCTTTCGTTCAGTTCCTGCAGGAATCGGAAGCGTCCGCCGCCCTAAGCAAGCACAAAGAACTCATAGGCACCAGGTACATCGAGCTGTTCAGGAGCACCCCAGCCGAAGTAGAGCAGGTACCGGGAATTTCAGACGCGAATCCCCCCAATCCATAGTCTGTGCTTAACGATGTGGAGTTTCAGGTGCTGCGAAAATCTCAAGAGACAAAGCCTCGAGTGCCTGTTCAGCTACCCCTGGTGGCACCCCTCCCTTTGACGGTCCCCCAGCATGTGATCACCTCGGGGACGAAGAAAGATTGCATCAGACTAAGAGGCTTGCCTTATGAAGCCCAGGTAGAACATATTTTAGATTTTCTAGGAGATAATGCCAACAATATTGTGTTGCAAGGAGTACACATGGTTTACAATGTTCATGTGAGTAGTTTTTGTTTTCGGAGGAGGTCCTCAAGGCGATGGTTTCCATGTTTTTTCTCCTTTAAGGGTCAGCCCAGCGGAGAAGCTTTCATACAGATGGACTCGGAAGGGTCGGCCAGTCAGGCGGCTAATCATTGCCATCACCGGTACATGAACTTTGGGAAAAAGCAGAGATACGTGGAAGTGTTTCAGTGCAGTGGCGACGACATGAACGCATTTCTAAACAGCGGTCACGTGTCACCTAAAGCAACTTCCATAATGAACCCAGGTATTGATAACAGCATTCCGGGGATGGGTCTGCCTTTTCCATCCACGCTCCTCCCCTACTACGAACCCTCCCCCGTCTCCCTGATGCCACTCGTTCAGACGAACCCCTTCCTGCTCAACCCCCTCGCCCTGCAGCAGCAAAACGCCCTCGCCGCCTCCTTCCTCAACAAGCCGCCCCCCAAGGCCGTCTACTCCCTCTCTCCCTCCACCTACCCTTGGACATCCGACGTGGACGCCTTCAAGACCACCACCTCGACTATCACCACCACGACCGACTCCCTCGTCAAGCCGAAGACCGCCGAGGTGGAGAGCCTCCCCGGGCAGTCGGAAATTTACCCCCCTTACCCCAGCCAATCCGGGGTGTACTTCTTCCACCAGAACGTCCCTCGAGTGGTGTCGAACCCCGTGCTCCCGAAGCCGGGCTTCCCCTCCGTCTCCGCCCCCGTCCTCTTTCCCCAGGTGACTCCCCAATTAACGCCGGTGGGTGTGCTGGGTGTGAAGAGGTCTTGGGAGCAAGCTTTCCCTCTGGAGACAGCCGCTGTTCAGGGAGCTAAACGATGGCCGACTCCTCAAATTGCTAATTTCGCCACCCCTGGTTTTTACCCCGACGTGGGCTAGTGTTCCCCTTGGCCAGTTTTTATAACTTTTATATATTCCGTTGAAAATGAAAGGGAGTACGTGCGTAATCTAAACCAAGGTGGTTTGCTGCTTTCCATCTGGAAAGAGCTCCAGATTTTCGCTTGAAACTTTTTCTCTAATAAAAAACAATTAATTATGAAAATTACGGTCCGAGCGACAATGAAATGCACTTAAAATTAATTCATACTTGAGAGTGAAAAAGAGGGGCAGCAAAGAATAACAATTTATCAGTGAAATTGTAAAATATGTTTCTGAGGAATTTCCATGAAAGATTAATGAATGAATTAATTAATTGTTAACGCGATCGCGGATGGAATTGAGGGTCGATGAATGGGGTCAGTCGTTAGGAGAACTTAATAAACCGACAGAAGGAGAAATAGCAAAGAAATGGAAACAATTTTAGACAAATAAAAAAAAAATTTAGAGACACATTTTTAGAAAAATGATTAAATGTCGGCGAAAGATGAGAAGGAAAAGGGAAGGAAACACTGAAGACTGCTGAAAACCCATTGTGAGTGTGAGGGAAAGGGGGGGGGAGGGGAAGTAAGCAAAAACTTCTAAAACAGCTGCAGACGTCTGAACAATCTGAGGGAATTGCACAGAGAACCTTCGTTGTTAGGCAATGAATGAAGTCGGAATGCTTTTCAGATGGAACGTCATTATGTGTTTGAAATGAAAGGAAAGGGCTGTTGGAATTCTTTAAATGAGCTCAGCTTTTACTCTCTGCTGTTAAGGGATTAGTTGCTTTCGTTGAGAGGAACCCGACACCAAGAATTGCCGTTCATTCCTTAGAGTGAAGAGCTATGGTTGAAGAAGGTGAGGAGGGAATGAGTAATGCGGGGTGAGAAAACAAAGTGTGGGTGTTGTGGGTGTTGGAGGTGCAGTTCTCATATTGCGGGCGCATTTTTCTACTTCAGCTAATAAAGTAAAACTTCCAACCGGAAATGCATGCCTTAAATCCCTTTTGTATCTGCATACAATCACTCCAAACGGAGTGATATTAAAACCTGTTTTCGAACGTGTAAAGGCTGTCCGTTCTTGATTAGCCACCCCTGCTCTTACACAAAAGAGAGGAAATACGCTAAAGGAGGAAAAGGAATTTCGAAAGGGTTATGAGATTGTCGGAATCAGACGGAGGCTTTGACCGGTTTGGGGGCAATCACCTTTCCCAAAAAAGGAGAATTATATGAGTTAGAATAAGAGAATATTATCGAAAAACTGGGAAAATATCCATTACATAGTGAATGTGATACTAAAACCAATTTTAAAATTCACTTCCATTAATTACTTCCACATAATTAAAATCCTCTAATAAAGGGTTAAAAATTAAACGAATAAATTGGGCTGACCAGGAATTAGTTTTCGCTCCTTCCTTTTATAATATCAATCAGTTCTTCGAGTGGCCGTTTGATAAAGACTCTTATCTGATAAAGGAAAGTCGGTTTCGAAAGCCATCGCGGTTTAGATTATGCATTCTCCATCAATGTATAAGATCGGGTTGTGACTAATTCGAAACACAAATAGCTAAAAATTTGATATTATAAAACTCTGACAGCTTAACCAAAGAATATTTGTTGTAAAGGGCACGCCAATGTTATTATTAATAAAAGACTGCGCCCGAGTGACTTCCATCTTAGATTTGTTTAATATTGTTATTTATGATAATTCTCTGTAAGCATAAAGTTATTTATATATTTTCCGTTGCGGTATTCACCCCCCAATTTTTTACTTATTTGATATTTTATACTGGAAAAACTGTGATCCGATCTAAAGGGTGAAAACCGTTTCTTTATATATATATATATATACATATATTTTACTCTGCCGCGGGTTGTTTACTAAGTTAATGACAGATAAATTATTATATTATATACTATTTTTAACTGTAGAAAATGATAAATTTGGCTTAATATTTTAAGTAGTTGTATATTAAAGTTGGGTTGAAAATGTGCTGCTCGCTCTGTCGTTTTGTTTTTCATACTTTCGGTTTTGCTGTTGTTCTTTTGCGTGGCAGAGATTAGATATTTTAGTTAAAGGGCTGCTGACGGGCTACAATGACTGAGCACAGTTGCAACCAGTCAGTTCTGTCAGTTCTCTGTATTCTGGGTTTTTCTCCTTAATTAGGTAATCACAACAGCAGCAGGAATTTATTATTTAGGCGGTCTATGCAGGATAAGTCTTCGGAAAATCAGCTTTGACTGCTCTTCATTGCTTTTACATAATTTCTTTTTTAGGGATTTGTTTATTTTACTTCTGTTACTTCCAAGTGTTTGATTTTTTCGGACGTTGGTTGTCTTTCCTCATTTGGATGCTACTTATGGAATTATCGCTTACCAGTCAGCACTGCTCTTAGTTCTCACCACTTCTCAAATTTCTTCTGTTGATGCGCCCTTTCCTGATAGTTAAAGGTTCCACTTTTATGACGTTGACTCTCTGATAGTGTTTCCTCAGAATTTTGCACTCCTCACATGGGTTTCTTCTGTCTGCGTCCTTCTCTGGCGCTCTTTTCTGGCGATTTCGTTCGCATCCCCTAATGGCACTGTAAATTTTATTGTATTTGGGGGAGATCACTCATTCGATCTTTTTCTGGCAGCTCTTTGGAAAGGTTTTTATTTGGTTTATATTTATTTTAAAGGTATTTTTTTATATATAAAAACGAACCATGTAGCGCGTACGACGGAGAAAATGCTCAATAATCGTTTAATTGTATTTATAATAAAATTTTCTTTCTTTTTTGTTGTATTTTGTTTGGTTCTTTTGTTTTTTTTTTTCAAGCAATCGCTTTAAAATACCTCTCCCTGCCCCCGAAATGAGTTTCGTTCCTCTTCCTCCTTCTTTCTGGAAAATTCGGTACTTTGTTCCGGGGAAAGGAAAACGGTTTGATTGCGGTGAGACGGCTTATTGCATGAGGTCGTTACTGTAAATGGGTTAATGTGAGATTTCTCCGAAAGCAGAATCGTTCCTTCATCCCCTTATTAAAAAAATCATTAAATCCGTTTTTTTTAAATATTAAATCTTCAAAGGGTTTAACGAGCAGTGGCGTAACTAAGGCTCGGGCTGTGAATGAGCTTAGATTTATTTACAGTATTATTGTACAGTGTCCGCATTTTAAAATAAACATGGGGAAATAATGTCCTCGATAAACCTTATATAGAGGGAGTGAAAAT
Source organism: Brueelia nebulosa (assembly GCA_028293925.1). Classification (NCBI taxonomy): domain Eukaryota; kingdom Metazoa; phylum Arthropoda; class Insecta; order Psocodea; family Philopteridae; genus Brueelia; species Brueelia nebulosa. Next base: position 120,212 of record JAQIBA010000191.1, read on the forward strand.
ACAGTAAAAATATGTTTTTAAAAAAATTTAGCGATTTAAAAGAGTGTGAGATTGTGGAGAGGAAATAATAATGCAGTTTATGTTCTGGTTTGGGATTTTAAAAGTGAAGGTTTACAAACACGGACCACCAAGGGATTATATTAACTTCCAATAGAGTCATTTTGGAATGAAAAACAAGTTCGTTGTTTTTTAGCGCTTAACACTGTATATGCTACACCCCAAAGAATGCAGGCACTTTTTATATATTAATGAAACCCTAGTTACGCGACTTATTGGTTAAGGGAGAGTTTTCCAAAAAAAAAAGGGTGAAAAGACTCGTCAATGTATCCAACAGGCTGTTGTCGGCCTTGTTGGGGGCTAACTGGAAAACCGGGTTTTTAATCTCTGCTTGTGGGATTTTGAATTGGCCGCCAAAACGGAAGTGGAAACGACCGGGGATTTGTATTCCTTCTGCAGGTTAGTGTGGCTTTCTCTTTTGGATATATCTTCCGACTCGGGAGACGGGAAATATTAAACGACGACTATCTTTTGTTTAGGATTGAAGCCGTGCTTCGGATTTCCTTTGCCAGTCTACGCTTTGTATTACCCCACTCAACCGATGCTTGACTCCAGTTTCTACCCCACTCTCATGACGTCGACAACGACGACGGCTAACCCTCAAAAGGTAAGCTTCTTCTGAAATTCTCAATGCAGTTAAATTCGCTAATTACATCGAAAGAGTTATAACGGTTCACATGAGAGCAGACATATCAGAGTTGACAGAAAATGCTGCGAGAAACAATGTAATTTTTGCAGGGAGAAAACCTAATTCTTAATAAAAAAAAATAAAACAATATTTTTAAAGTTAAACGGTTTATTTCAAGTGCACTAAAAATGTAAAAAAATAATTTTTGATGTAAGAGTATTAATAAATACGTTATATACAGTATAAAAATTGTACAGGACGCATACTGTAAATGCCCCACGGTTTTTTCTTTGTCAGTTATGTATTCATTAATACTCATACATCAAAAATTATTTTTGTACTTTTTAGTGCACTTGAAATAAAACCGTTTAATATTAAAAATATTGTTTATTTTTTTTTTATTTTTTACTTTTTCGTTTTATGTTAAAAAGAAAAAACACAAAACTAAAAAGTACTCTGTTTGGAGTCCAATCTCCGGACAAAAACTGCCGATGGTAGCAATCCGCAGAATGTTATTATTATTTTTGTTTTTATTATTTTTATCTGAGTTGTAAAGTGATAGCAGAATATATTTACAATGCGCTCATTCATCGGCCTGAGATAAGGTTATCTCCTTTAAGGACTCCTAAGTTGATCTATTGATTAGATTTTGGGAATTTTTTTTATTTTTACGTGAGCATTATTTTAAAATGTAATTGCAGAATTTTGAATTCCCCACCAAAACGAAAGTGTGTGCAAAATTTGAAAGAAATCGGTCACAGGGAAACGGGTCAAATTTAGCTTCAAAATTTTGATTCTCGGTCTTTGCAGACAGACAGACACACACGAAAACCAAGTTAAATAAAAATACAACATGTGATGTGAAATTATTTTTATCGGTTACTCAAAAGCAGAGCTACAAAATAAATTTCTTAAGTATACAATTCTTAAAAATCAATATAAACGAATGCAAAAAATTAACAAAATAACCAATATTTATTATTAAAAATAAAACAAAACATGAAGGACAAAACACGAAATTTGTGCAAATATATCAGCAGCATTTTTCAGTAATTCCAGTGTAAATTATTTGTAATTATTTATAAAAACGGTCGCATTTATAATTGCTATTTTAGAAAATATACAACTTATTTTTTTAGTTGTTAATTAGTAATTTTAGGTATTAATGGTTTATTAATAGTTTTTTTATGAATAGTTTATTAATAGTTAATAGTAATTTTAGTTATTAATTAGTATAATTAATGCAACTGGTTTCCGGAGAACTCACGTAGTAGATTTTGGTAAGCGAATATATAAGTGCTGTGGTTTATCATTAAAAACAATAGTGAAAGTGAAACTTAAAATCTGAAAGAATAGGAAGAAGACCCTGTGATAACAAGAAAAGAACGCATATTATAGAAAAACTGTAAATAAAACCGTTAAAGTTGGAGAGCACAAATAAGACTACGTGAGTTTTACAACAACTATTGCCCAAATGCAATTTTCCATTGCAAACCGAAAAAGGAAGTAAAAAGCTGTTGTAAAAAGGAATAAATATTTTTTGACGCACATTTATCATGACATAGTGTGCTTTTGTGCAGCCCATTAAATAAATTACAGTTGTAAGGTGGGTCTATATGAAATTGGAGTGGTGGGCAATATTTTACTTTTACCAGAAAAGGGAACAGAAAATTGGAAACTACTCAACGATCCGACAATGATGAATCTTCATCGGTTTTATCTTTTCAGATATGAGATTTAGTAGGGCCCGATCACACTGAACTATATTAATAATTAAACCTCCATCTTTATAAATTATCTGTTAGACATGAAAAATCTAATTCTCATTTCAGTGGTCCCTGGCGTATCCAAATTCTTAAGGGAGGAGTTTTTCCTTTTACACAGGTAAGGCATTAATTAATTTATTATTATATTTAATTATTGTTATTTAAATAATTAAAACTGGAACATCAATCACTTTAAAATACAGAGATAAGAAGAAATGAGGGGACTCTAAGAAGAGGTAATCATATATTATGATTATTATGTGTCATTTATCCGAATTCGAATTCTAAAACACCCTTGTTTTACTATATTATTCTGTTTTTATGTAAACTAAATACATTATTCTAATTTCAGGAAAGCGAATCCAAATCGATCAGAATGTGGTGACCAAAAACGTAAGAACACCTGAACTAAAAGACTCATTATCATCATCATTGTATAATTTATTTAATTAAATTTTATTCGCGTTTAATTATTTATCCGTCCCGCTGGGAGAAAGCATTTTCCAAGGCCGAATTACAAAATAAAAATGAAAAAAAAGCGGGAATTTCGTTTCGGGGGAGGGCGTTAGGGGTTGAGCCTCTATGACGTCATCACGTGATTTTTAATCGATTTTTAAAATGTTTATGAATTTTTTTTCCACTGAGGGAAAATGTGTTTTTCCATTGCTTATATCAGGAGGAGGGGTGTGTCAATTTAGTCAGCTGGAGATTGTCAGCAAGATTTGGGATTTCCTTTGGTATTTTATAACGGAAACCTCAAAATATGGAGGTCATTAGTAAATGGCTCATTTGTTTTGTTTTGCTGAAAAACTCAACGTGCTCTCCTGGAAGATTGATCCTTTAAGGGATTTCCCAAAAAAAAGATTCACTTTTTCATTCTTTCTCCATAAACAAATTCCGAAAGTTCAGCCTTTTTTTCTTTCCTCTTTCGCCAATCAGTCTTTCCTTTAATGCCTTAGGGAAAATTCCGAAAATCAGTTTTTATTTCCCTGTTTGCTTTCTGTTGCTCTTTCCCGGATTTCTGATACGTTTTCAATAATAAGAAGGCGAAAAATCAATTACTTACTGTGTCACTCCCAACGATTTCCCACTTTTTTATTCGAAGAAAGGAAACCTCTTGTGCTTCTCTGGTTTCCTTCATGTTCCGTCCAGTTGTTAAATCGAATCCTTTTGTAATGCAAAATAAGCTGCAATTTCGAATCTGCTGTATATTTTGTCCTTTTTTATTTTGCATTATGTTATAATTTAGATGTAGATTTAATAATGTCAATTAAACACGTTGAAATGTATTAATAATTAACAAATGACTGTTAAATTACGTTTATATTTACATCGCGAAAAGGCGCGAACTCACTCAGTGCTGCCACCCTAAAAACAATGCTAATTTCAACGGTGGTGCATTTTATGCAAAAAAAATTAAGAAAAAAATGAAGCAAAAAAATCGTTACTTTGGATTCGAATGGTGTTCACTCCTGCAAAATATATAAATTTTTTTTTTTCCAAAGCGAACTCTGGCTTTAAAATTATTATGAAAAAGGTTGAGAGCAACTTGTTGAGCATTTGAGCGGCGTTGAGCATGAGAGCGCTAGAACGGGCTAACTGCATACGAATCCCCGGCCTAAGGCTCTCGATCCGCTCGAACCACCTGCTCCCCCACCGCCGCCTCCTCCGTCCTGCTCCCACCCCCGGCCGGCTCTATCCGTCCTCTCTCTCGCTCTTCACCTCTCTGCTCTCCCGGCGGCTCTGAGTTTTAGCAAAAACTGGCAACCGTTTCAGTTGAGCTCGGAGCGGCGACGGATTCTTCGTTTCGGTTTTCCCGGTTAATCATCGCCGCCGTTGAGTCTGTCAGAATTTCTTCTTTTTTTTTAATTCTTGTTGTTGTTTATTTGTTTTTCATTTGTTTAAGTGAACAAGAGATTTATTGACTTGACTTGACTAAGTTGTTTCGGATTTTATTTGCATTGGTCCGGTCTCAAGGTTTCGGTTACACGTTCGAAAATTCTCTCGACCGTTAGTCAGACTACGTGCATCATTCAGTGACATACACTGATCGGATTTTGTATTTAGCCCTTTGTATGAGAGATTACGATGCTCTCTTTTTTGAATCTCTTTTATCTTTATTTGTTTCGTTTGTTAGAAGCTTTTCAGTGTAATTTAGCTTTTGCAAAAGTGCTCCAAGATATGCGGTTCCCATTTTCTACGTAATTTTTTCTCTTTGGAGGTATTAAGGTAAAAACTTGTCCAGTTTCTTATTTTTGAAAAAATTAAATGAGTTTCAGAATTCATTTAAGCAGGCAAGAATTCTAGAATTATTCCGTTAATTAAGTTTTAAATTGATTATGGCAATTATTCTTCCTTTTTCTTTGCCATTGTATTTTGCCCCAAACGACCCCCATCCCTTCTCTTCCTTCCCTGTCCTCACGTCCCTCAGCAAAACAGAAAATAGGGGTAAAAAAAATCCATAATGACATTTGGAAATGCTCCGCTAATGAGAGCGCTGAAATAAGTACGCTTCTAAGCTTATTTTTTAAAGCTGAAAAAAATTTGACGTTAATTGCGACGAAAAACTAAAACAAAGCTTTTGCATTCTCATCTTAATCTTCGTGACAGATAAAATTTTCATTCCCTTTCAAACTTACTTTCTTCTTCTTTTAGGTTTTTATCGTCTCGACTGATTTTATATGAGAAAAGCACTCAAATTTTTAATTTTCAGAGATCTTTTTACACAAATTTCCTTTGAGTTCAACGTGTGTTCGATTTTATAATTTACTGTATTTATAAAAGTTTTAAATGGACGAACGGAGGCGGTTGGTGCTGAATGACCTTTAACTTTTGCCCAAGACCCGTCACGGAAAGATAAAAAGCTCGTCAGCGCCTGTCCAGGAAGAGATTCAAACGTAAATATGATAAGGGAAATGATGTAAACCTTAGGAAAAGCCGTTGTGAAAGGGTTGAAAGGCACGAAGGGAGTGGATGAAATGGAAAAGAAGAATTTCGCCCTTGAATTTCTGTGTTAATGAATCAAAATTTAGAATAATTTATTTTGGCCGCCATTCATTATTTCCAACCGATAACATATCTTTTGTTTGAACAATTAATTTAAATAGACAAAAACTCTTTCGTTTCGATTTTCAGTGGCGAATTCGGAAAAGACCGCTTTTTATTAAGAGAAAATACTTATATTTCTCTGGTTTTTCCCTTTTTACGAGATCGTAAAAACTGAACCAGATTCTGAATTTTTAAGTGGATTTTATATAAACCAACAGCCAGGTTTATTCACGATGCAAAGCCCTGTCAGGGGAAGACATAAAGGTATCGAGATTGCTTTAATTCAAAATTTAATGAGCCTTAATATTTTTTTATGGCGCCGTTTTTGTAAATTTCGTACTGAGTTTAAAAGCTTTAACGGAAAATGCTTAAACTTAACTAAAAGACTCTGAAATTCTGAAACAGAAGATTTGCGACAGAGATCTCTTAATCCCGTCCGATTTAGGTTTTATTCTCTGTCCTGATTTCGATTTTGGGGCTTTTCTTTTTCGAATTCACCGGAGGAGACAAAATTGAGGTTTTTTTGTCAATTGAGCAGTATATATAGTTAATATACTCTCGAATTTTCATTCATATTTTGAAGGTGAAAAATATTCGTAAGTGCGTCAACCCCTGGAGGTTTTACCTTTATCAAATTTTACAATTTCTGGATTAAATGAGCTTTCCAAAACACGATAACCCCATTAAAGTGGGTTAAACTTTTTCTCAGAAAATTTAATAACTAACGATTTATTGTATTTCGGTTTTCCGGTTAAAAATCCGGTGAAAGGGTCATGAGGCGGTGGAAAATTGCAAATGAGTCACTCCTTATGAATGAGTAATTGGAAATTTGTGCAAAAACGAAAGAACGTTTCAGAAAAGCTGTCTGAACTCAAACTTCAATGGGAAATTTCGTAATGGCTGACTATTTTCAGCATTTGAACCTTAAAAACTGTCCCTCTTGACGAATAAACTACAATTGAAAACGTCATTTTGTTCCCCCCCACATTTTCATGCTTCGTACGAGGCGAAATCCCTTCTGAGACTTCGAGTGTGACAATTCGACAAGAATTCCTTTAAGGGGTAAGTAGAAGTTACAATGAAACCGGAAACCAATAAAAGGTTGCATTCTCTTTGGGCGAAAGCGATTATCTCGAGGGAAAGGGGGTCGGTTGAGTGGGAAGATTCCTTTGAATTTGATTAAGCCTCCCATTCCACTCAAATCCAACTTAATTAGGTGGTTTTATGAGTGCATTTGTAGTCTTTTCGACTTGACGTTTCCGGGAGTCTGCTCCGAACAGGGAAAATATATTTTGTGCTTGAATTGTGTTTTAAAATGGGGAACAGGTCTGCGACTGTCAGATATTATAATATTTTCGTGAAAGCATGATGTTTTTGAAAGGGAACAGAACACGGACTCTTTCATTAAACCCTTCTGCCAGTTTGGAGAAATTTGAAATTATAAAGATAGGAAAATATTGAGAAAGGGATTTTTCCTTTCGACCCCCTCATCCGGCAGCCTTATATTTAACGGCCTAATTAACCTAGAAATATCTCATTAAAAATGCACTGCGAGTCACGTGACACTCGGCACTAATTTCAGCAGTAAAAATGAAAAATGGCTGAAATGTACACGGGATGGTCAACGAGCAGTTTAGATTTTTATTTTACTTTTTATGAACTGATTCAAGTTTCGGAGAGTTCTGCCGAAAAAACCAGAAATCTGAAGCTGTAATCACTTATTTTATCACTCAATTAATATATTGTACCTAGAAGAGTTTGTAGGTCTTCGGGGTACCGTTGCCCACCTGAAACAAGAAGAACGAAGAAGCGAATAAATAATTAATTAAAAGGAAGTGAGTAATAAACGAGGGTAAAAAAAAGGGTAAAACAACTCGCCCACGGCGTCATGTCAGGCTTCCCCATTTTTTCCCCGTCATTTTCCAGGGAAAAAGTGAACTCTCTTTTTAATCAGTAATTTTAAGAAAATCGTCGAATCCATCTCAAAATTCAAAGGATAAGAAAAAAAGGCCCGAATTTGATCCCCGAAGGATGAAATTTTATTCGGTCAATTTCACTTAGATAAGCGAGAGGATACTTCGCACCTATGGGGAGAATCGAGGGGGGGTGGAAAAAAGAAGGCCTTAAGGCGAAATTGGTTTTCCTGTTAACAAAGAAAATGAAAAAAAGAGCCACATTTTCACTCCACCTACGTTGTTGCTCTTTTCTACTTCCAAATGAGACTGCTGACAAAAATATAGTCGGAACCAAATTAAATTTTACCTCATATTTGTATTTTTATATTTTTAAATGAAAATTTTTTTTATTTAAAAAAGTCAACCGTATATATGTTACATCGAAACACAGAAATGTGGAGAATGTCGACTGCTGACATAATCGGTTGGTGTATGTCCGAAATTATTATTTATATAACACTCTTATTTATGACTTAGACCTGTAAATGTTGACAGTCACCGTACCTATGATTGTCCGAATGTACAACAAAATAAATGAATATGAAAATCGTATCTGTTGTCATTCTCCAATTTCGGACATTCACTGTAACTTATACACAATATGCAATTGGTAAGCAGTAAGAATTAAAATTCATTAATATAACTACTCACTTTGGCAAGTGCACGCACTTCCACTTCAGAAAACCACCCCAAAGAAGGGAGGAAAGGTGACTACCCTGCCTTATTTCCCCCCTAACCGGATGTAAGTATTTTTTTTGACGTAAAATAAAATCCTGGACATCTGCAAACTTACGAGAATCCGCATTTGTATTTGCATACTTTTCTTCGTTTTAACAGCCTCCCCTATCATTAGTATAAATAAAATCGTGGTGGTGCCACTCCGCATTGTAAGCACTGCCACCACAATACAATACCGCAGTTCTACACACAAAGGCTTTTCTTTGATTTATTTGTTTTGGCACACATTTCCTTTATTGTAACGTTTTTTATGTATTCCCGAAGAGCTTTTTTAATACAAAAATACTGACATTTTTTGATGATCTGTTATAATATTGATCATGGGTGCGTAATGCATTATTAATTTTTGGATTTTTTTTCTCCGTACTCACAATCCGCCATTTTGTTTCCTCATTCCCATTCAGTGTTCGCCCTAATCAAAGGAACAGGCGCAAGGATTTTGAATTCCATTTTCCCACCCTCAAGAGAACAGATTTCCGACAAAATGAACCGAAATCCTCTTCATCCCTTCTGCAGGAATACACAGGAACTCCGGGAAAAAATTCTAATTTGTACTTTTTCTTCGATAAAGGAATGCTTCAATTGTCATTCCGGGAAGAGAATCTGAAATAACTATTGGGAAGAAATAAAATTCGTTGGGGATAATGAAAGCAGTCGAATCAAATATTTTATTATGGGACGTGCGCGCGGAATAATCTGGAATGAAGTGTCTGCTAACGTTTTTTATTTTCTTCCACCTTCAACTCATTGTTCCCCTTTTTCAGTTACGCAATGATTAGATAATTGCAGGCAAGACGACTTGCTGGGACTCGGAGAGGACTGCCTAAACAATTTCCCTTTCCAGGTGCTCAAGTACTTTTTTATTTTAGTGTTTCCCCGATTGTGAGAGATCTGGAATGACGTCATTAAAGTTATTTGTTTCCGTTTTGTTATTTGAAACAGTGTGATCGGGAAGAAGTGATCAGTTATGTTTGACTGCGTCTTCTGTGTTTATGCGGAAATGCTTCAACTGTAAAATCTATCCGTGCCTTCGCTTTCATCCAATGCCTTTTCTTAATGCAAACCCGATAAAATGACAACGAATGCGGCCGATTACCAGACGGGGGATTCCCAGCCGAGCGTTCAGTTCGCGCTCTGCACCCCCAAAGCCAACCGAAGGAACTCGGCGCCCATCATCATCAAATCCCCCGTCGACTTCTCTTCCAAGAGGAAGCACATCAATTTCATGTCCCTGTCGTCCAACTTCCCCGAGTTCCCCTCCCCCGAAGAATCCACCCCTTCCGTGAACTTCGAATCCAAGAAAATCTCCCGCTCGCCGGGCTCCCTTCGCTCCTCTCAGTCGAACAACAAAAGCCCCATCAAGTCACCAACCTACCAGAGAAGTCCCAACTCGGTGAAAAGCCCGAAAAGTCCCAACGCCTCCAATTACTTCAAATTCCCCCCGAAGAAAATGGCCGACAAGATCGACGAGTACGAAGTCTACGGGAGTTTTCCCGGCTACCAGCCCGTGTCCCCGACAAACGTCAACTACGTGCCGAGCTCTCCACAGAGAAAATCGCGAACGTCTTCCAGACAGAGCATCAGTTCCGTTTCCGGTCCGAGAGGAAGCATTTCTTCGACCGCTTCCATACCTCGGTCGGAGCTTTCGTCCATGACGGGGTCCTCCATTGAGAGCACCACTTCGTCTCAGTCGCGGTGCAGACGGTCCACAAGCGACCTCACGGATCTCACGGAGGAGTGCCTCACCGAAAATACAAGTCTTTCTAGGCCTTCTTCCCCCAGAGGGAGGGCGGGGAGTATTAAGGGTGAGTATGTGATGGTCTTCTGAAAAATTACTCTTTTAATTTCTCTCCCAAAATTGGAGACTAAACGACAACCATAAAACATTTTGAACGCCGGACGTAAAATTCGGTTAGTTTCATTATCCCTTTTCTTTGAAAAGTCTTTTGATTATCCTTTTGTTCCTCCTTTATTTCTCGGTTTGCTTTCATTCCTTTCTGCCTTTCAGTAACCATCAAATGTCCGCCATAGCCAAAACTACATAATGAACACAATACTCTATACTGAGCTCATTATCTCCTTTTACTCGTCTTTTATATCCCTTTCTCACTTTAATTTCCTCTGACCAAAAAATATTTTTTGTGGTAATTTCCGGGAGCCATTATAAACAAAAAAAACTCATCAAACACTCAATTTATATTTAGATTTTCCATCCCTCTCGTCTTCATCCCCTTGAAAATGCTTTATTAACTTTTCCTCTGATTCTATAAAAAGAGAAAATCTCAAAAGCTAATCTGAAATAATAATAATAATGATATAAAAAAAAAAATTTTCTCGAGTTATATTTTATCGAAACTAATTTATTTAGGGTCATCGGTTATGAGTTTTCGACCCTGAACTCGATGGAATTTCTTTTCGGTTTACAAGAAAAAAAAAAGCTCAGGGGTTGAATCGTTACTGACAAATCCCTGGAAATTTCTGTGGCCTCGAGGACATAGCAGAAGACGGTTGACGTTTCCCGGAAGGGGGTGAGGGGGGAAAAACCGGAAACCCGGTCAACAGCATTATATTATCAGGATTTGTGACTGGAAGCGGGCGCCATTTTGTTCCCTCTGGAAATTTGAGCGTTTTTGAGGGGGAGGAAATTTATGTGAAAGAACGCGGTGAGACGATGAAGAAAAGGGACGGAGAAAAAAGAAGCGAGAGGTGCTTTGAATAAAACTCCGCTTAATTTTTTAAATTTTTGGGGTTTTTGTTAGGATTTTCCAGGGAAAATAAAGAATTTTCTCCGGTTTTGTTTATAAACCCGATTAGAACTCTTTTCACTTGACAAACACTTGAGATTAGCATAAGCTGAACAATTTTTGTGTCGGTGGTATAGATTTTAAAAATAGTCAGAACTCAGCAGTAAATTCAGTCAGTTTTAATGCCGAAGATAATGAAAAGAAAAGGATGTCTATTAATAAAATGAAAAAGTAGGAACAAGAGGGAGCGGTAAATGGTAAAAAAGAGGCTTCATAAATTAAAGTTTATACCCTTAATTTGATTTACTCCAACAGTTGGCTTTAATAAACTGCCATTGGGATGTGGTTTTAATCTGCATTAAGGGAAACTTGAATTTTCCTCCAGGTGGTCTGGCCTACCTCGCATCGAGACGGGGCTCCAGGGAATCCGTTTCGTCTGCTGTTTCACAAGTTTCCCATGAAGACATAGGACCTCTGAACTTCAATGCCAGTTCCAGGAGTCGGCAGAGAAGGACTTCCAATTTCCTAGAACTTCCAGGTGAGGCTATCAAGGCTCAAACCTACAACGAAGCAACGAAATTTATTGTTTATTATCAACTTTTTATTTATTTATTCACTTATTTTTGTATAATTATAGTTTACTTCGTTTTATACAATTATTGTTTAATTATTAATTTATTTACTTATTGATTGATTATTTATTTCAGAATTTATCACTTAAGGTTTTCTCAGTCAGCTATTTAATGTCTATTCTGTTTCGTTTGTTTATTTATCTATTTGTCTATTTACATATTTAAAGTTCTGTTCATTCTTACTGTTTATTTATTTACTTTGTGTTTTTGTTTATTCTTATTTTGTAGATCTATTTATTTATTTTGTGTTTTTGTCTAATTGGTATCTTAATTTATTAATTATTTATTTATGATTCGTTTATTTATTTATCTAATTATTACCTCAGTATGTTCTTATTGTTTTTTCTATTGTTCTGAATCTTTTTTTTTGTAATTATTACCCAGTAGGGAGGCTTCCCCTTAATTTGGAAGCGGTTATGTTTTGTACATTTTGAAAACCCCTAATGCCCACGGGAAATATATGGGGAGAAATATAATTAATTAATTAAGAATTAAATTTAATTGTATGTAAATTTTCCAATAAAAAATGGACGTGATTACGGTAAAAATCACGAAACTTACATAAAACGAAGGCGGGTGAACTGCTCTCGGGTTAAGTGAATAAAATGGTTCGTCCCCGCCCTTACCCTCGAGTTAAATGATTAAAGTGACGGAAATAAAGGAAATGGGACAAGAGCCATCAAGCTCTATGAATCGGATATGGAAAGTGGAGTTATCATTCGTTGCTTTATTGCTGACATAAGAATCTCTCTCTCTCTCTCTCTCTCTCTCCGTCCAAATCTTTATATTTGTTTATTTGTCCGTTTCGATTTAATTAAATAAGCCCTTCTTGAACGTGGCAGTTATTAGCTTTTATCATTTTGTTTGTCCTTTTTCATGTCCGCTTTGAAAGCGATATTCCGAAATGTTGCTTACCGGACTTTTTTTACAAAGGTTCATTAAATTCGCTTTCCGTTTAATTTTCCGTTGCGTTCCGCCTTTTTGGGAATTCAGTGACATGTTTTCACTCGTTTTACTTTTATTTAACCGGAAGCGAAGGCACCTTTTGCCAAGACAAAGCACTGCCGATAGAGTTTTTCACCCTTTGGGAAAAGCTCGGAAAAAGCGAGGTTTCATTCACGTTTATCCATTTCTTGTGAAGTTTCGACATTTCACAATCCGAATATCGACGCAGACAAAAGAAAGTCGATGGAGATGAAATGCCCGCACTTTCGACAGGAAACGGAGGGGAAAAGGAAGATGTAATCGCAGATGGGGGGGGGGAAACAACCCCTTCGTCCGACGAAAGTCCTTACCCCTCCGGATATATAACTTAAAATAATTTTCTTCGGAGCTTTTTAATTAAGATTAAACATTGATGAGAAATTTCTCAATGGGAGAGTCAAAATAAGAAAAAGATTCATTCATTCCGGAAAAAGAAAATAATATAAAATACGGGCGGAATTTCCGCAATTCTTAGCATTTTCTCAAGTGAAAACCGATTATTAAATAGAAGATCGAAGGGAGTTTGAATTCTTCTTTTTTAGAATGAGTCAATTAGAAAATGATTGTTGTCGTCTATTTTGGTATTTTATTTTCGGACAATCATGCGATCGGTTATGACCAATTCGAATTTCATGAAATTATGTTTTCCTTTTCTATGTTTACCTTCGGATGTGAATTAAACGAATAAACAGATGTAAAGATTTGGAAGGACAGATTGAGAGGTGGTGGAGAGAGGATAATGATAGAGAATGTGGGAGAAAGAGAGGGAGGAGAAGAAAGACAGAGAGGAGAGGAAAATGAGGGAGGATAAAAAATACAGAAAGCAGGAGAGAGAGAGAGGAGAAGAAAGAGAAAGAGGAGAAGAAACAGAGAGAGGAAAAGAAAGAGAAAGAGGAGAAGAAACAGAGAGAGGAAAAGAAAGAGAAAGAGGAGAAGAAACAGAGAGAGCAGATGAAAGACAAAGAGGAGAAGAAAAAGAGAGAGAATAAAAAGAGAGAGAGGAGAAGAAAGACAGAGAAGAGAGGAAAATGAAAGAGGATAAAAAATACAGAAGCAGGAGAAAGAGAGAGGGGAAGAAAGAGACAGAGGAGATGAAAGACAAAGAGGAGAAGAAAAAGAGAGAGGAGAAAAAGAGAGAGGAGAAAAAGAGAGAGGAGAAAAAGAGAGAGGAGAAAAAGAGAGAGGAGAAAAAAGAGAGTGATTCCTATGCTAATAATGAAATATTCCTCCGCAAAATGAAATTCAAGTCCACAAAGAGGAAAAGAGAGAGCAAAAGAAAGGATAAAATGAAATTTCCAAAGAATGAAAAACGAGCCGTTAAACCCTCCAAGATATTTAAGGTTAATTTTTTTAAAAATAAAAAATTTATGGTTGTTTTCTCACCTCAATCTTTTATGAATAAATTTTTTATAAAACGGGAAACTTATCCGGAGGATTTTAGGGCTGTATTTGCCCGAGGGAACCCAAAGAAAGGGAATAAACATTTTCCCTTTGTGCTGTTTTTCATCAGGTTTTTCTTTCTTCCAGTGCCGGATCACTTTCGGCCCAGGGTTTGTTCCCTCCCCGAAAAGCCATACAACCCCCGCTCGGGGGATGACCTCTACCGCCTGAGAACCTTCAGCATTGCCAAGGGAACGGTCATCAACTGCGGGGATTCGATAATCAACAGACGGTCGAAGAGCAACACAAGCGTCAATTCAGCTGGAACCAGGTCAGTTTTCTCATTTCCTGGGGAGCATTTCCTGTTGAGAGTCTCAACACCGGATGGGGAGAACTTTTCTGACTCCAATCTGTCGACATACAAAAAAAAAACTTGACAAAACAACAGTGAAAAATTTTTTGAGTTTATAACGAGGCGTCAAAGTGGGAGGAAGTCGGAAGTTACTACCACAGTTTAGAATTTTTGAAAGTATTTATAAAAAAAAAAGAAATGTATCCTCTGCGGGATACTAATTCTTTTCAACATAAATTTAAACCGGAAGAAAACTTTCACACGTAAGATAGAATTTTCACGTGGTAAAGGATCTCTCCGAAATAAGGTCTTATTGTTAAAAGTGTGCCTCGCGGCCGATGCGTGGAACACCGGTTGAAATTATTTTTTTTTCATCTCGACAGAGCAAAATTATAATTTTTTTTCAAAGCTGCTTACCTTCGCAAAAGCTATCCTTTCCGACTGGTTCCCATTAGAAAAAATGAAAGGTCGAATGTATGCATTGTTAAGGACGTCCCGTGTAGGTGGAACCGCAGACGTCACTTGTTTCAACCCTTTCACCCTCAAAACTACCCCGAAAAGTCTCATGGGCAATTTTTACAATACATCAATACACTTTTTAAATCATTATATCACAGGAACGGTTGCTCTTGGGAAGATTTTTTATAGGTAATTTTACCTTTCTACAATTTTCGTCAGAGCTAATTTTACCGTTTTGCTGAAAATGGCGTAAAACTAATTTTTTTGACCTTTGATTCGGATTTTTGAGGACTTTTGACATTTTAAGTATAATTATACTCTGAACCAGTGATGGCCAACCTTTCATTAAATACGGGCCAATTTGAGTTTGGTGTAATTTCGCGGGCCACAATGTACTCCCTTGGTACTCAACCTTTTTCTAACTCGGGCCAAACTTCCATTGATAACATCGCGACTGGGCCATGCAACCAAAAAAAAAGGTACTTCCAATTTATATTCATTATGAATCATTATTAACTGTGCCTTATTTGATTCTTCTGATTTTTTATCAAACCTAACCTTCACAAATATTAACTATTGATCTTGGCTGAGCCACTGGGCCAAATTTAGCCCGAGGGAGGACTCGGTGGGCCAAATTTAGCCCGCGGGCCACATGCAACACCTTCAAGGGCCGGATATGGGCCGTAGGTTGGGCATCACTTCTCTGAACAATTTGACCAAGTTTCAGCTTCTTAGGAATTTATGTAACTTCACCCCTCATTTTGAGCTAAATTGACTGAACTAATAAAGAAATAATTGAAAATGAAGAAAAAAACGTAAGCAGTCTCCAATGGAATGTCTCAAATGCGGAGAAAGTCGCAAAACTCCCTCCAAAATATTAAGGGCTTTTCCTAATTCGAAATCCTTCCGGGAATTCATTTCCGCCCCTTTCTGCCACCCAAATCCAGATTTGAACCCCCCAATAAAACAAATCAATCTATCTAATCGAAATGTGCAGGGCCGTAGCCGATGATAAGACTGAGGGGCGCGGCGAATGGGGGAAAGGTATTCGGGAAAAGGTTCGAGAAAGGCGCTCCCCGGGGATCCGACAGCATCGGCGGAAGAGTTTCGAGGACCCTCTGAGTCTTGGAATGATGAGCACGCGCATTCAGCTCTCTACCATTAATCCGGTCCTGGCAGATCGATCTCGACTATGCTTCTTATTTTCTACGTCGTAAATATTGAATGATGTTTCCCACGTGCTTTAATCATTTCTCATGCAGGACGAACCGTTTACTATGTGTACTTACTTAATTGCGGCACCGGACTATTCAGATGCTACACTCCCTGTGTCACCTATTTTATTTCCCCTCTCATTTCCCGGAGGTTTCAATTTTCATTGAGTCAAAGGAAAAAGAAATTTATTTCAGTCGAACGAGTCAAAGTGATTTTCCACACCGATAAAGTGCATTGACGTGCGTGGATCTGTTCTTGGGAGGATTTTTGAAACACATTTCTTTCCCCGAACAAGGGGGAGTTGATTGAACAAAACTCCCACATTAAAAATTAATATCAACTGTGTTGAAACTACCGCCTTCGAATCAAATTTTAGTTCACCCCATGCGAAAAACTAATTTAGAACTTTTCCAGTCATTATAATAATCATCGCGGTCTGATGAAACAAAATGGCGGACATTTGCAGTGGAACACTTAAAAATCACCTCGTATCTAATTGCTTTTCTGAAATTTCTAATCTTTAAGATTTCACCCCCTTCTCCATCTCGAAGAGTGTTGGTCACGCGAAGGTTTTTTTTTTCATCGGGGGGGTTGTCTTTTAATCCCTCCAAAAACAGTCACGCTTTCGGGTGCAAATGTCGACCTTGTGTGGCCTTTGTGTAATGTTCCCATTTATTCACTCCAGATCTGATTGTCTTAATCTCATTTCATAGAAAATGTTCCCCGAGTGAAAAAAAGTAACTCCGAGATAATCCTTAAAGCATTCTTTAAAGCTGACAGTCATACTGTAGTCCCCCTTTTATTATTCCATTCAAATCCAGACTCCCCCCCCGCCCTCGTCAAACAACCCCCGATTGTCAAGAGAACTCTGATTCCAAGTTTTTTCACCCTCAAAGGCGGAGGCTTTCATTTAAAAAGCTGTCGTTAGCTGTTGGAAAGAATCATAAATGTCGCCGCATTGTTAACGTAATAAGGTTTTTGAATCCGCCCCTGAGTTTTTAAAAGGGTAGAAAATGACTTCTACGCAGAGAGGGCGAGGATGGATGCCTGAATTTATCCATTTATATCTCTTGCTCCTTTTCTATTTACATTAAAACCTCATTTCGAGCTCAGCTTCGTTCCGAATTTTCCCTCTTTGGATAGGCGCGCCGCGTCTGAGGGGGGGTGGAACTTTCACCCTTTGACAGTTTTTCACGAAAAAAATACACTGCGGGAATAATAATCTCATCTTGAGGAGACCCAAAGTGCAAATGAATGCTTTACCATCGGATATTTTAATATACCGGGTTGCAAAAGTCACCCTTAGTTGGAAAAATTAAAGTGAGGGGTTGATTAAGAATGAGTGCGAGAAGTGACATCATGTTTGGGGTGGACGACCACTGTGGGGGCGTTGGGAACTGCGGTGATAAATGATTTGCCTCGGTTTTCTTGCGACTCCCGAAGGACTCTTTAAATATTTTTTTTCCTCGGTTTCTCTCCCGAAGAAAAGTGGCAATTGTGAAAAGCTTTTAAGAAGGCTTCCACCCCCGCGCCCCCCCAACTCCCGTCTCGCTTTATTACTCTTTCCTATCAAAGCCCACTCCCCCATATATATATATAAATAAATAAATAAGAGAAATTTTTCGACTTTTTTTTCCAGGATTTTCGAAATGAATGTTCCCGTTGAAGTTTTTAAAAATTTTCCCTCATCTGTTCTTTTACTATTTATTAACCCCCTCCCCCCAAACGCCACCGCCATCATCACCGAATTCGCCCCCAACTCTCTCTCTTTTTTGCGGGGAAACCTTTTTTATTATTTTTATTTCCATCTTTTGAGCTTTACTTTATTCTTGAACGCTCCCAAATCTGATTCTCTTTTGCTTCGCCTAACACAATCCGAGTGAAATTTAAGAAGAACCCCCGCTCTGTTTGTTTTTCATAGGGATCTCACGTCTTCATCGTAGGGCTTTTTCAATTTTTATTGTTTTATTCAATCTGGAGTTCTTTTTGTGTACCAACCGGGTGAAAGGGCCATGGAAATTTTTTGTTGTTGTATTTCATACCGCAGTCGTGGAGGGAGACGCTTCTTTTGGTTAAACAACCTCAATGGGACGCACCTAAGCAAAGGATGTAATGCCGAAACAAAAGGGAGTAATGAAATTACTTGAATCCGGGGGTTGCAGCGCCCTTAATCCGTGCGGAGAGGGTGCAGCTTTGTAAACGTCCGATATTGTTTCGGCGTTTCGGAAATTTCGAATCGGACGCTTAAGGATTCCAAGACCAAACTTTAATCTCGTTTCGCACGTCAGAAGTGACATCATCAGCTAATAATTGACACAAACAGGAATCGGATGCGTGGGTGCACTACAATGTCGTTGTAGTTGTCCATCGCGTGGGGAAGTCCGTGCTAAGATGATTCTCCGGAATAAATTCCGTTTGATTATTTCACAAAAAAAAAAAAGGAAGGGAAAGTTGGAAATGTCAGCGAGGATCGAAACCGCGCGGAAAAGCTGTCGATTCGTCAGAGTTGATTCGAACTGCGGAATTTGTCAGTTCCGACTAAAACTCAATTTAGCTGATGTACTGTGTACAAAGCAAATAAGGGGAGAAGGAAATGTTATCGCAGAGTCTGTTGCTGTTGTAGTCACGTATTGCGGTGAGCTCGTGAGTTAAACTGCAGGAAAAAGATGGCCTTAATGGCCGACCCGAACTCAGTTCTCCCCACAATCACGTAGTCATTTATCCCTTTACTATGCATCCACTGAAATCTCTTTAAATTCCTTAAATACAAAAATACAAATACAAAATATATGCGAATAAATAAAAATAAAACAAAGTCAATAAATTATAAATATGAAAATAAATACTGTAAATACAAAAAAAACACAAAGTAAAATACAAAAAATTCAAATAAAATTTTAGAAGAGTACTTTAATACATACAGTATATATACAGTAACGCTCAAAAGTATTTCGGCAATACTAAATTTCTCTCATTCCACCCGTAAGAGTTAAATACAAAGTGAAATTTCATTGGCTTTCATTAAAGTGCTTTACATAATTTATAAATATATTAATTAAATAACAGAAGAAACAAAGAGTTTATCTTTAGAATTATAAAATAATAGATTTAAGTAAGAGTATTAAATAGCCACTAATTAAAGAATAATATTAAAGTATTAAAGTATAAAGATGTCGAGGTATTTACAAAATGATTAAAAGTACATAATATACAAAAATATAAATACAAAATATATGTAAAAGAATAAAAATAGTTCAATACAATAAATACAACAATAATACAAATTCAATAAATTATAAATACAATAAATATGAAGTGAAATAATACTGTAAATACAACAAATACAAAGTAAAATACAAAAAATTCTATTTAAATTAAGAAAAATCAAACATACGAAATAGTATATATACAGTCGCGCTTAAAAGTATTTTTACAATAAAAAATTATTCGTTTTCCACCCGTAAAAGTTACAAAGTGACATTTCATTAAAATGCTTTATAATATATATAAATATAATATTAAGTAAATAACAGAAGAAACAAAGAGTTTATTTTAATATTATAATAATAGAACTGAGTAAGAGTATTAAAGTAAAAACAGGAGACTAAGAAGATGTTAAGTTTTGTATATTTTTTTATTTTAATGCGACAAATATATTATTATTGTATATTTTGTATATATTTTGTTGTTTATTTTGTTTTATATTTGTTTATATTATGTTGTATGTTTGTTTAGTTTTATATTTTGTTCATTTATATTTTGTATGTTTTGTATATTTTAATGCCGGAGGGCGACAAATATATTATTAATAATATTGATAACTAAATAATACATAATAAAATCTTATAGTAAAATAATTAACTAAGAAAGTATTAAACTGTATAATTTTCCCTTGTGGATAAATATCAAGAGGATTTTCAACAAAAAGGGTGGAAAATTCAATGGAGAATATGTGATTCGGTCGGGGGTGGCCTTGATGACACTGGTGAGCGGCTGAAGGGTTGATCAATTGAAAACGTTCAAGCGGAGATTTTTCCATCGAGGAAAGGCTTCTCCCCGTGAAACAAAAGGGTGGAACGGTTTCCCTCTAAAAAAGAAATTTTTATTCGAAGGTTTCTTCGACGCGTAAACTTTCGCTGAGTTGAGAAAACCTACAGAGAATTGCCAAACAGAAAAAGGGGTAGTTTTTTTGTGGAAATTCCCAAAGGCTCGGAGATCTTCCAAAAAAGGGGAGAAAGTGAATTAACTGGATTTTAGATTTTCCACAAAAGGTTTCCCCGTCTTTCCACATTCTATTGTGAAAAATAGCCAATTTGAGATCAGCAAAGACTGCAATTGCATACAAACGGGGAATAACTTTTCTACTATCGCTGACAGAATGAGAACCTCTGCTGTTCAATCCAAAACAGCTGATATACAATTTTTGAATATAAGAACATAAATTCCAGCAAATATATTAATTCAGTTTATATGTGAAATGCGTTCCTCCCCTAAAGCTTCTCTTTTTCGAAATCTGTATAACATCCCCCTTCATTTCCTGGGGGAGGAACGTACATTTTATGCGAAAATAAATCAAATGATCGCTGGACAGAACTGTAAAACCCGTAGTCGCGAATTAATGCGAAGAAACGATTCGGCATGAGTTTGCGCTTTACTGTTGAGAGAGTGGGTGAGTCGCCCCTCACCCCCTTAGAAAGATTTTTATAATTTCAGCAAAAGGAAAGGGTCAGTCGGGAACAATCTTCACCCCAACAGAAGAAAGGGGTGAACATTGCTGAGATATTCCGAAAATGTAGTCGTAAATTATCAGTCGAGAGTTTGATTCCGAGAACCAAAAAAAAAGGGTAATTTAGTGAGGGGTGAGTTTTAAGGCGGGGGTGGAATCAAATTCTCTATAAAAAAAAACCACCATTTCGTGTTGAACTCAATTTCTTCTAATTTACCAGGTCATTAATTGCAAAGCTTTAGGAAACGGTTTGGGGATGGCTTTTATTGCTACTTTTTCAACCCCGAAACGGGGGCGGGGGGTCGAAAATCTCGGAATCGCATGACTCCAACCTTCCTTTCGCATTTTCCAGATCGGGGGTTAATTCCACGGGGGAGAGAAGTCCCTTCGAGGGCTCCTGCTGCGGCTCCAGCTACAACAACATATCAACAAGTGAGGCGGAAGAGGATGACGTCACGGAGTACAGGGTCGTCCTGCTGGGAGATTCGGGGGTTGGCAAAACTGCTTTGGTCAACCAGTTCATGACGTCAGAGTATATGAACACGTACGACGCTTCTCTAGGTGAGACTTCCGAGCCGTGATTAAACCGAAAAATCACCCCTCGGGGAAAATCCAACCCCTAATCTTTCCCCGCAATTTGGGACGAAATATGAAAAACCCTTAACTGAAAAGGTTACACTCGAATTAATTTCCGGTTTTCCTTTCATTATTTATTTCTTTTCCGCTTCCTTTTTTTTTCCTTTGTGTTATAGAAAAAGGAAAGTTTTCCATTGGTTAATATTTGAAGGCTTAAAATTTTAAGAAGAGGTTTGTTGACTTAATAAGAAGATAAAAGTCAATCGTTGGGGATGTTCCGATCTAAAAGACATTTATAGGGGTTGAGGGAGGGCAACAAGTCGAAAATCAACCCCCCAAAATCCATAAAATCCGAAACATCCTTTTCAAACCACTCTCAATCTTCTTTTGAACGCACGAAAAAGGTAATAAAAGACGGAAAACTATTAAAAACTGAGAAACGGAAGCGTTTCCTTTTGGGAAACTCTTTCGGAAAACTTAGGGTTCTTCCCCCCCCACCCCCTCAACCCCTCACCCCCTTTCACCTCATTCTTTCCTCTTCACTTATTTTAATGACTCAAGACAATTTCTTCATGATGGAGTCTCGAAAAACTTTCAACCAACTACTTGTTTCCCTTTTCCCCGCCTCACCCCATCGGCCGCCACACTTTTGGGGAAAGTTTTTGCATCCCCCATTTCCACAAACACCACAACTATTCGTGCGCTTCCTTTTTCACGTTGCATACTTTCACTCGAGAAGGATTTGTCAACGCCTGTGAATTTTTCAGAACCCCAGGAAACCTTCCGAGACCGATTCGGGGGTGGTAAACATAGTCCGGATCATCCCTTCACAGTCCATCATCCCTTTGGCGGCAGTT
>JAQIBA010000192.1:0-30968 GCA_028293925.1 Brueelia nebulosa
AGTCACGTGGTAAGTCGTTTTAAACGATTTTTTCAACTTTAAACTCGGATAAAATAAATTCGGCCGATCCGATTGAACTCAAACTTGGTTTCCCTATGTTTTCAGACACGCTCTTTCCATCTATGTTGGTGGCATCGAGATTTGAGAACCTTCGTTTTTTGTCAATTTTTGAGAAAACTCACATGGTAAGTCGTGTTGTTTTTTCAACTTTAAACTCGGATAAAATAATTTCGGCCGATCCGATTGAACTCAAACTTGGTTTCCCTATGTTTTCAGACACGCTCTTTCCATCTATGTTGGTGGCATCGAGATTTGAGGACCTTCGTTTTTTGTGAATTTTTGAGAAAAGTCACGTGGTAAGTCGTTTTAAACGATTTTTTCAACTTTAAACGCTTGTAAAATAAATTCGGCCGATCCGATTGAACTCAAACTTGGTTTCCCTATGTTTTCAGACACGCTCTTTCCATCTATGTTGGTGGCATCGAGATTTGAGAGACCTTCGTTTTTTGTGAATTTTTGAGAAAAGTCACGTGGTAAGTCGTTTTAAACGATTTTTTCAACTTTAAACTCGGATAAAATAAATTCGGCCGATCCGATTGAACTCAAACTTGGTTTCCCTATGTTTTCAGACACGCTCTTTCCATCTATGTTGGTGGCATCGAGATTTGAGGACCTTCGTTTTTTGTGAATTTTTGAGAAAAGTCACGTGGTAAGTCGTTTTAAACGATTTTTTCAACTTTAAACTCGGATAAAATAAATTCGGCCGATCCGATTGAACTCAAACTTGGTTTCCCTATGTTTTCAGACACGCTCTTTCCATCTATGTTGGTGGCATCGAGATTTGAGGACCTTCGTTTTTTGTGAATTTTTGAGAAAAGTCACTTGGTAAGTCGTTTTAAACGATTTTTTCAACTTTAAACTCGGATAAAATAAATTCGGCCGATCCGATTGAACTCAAACTTGGTTTCCCTATGTTTTCAGACACGCTCTTTCCATCTATGTTGGTGGCATCGAGATTTGAGGACCTTCGTTTTTTGTGAATTTTTGAGAAAAGTCACGTGGTAAGTTATTTTAAACGATTTTTTCAACTTTAAACGCTTGTAAAATAAATTCGGCCGATCCGATTGAACTCAAACTTGGTTTCCCTATGTTTTCAGACACGCTCTTTCCATCTATGTTGGTGGCATCGAGATTTGAGGACCTTCGTTTTTTGTGAATTTTTGAGAAAAGTCACGTGGTAGCTACTGTGCTTGTTTTTTCAACTTTAAACTCGGATAAAATAATTTCGGCCGATCCGATTGAACTCAAACTTGGTTTCCCTATGTTTTCAGACACGCTCTTTCCATCTATGTTGGTGGCATCGAGATTTGAGAGACCTTCGTTTTTTGTGAATTTTTGAGAAAAGTCACGTGGTAAGTTGTTTTAAACGATTTTTTCAACTTTAAACTCGGATAAAATAAATTCGGCCGATCCGATTGAACTCAAACTTGGTTTCCCTATGTTTTCAGACACGCTCTTTCCATCTATGTTGGTGGCATCGAGATTTGAGAACCTTCGTTTTTTGTGAATTTTTGAGAAAAGTCACGTGGTAAGTTGTTTTAAACGATTTTTTCAACTTTAAACTCGGATAAAATAAATTCGGCCGATCCGATTGAACTCAAACTTGGTTTCCCTATGTTTTCAGACACGCTCTTTCCATCTATGTTGGTGGCATCGAGATTTGAGAGACCTTCGTTTTTTGTGAATTTTTGAGAAAAGTCACGTGGTAAGTCGTTTTAAACGATTTTTTCAACTTTAAACTCGGATAAAATAAATTCGGCCGATCCGATTGAACTCAAACTTGGTTTCCCTATGTTTTCAGACACGCTCTTTCCATCTATGTTGGTGGCATCGAGATTTGAGGACCTTCGTTTTTTGTGAATTTTTGAGAAAAGTCACGTGGTAAGTCGTTTTAAACGATTTTTTCAACTTTAAACTCGGATAAAATAAATTCGGCCGATCCGATTGAACTCAAACTTGGTTTCCCTATGTTTTCAGACACGCTCTTTCCATCTATGTTGGTGGCATCGAGATTTGAGGACCTTCGTTTTTTGTGAATTATTGAGAAAAGTCACGTGGTAAGTTATTTTAAACGATTTTTTCAACTTTAAACGCTTGTAAAATAAATTCGGCCGATCCGATTGAACTCAAACTTGGTTTCCCTATGTTTTCAGACACGCTCTTTCCATCTATGTTGGTGGCATCGAGATTTGAGGACCTTCGTTTTTTGTGAATTTTTGAGAAAAGTCACGTGGTAAGTTGTTTTAAACGATTTTTTCAACTTTAAACTCGGATAAAATAAATTCGGCCGATCCGATTGAACTCAAACTTGGTTTCCCTATGTTTTCAGACACGCTCTTTCCATCTATGTTGGTGGCATCGAGATTTGAGGACCTTCGATTTTCATGATTTTTCAAAAAAAGTCCAAAGGTAGCTACCTGTGCCTTGTTTTTTCAACTTTAAACTCGGATAAAATAATTTCGGCCGATCCGATTGAACTCAAACTTGGTTTCCCTATGTTTTCAGACACGCTCTATCCATCTATGTTGGTGGCATCGAGATTTGAGAACCTTCGTTTTTTGTGAATTTTTGAGAAAAGTCACGTGGTAAGTTGTTTTAAACGATTTTTTCAACTTTAAACGCTTGTAAAATAAATTCGGCCGATCCGATTGAACTCAAACTTGGTTTCCCTATGTTTTCAGACACGCTCTTTCCATCTATGTTGGTGGCATCGAGATTTGAAGACCTTCGTTTTTTGTGAATTTTTGAGAAAAGTCACGTGGTAAGTCGTTTTAAACGATTTTTTCAACTTTAAACTCGGATAAAATAAATTCGGCCGATCCGATTGAACTCAAACTTGGTTTCCCTATGTTTTCAGACAATCTCTCTCCATCTATGTTGGTGGCATCGAGATTTGAGAACCTTCGTATTTTGTCAATTTTTGAGAAAACACCCAAGGTAGCTACCTGTGCCTTGTTTTTTCAACTTTAAACTCGGATAAAATAAATTCGGCCGATCCGATTGAACTCAAACTTGGTTTCCCTATGTTTTCAGACACGCTCTTTCCATCTATGTTGGTGGCATCGAGATTTGAGAGACCTTCGTTTTTTGTGAATTTTTGAGAAAAGTCACGTGGTAAGTCGTTTTAAACGATTTTTTCAACTTTAAACTCGGATAAAATAAATTCGGCCGATCCGATTGAACTCAAACTTGGTTTCCCTATGTTTTCAGACACGCTCTTTCCATCTATGTTGGTGGCATCGAGATTTGAGGACTTTCGTTTTTTGTGAATTATTGAGAAAAGTCACGTGGTAAGTTATTTTAAACGATTTTTTCAACTTTAAACGCTTGTAAAATAAATTCGGCCGATCCGATTGAACTCAAACTTGGTTTCCCTATGTTTTCAGACACGCTCTTTCCATCTATGTTGGTGGCATCGAGATTTGAGGACCTTCGTTTTTTGTGAATTTTTGAGAAAAGTCACTTGGTAAGTTGTTTTAAACGATTTTTTCAACTTTAAACTCGGATAAAATAAATTCGGCCGATCCGATTGAACTCAAACTTGGTTTCCCTATGTTTTCAGACACGCTCTTTCCATCTATGTTGGTGGCATCGAGATTTGAGGACTTTCGTTTTTTGTGAATTATTGAGAAAAGTCACGTGGTAAGTTATTTTAAACGATTTTTTCAACTTTAAACGCTTGTAAAATAAATTCGGCCGATCCGATTGAACTCAAACTTGGTTTCCCTATGTTTTCAGACACGCTCTTTCCATCTATGTTGGTGGCATCGAGATTTGAGGACCTTCGTTTTTTGTGAATTTTTGAGAAAAGTCACTTGGTAAGTTGTTTTAAACGATTTTTTCAACTTTAAACTCGGATAAAATAAATTCGGCCGATCCGATTGAACTCAAACTTGGTTTCCCTATGTTTTCAGACAATCTCTCTCCATCTATGTTGGTGGCATCGAGATTTGAGAACCTTCGTTTTTTGTGAATTTTTGAGAAAAGTCACGTGGTAAGTTGTTTTAAACGATTTTTTCAACTTTAAACGCTTGTAAAATAAATTCGGCCGATCCGATTGAACTCAAACTTGGTTTCCCTATGTTTTCAGACACGCTCTTTCCATCTATGTTGGTGGCATCGAGATTTGAAGACCTTCGTTTTTTGTGAATTTTTGAGAAAAGTCACGTGGTAAGTCGTTTTAAACGATTTTTTCAACTTTAAACTCGGATAAAATAAATTCGGCCGATCCGATTGAACTCAAACTTGGTTTCCCTATGTTTTCAGACACGCTCTCTCCATCTATGTTGGTGGCATCGAGATTTGAGAACCTTCGTATTTTGTCAATTTTTGAGAAAACACCCAAGGTAAGCTACCTGTGCCTTAAACGATTTTTTCAACTTTAAACTCGGATAAAATAAATTCGGCCGATCCGATTGAACTCAAACTTGGTTTCCCTATGTTTTCAGACACGCTCTTTCCATCTATGTTGGTGGCATCGAGATTTGAAGACCTTCGTTTTTTGTGAATTTTTGAGAAAAGTCACGTGGTAAGTCGTTTTAAACGATTTTTTCAACTTTAAACGCTTGTAAAATAAATTCGGCCGATCCGATTGAACTCAAACTTGGTTTCCCTATGTTTTCAGACACGCTCTTTCCATCTATGTTGGTGGCATCGAGATTTGAGGACCTTCGTTTTTTGTGAATTTTTGAGAAAAGTCACGTGGTAAGTCGTTTTAAACGATTTTTTCAACTTTAAACTCGGATAAAATAAATTCGGCCGATCCGATTGAACTCAAACTTGGTTTCCCTATGTTTTCAGACACGCTCTTTCCATCTATGTTGGTGGCATCGAGATTTGAGGACTTTCGTTTTTTGTGAATTATTGAGAAAAGTCACGTGGTAAGTTATTTTAAACGATTTTTTCAACTTTAAACGCTTGTAAAATAAATTCGGCCGATCCGATTGAACTCAAACTTGGTTTCCCTATGTTTTCAGACACGCTCTTTCCATCTATGTTGGTGGCATCGAGATTTGAGGACCTTCGTTTTTTGTGAATTTTTGAGAAAACTCACTTGGTAAGTTGTTTTAAACGATTTTTTCAACTTTAAACTCGGATAAAATAAATTCGGCCGATCCGATTGAACTCAAACTTGGTTTCCCTATGTTTTCAGACACGCTCTTTCCATCTATGTTGGTGGCATCGAGATTTGAGGACCTTCGTTTTTTGTGAATTTTTGAGAAAAGTCACGTGGTAAGTTGTTTTAAACGATTTTTTCAACTTTAAACTCGGATAAAATAAATTCGGCCGATCCGATTGAACTCAAACTTGGTTTCCCTATGTTTTCAGACACGCTCTTTCCATCTATGTTGGTGGCATCGAGATTTGAGGACCTTCGATTTTCATGATTTTTCAAAAAAAGTCCAAAGGTAGCTACCTGTGCCTTGTTTTTTCAACTTTAAACTCGGATAAAATAATTTCGGCCGATCCGATTGAACTCAAACTTGGTTTCCCTATGTTTTCAGACACGCTCTTTCCATCTATGTTGGTGGCATCGAGATTTGAGGACCTTCGATTTTCATGATTTTTCAAAAAAAGTCCAAAGGTAGCTACCTGTGCCTTGTTTTTTCAACTTTAAACTCGGATAAAATAAATTCGGCCGATCCGATTGAACTCAAACTTGGTTTCCCTATGTTTTCAGACACTCTCTCTCCATCTATGTTGGTGGCATCGAGATTTGAGGACCTTCGTTTTTTGTCAATTTTTGAGAAAACTCACGTGGTAAGTCGTTTTAAACGATTTTTTCAACTTTAAACGCTTGTAAAATAAATTCGGCCGATCCGATTGAACTCAAACTTGGTTTCCCTATGTTTTCAGACACGCTCTTTCCATCTATGTTGGTGGCATCGAGATTTGAGGACCTTCGTTTTTCGTCAATATTTGATAAAACACCCAAGGTAGGTACCTGTGCTTCGTTTTTAAAACTTTGAAGGCTTCTAAAATAATTTATAGATTTCGATTATTGGTACATTTGGGAGTACAGAAAAAAGTTTGAAAATGTTTGAAAAAGTTAGTTTTACGAATAACTTGAAACAACGGCGTCCTCTGAGCTCAGGAGGGGTTGTTTCCGTTTCTCTACATCCTGAAGAATAGATCTTTGTGTAGTTTGTTTTATTCTGATAGATTTCAATTTTTTATGTATATAGTTGTACAGAATTGAGTTTAGGAAAGTTATGTTAGTGTGTGTTTTTTCTCTCATATCTCACAATGAATTTTAATGGCATTATATCATTTTAATCTCCTTTTTTTTTAGTTAGAAATTCTATAAGAGTTATAGCGATATGTAATGTTTCTCAGTTAAATTTTTTCTTTATGTAAATGATATTGAATATTAAAATAAATTACAGTGTTTAGGTAATTCAGAATCGGATTTTTTTTCTTATCATACTAATATATAAATCTGTTAAAGGAATGTGTGTGTGTGTGTGTGTGTGCACCGTTTTCTGTTACCTAAGATCTCAGCAACCACTGAACCGATTGCGACCGAACTTTTTCCAAAAAACGCGCATTTTTCCAGAGCACCAGCTGCGCTATGTCTCATTTCTCGAAATTCAGCAATAGCCGAGAAAGTTCCAGAAAACCTGCTTAAGTTTCGGGGAAAAACCAGATAACTATACGCATTCCTTTCTCATGCTAAAGGGTCGATGTTCTTTTTTTTTGCCACTTTGAGTACAGTGGCAAAGGGAATTAAGGGAATTTGGGATTTGGGAAATAGGAATTCGGGGTTCCACATTCGATTGCCAAGTGGATATTATTATTACTGAAATTTGAATGCATCCACGTTGCAAATGGTTATATTCTTTCCGAATTAAGCATTTTTCAGAATTTTTAACAAAATTTCAGCAAATTGTTTTTAGATTTGATATTAATTAGTTTGTGTGAGTTTAGTGGTAGTGGTTTTTCAGAGTGTTTTTCAGATTTTCAGAGAATTTGTTGTAGAATTGATAGAAATTAGTTAGCGTGGGAATAGCGTCAGTAGTTTTTTCAGCGTGCTTTTCGGATTTTCGGAGAATTTGTTGTAGATTTGATAGTTGAAGTTGGTGTTAGAGTTTAGAGTTCAGAATAAAAAAAAATACAATATAACAAAATGCCGAGAAGAAAGTCCACTCTGTCAGCGTTTAGAACCAGACTCAGAAGAGCTAGGGAAGAAGAGATGGAGGTTTGGTTAGGTTTGAGTCACCCACAGATAAGTAGCAATTTAGAGATTGCAGATTAAAGAGAGAACCATTTATCTTTGTTCTGTAGAAGGGAGAATGGTGAAGAAAGAAGGATATGGAAGAGAATTTGGATGGCTGAGCGACGAAACAAAGAGATGGTTAACAAAGGAGGGAAAGAAAAAGGAACAGAAGACATCAACGACAGAATCAGCTATATAAGGAAGAGAACTGATTTACTTAAGATATTGATATTATTTTCGTAGTTAATTGGAATGGGATGATGTTCGGTGCATTCATTTTTTAGGAGATGTGTTATCGTATCTGTTATTAAGATATAGATGTAGACTGAAATTCCAAAGTCCCAGCGAGGGCGAAGCCCGAGCTACCATGGGGGTTGGAGCGCGAAGCGCTCAGGGGGCGAAGCCCCCTAGTTAATAAATATATTGGGTGATTGCGGTCAACTACTGGGATTTCTCTATTCGTCAACACAAAGGCGGGAAATGAAAATGTAGACGCGTTGACTTCGGTCTGGCGACGTCATCCTTGAGAGGAGGAGGAGGAGGAGCGTAAGGCCGAGATCAGAATACAGCGTTGCCATTTTATATTAACCGTTGCCGTTGTTTTTATAAAAGAATTGAGAATTTGTGTGGTTTTCCAATGAACAATGACATTTTTGTTTGTTTTAATGTGAGAAAATGTGAGATTTATGTTGAGTGAAGTTTTTTTAGCTTATTATAATTAAAGGTAATCGGGTTAAAATGTAATGTTGGTTATTATTCCCTATGAAGCGCAGCTGGCTGAGTTTTTAATGCAACGGTCATTTCTAGATAATCCTGATATAGAATGGATAAAATTGGAGGACAAATTTTGGATTTTGTATTTACTAGGGATGCGCCGAATATTCAGTAGGTATTTGATATTCAGTTTGTGTATTCGGTTCGAGTATGTCTATTTTTTGCCTGAACTAAAAAAAAACCTTCATATGAAAGTAATGGAAAATAATTAAATAGTTAATTAATAAAATATGGAATTAATCCAAGAAAATAAAGCAATTAAACTTCAATTCAAAATATTTATTTCTTACAATAAACAGATATCAATCAAATCATTACAATGGTATGAAAGTATAGTATTGCTAGTATAAATAGTAGAAGTATAAATATTGCCCCACACCTGTGTTTAAACTTAGAACGTTTTTATATAGGAACGAGTGAAGTTTTGGAAAGTTTCCATGTTTAAAAAAAGTAAACAACGGCGTCAGGAGAGTTCAGGAGGGGTTTTTTCCGTTTCTCTACTTCCTAAACAATAGGTCTATGTGCATTTTTGTTTTAATTCTTTACATTTCGATTTTTGGTACATTTGGGAGTACAGAAAAAAGTTTGAAAAAGTTTGAAAAAGTTAGTTTTACGAATAACTTGAAACAACGGCGTCCTCTGAGCTCAGGAGGGGTTTTTTCCGTTTCTCTACTTCCTAAAGAATAGATCTATGTGCATTTTGTTTTATTCTGATAGATTTCAATTTTTGGTACTTGCTTGAGTAGGAGAAAAAATTTGAATTATTTTGGAGTTGTTAGTTTTTCTTTTTCAACGTTAAAATATTTAACCACTATTTTTATAGTTTAATGGTTTTTTTTCAATTATAGTAGGAAGAAAGTAAATAATATTCTAATGAGGGGTAATAATTGAGACATTTGTGACAAATTAAAATAACAATTTTTTGGCCATAAAATCATTGGGCGTTACACAGAACAGGTGTTTGAACGTGTAATAACATTCCACGGTTTTATGGGCATTGAAGTGGTTTTTTTATTTGTCATCAATATCTTTATTAATGGTCATGCAGGGGATTATTATATTTTAAGTGTTTTGGAGACTTGAAATAAAAGCGTTTTACTTTAAATTGAAAAAAATTTTTTTTTATTAACAGATTTGGCGTATGACAATGTAAATGTTTTTCCAACAGATTTAATCATGGTTTTAATTAAGATATTTGACTATGTTTTATCTATAAAACCTACATTTTCGGACTTAAAGCAAATGTTATGAAATAACGCCATTGTTAAAATCAACAACTATTAGTATTTAAAAGAAAATGCGCGGCTAAATTTGGAGCATGCGCATGGTAAGTCAAATTATCGACCAATCACAGAATTACGTCCGTCGTGATTTAGCCTTATGTATTCGCGGAGGCATTGCTTATTCCAAAGCTAGTCACCGCCTTTTATTCCTATTAAATTTTACATTTTGTACACACAAGTTATTTTTTTACAAGTATTATCTTTATATCAGGACAAACTTTGATTGGGTTGTCTTGGGGAAACGGATGTAGGCCAAAAGGGATGATAAGTTAAAAGTAAACTTTACTTCAAACTCTGCTTGTACCTGTAATTACCAAATCTATCGCTTATAATCAAATTTCATGGTGGAAATGATTTCCAATACTTCAGTTCAGTGGACTCAAACACGTTCAACATTTTTTCATAATAATTGGTGAGTTAATGATGTCGATAATTTTCGAGTGAGACATTGTACGAGTTTTATTTTTCATTCTTATACTTACGTAGAAATAATAAGTCCTTTTATGCTGCGATTAACTATTAACCTTTATTTTCATAAATGAAGAAATATAACTT
Organism: Brueelia nebulosa; assembly: GCA_028293925.1. Lineage (NCBI taxonomy): Eukaryota > Metazoa > Arthropoda > Insecta > Psocodea > Philopteridae > Brueelia > Brueelia nebulosa. The sequence goes on from JAQIBA010000192.1 coordinate 9,889, forward strand.
TTTCCAAGTTCAATCAGAAGTTAATTTTATTTCAGATATGTTTTACGTAAAGGATAAAGTTTTCCTGTGGATGAAACACAATGAAGTGTGATCATTATTTATTCTTGATGAGTAAAAAGCAATGAAAAGCCCAATGAATGGTGAGTGTAATAGATATAATTCACATCTGCAGATTAATGAAAGTGAAAGGAATTTCCTTTTTTAAATTTACAATTGTCTCTCTTTTAAATTTACATTATAACCTCATATTGTTAGAAATATAAATTTTTGCTTAGGTCATAAACATTGTAAGCAGAAAAATAAATCATATGTCATTTAATGTTTGCAGTCAAACTATAATTTATTTTTTTAGAAGAAATATATGTTTCATGGATTTCTACTGTTTGCGTAATGACTTTGTTAAAGTTTTCATTAGGCAGTACATTATTATTTTTTTTCAGAGTGTGTGACACAGCAGAGGAATATAATCCCTCAGGTAACTCTTCAGGCAACCACTCAGAATCAAAGCCAAAGTCAGTTCAGTGTTGATGATTCAAGCATTAGCAGTGATCAGAGCACATTGAAACTAAATACAAATGAGAGCCCCTCTTCAAGTCCAAAGCATTCACCAAGGCAGTCTCATAAAAAGGAAATTTCCAAATGTGATCAGATCAGGGATCCATCTCCAATGCATTTGGAAAGGTCTGACCCAGAGCAGCAGGTAATTAATACCTTTCTTAAGCACTCATTGGCAGAAATGTCTTGAAACTCCCAGAAAAGGTGAAAAATTGTTGAGTTCTTAAATAAATTTGTTTTGACTCATAGCACTGATAATTCCTTTAAAACTTATCATTAACAGATGTTTAAAATGCATCAAATTATTAATGATCACTAATCTTGAGCTCAAAAAGTAATTTGTTATCTCAAAAATTAAACTGCTCATTGGTAAGTGTTCACATGTAGATTTGATGTGTCCAGTAGTTAAAAATGTCCATTTTGTCTTTTCTTGGAGCCATTAAAAGATTTAAAGACCTGTTGCCCTATCAATAATGTGACCTTCATATTGAAAATATTAAAATTTTATTGACTGATAAGCACTGATTGTAATTAGGTTTAAAGAGTGTACAGAATTAATACTTCTTTTTATGATTTTTTAGATTTTTTCTTAATTAACTAATAAACACAGGTTGTCAAAAATCTTTATTTCTTAACTTCCTCTTTGTTAGGATTAATAATTTGACATATTCCAAAATGTTTAATATTTCGCCATTTTATTAATTCGCTGGGACGTCGGACGGAGTTCGAATCCCAGTGGCGGTGGTATTTTTCTAAGGCCGTTCTCCCTCGCAGATGATTGGTCAGCACTGCGAGGTACCTAGACCACTGCTGGGAGGACGGAATAACGTGGTGTTGCGCCTGGAAAGTCTGGCAAAACACTACGAAATTCCGCCTCCTTCACCTGCATTCACCTGCGAACACCTCGGTGAAATGCTGTCAGTGGACTCGCCACCCGCTACAGTACCTGACATGTTCATTCAGGCGCTATGCAAGCGAACAAAATGTTTCGCAAAAACCCCGCGACCCTAACGGAAAAGCGGGTTAAAGAAAAGTATAAGTATAGTATAAGTATTAATTCGTAACCGCCAAAAAAACAGTCATACCAACCTATGAAAATTAAATTTAACGTTTACTTTCCAACGTTTACCTAATTATAACGTTTACTTTCTTTACTTTCCTCCAGGACACAGTAAGTCGTTCTTCAGACTCCATTCAGCCTCTCGAATTGAATCGAAGCATCAGTCATGAGAGTAATAACAAAGATAGGAAAGAATCTCGGGGTTCGGATCGATCGAAGAAAAAGTCTTCGTGGTACAACGTTTTCTATTCCACATACAAAACAAGAAGCGAGCAGTTGAAGAGGTATTTCAAGGATTTACCTGTGGACGAAAGGCTTATAGGTGGTAGGTCTACCTACTTCAGATTATTCTTAATTATTAATGGATTATTATCTAATTATTTTGAATTTCAAATTATTATTATTAATGGATTGTTTCAGATTATTCGTGCGCACTCCAAAGGGAAATATTAGTTCAAGGCCGACTGTACGCCACTCAAAACTATCTGTGTTTCTACGCGAACATATTCGGCTGGGAAAAATGCATCTGCATCAAGTGGAAGGACGTTTCGGCAGTGGCCAAGGGGAAGACGGCGAAGGTCATCCCGAACGCCATCCTCATAAGCACAGACTCAGAGAAGCTGTTCTTCACCACCTTCACAGCGAGGGACAAGGCTTTCATGGTGCTGTTTCGGTTGTGGCAGAACGCCCTCATGGACCAGACGATGTCCACACAGGAGGTGTGGCAGTGGGTGCACAGGGTATACGGAGACGAACTGGGACTGACTTCCGAGGACGAGGATTACAACTACATCGCCCCGACGTCCAACTTCGAAGATAAGATCTACCCAATCGAGAGATTGTCAGCGGATTCTTTATCGGAGGTGAATATTTGTTCAAGTTATCTATTGGCGAAGAAAGAGAAGTCAGACTCAGTCTTTGATGAGCTGCGTGTAACTGCAGCTGTGTGGCTTTGCTTGCTAATCCTCGTTGGACAGTAGCATAGTTAACGGAATGTAATTATTAGTTTCTAATATCCACTAATTATTTTTCGAGCGCAGCAGCAAGTGTTCGGAGGAGGAAGCGCGGATAAAGGCGGAAGTGAATTGGGATCGAGTGCTACTGATTCCACTAACAAAAGTCAAGGATCGGTGCCATCACAAAACGTAAATGTATTGCATTTAAACAAACTTTTACAAGTTATTGCACGATGGGGGAAATCCGTTTCGTGAGAAATTTCCGTTTCCGTTCGTTACAACGCAATCGCTTTGCATATTTGATTAAAGGGGTGACTGTACATTTGCAATGATTGTACATAAAACCGATTTGTCGCGTAATTCACAATGGTGTTCTATATATATATCGATTTTCTCGATGTCAAAATTGTTTGTTATTCATTGTCGGAGGTTCTCATTGGGGTAAAATTTGAAAAACTGTCTTTGGTGTAAAGTCGTTGGCGAGAATTCCGTGTACACAAAACATACGGTCTGGGGTTGTTCGTCTCTTGCAGTTAATCTTTATATTTTCCATCGTTCTAACATTGTAAATGTTATGTGTTTGCCATAGTGTTGGAATTAGAAGCGCTCCAGCTTAAACACTCTCCGTTAGCTGTATAGATATTATATTGTATATAAATGCGAATGGTTGTAGTTATTAAATGTCTTTGCCATAAGCAATGCAATGCATGAACATAATCCGTTTCATACGCTTTCATAATGGAGTAATTTTGATTGTTTTAAAGGCTTTCCTTGCTGACAGCACTCCGTCTCCCCTTCAGATGGAAGTGGATGGGATGCCAACCGATCTGAGCGATAACTCCAGTGAGTCGGATGGAAACGCGAACGGCGGTGAGTGAGTCATTGGTTTCATCCCGAGGGAACGAGAAAGTAATTGGGAGTAATATCCAGATAAGATCCCGATGTCTTGCTCATCACCTCATGAGGGTCGCCACGTGGTGAGCGTCGTCTTGCCAATCCAGGTGGATCAGTTGTTCACACTAATGTTCACCAACTCAAAGTTTTTCTTCGAGTTTCACACGATGAGGCAGTCGACGGACATAAACGCGTCGTCGTGGCAGCAGAGTCGCGATTCCAATGAGAAAATCCGGACGATTTCAATGGTGATCAGTCTCGGTCAGGCGCTGGGACCGAAATCAGCAAACGTTCAGCAAACTCAGGTTGGCCATTTATAAGTCTAAATTGAGACTACTGGGGCTTCGCCCTCGCCTGGGACTTAATATAAAGTTCAATAAAATATTTCCTGAAAAACTGAATCAACCTCGATAATCCCATTGTATTTAAATGGAAAAATTATATGAAAATAACGACTATATAATCATGCGTAAGTATATTAATTCACTTGTAATTCTGCTCAATTCACGTCGCCTTTACCTCTCCTGTTGACACATCTCTTCCATATTCTTCGTTCTTCACTACTCTGTCTTCTACAGAATAAATATAAATTTATTTTCAATCTTATACTCTTCTCAATCTGGCACCCAACGCCGACAGAGTGGACTTTTTGATATTTTATTTTTTATTCTAAACTCTAAATATCTAACACTAACTTTAGAAATCAAACAAATTCTATAAAAATCTTACAAACACGCTAAAAAACCACTGACGTTAAATCCACACTAAATAATTACTATCAAACCTAAAAACAATTCGCTGAAAATTTTATGAAAATTGTGAAAAATGTTTAATATACAAAGAATATACGAGCATTCATTATTTGAGGGAATACAATATTCACCTCTTAATCGAATGTGGAACCCCCGAATATTTTGCCCACTGAACTCAAAGTCAATCCTTTAACAGCAGAAAGGAATTCGGTTTTTGGCCGAAACCTAAACAGGTTTTCTTTTGCTTATTCCGGAAAAAGTCCGGTCGAAATCGGTGCAGTGATCTTAGGTAACAAAAACGGTGTGCACACACACACACACACAAATTTCCCTTAACAGATTTGATAAAACTGTTTTGGATAAGAAAATGTTATCGGTTTCAGATAATGTTGCCCTGCAGCGTTTCCGGTCAGTTGTATTCCATTGATGACGAGATAGTGAACAGTGGCATTCCTTACGCGGATTCCTTCTACATATTCATGCACTATTGTTTGGAGAAAGTGAGCGATAACGAAACCTCTCTCAACATCTACGGACAACTCAAGTATAAAAAATCCGTTTGGAATTTTGTAAAAAGTAAGTATTTCTCCCCACCATCGGAGACTTTCGTTTCTCTGGCTAATTTTTGTCGGATTCCAGATTTAATTGAGAAAACGACATGGAACAGCATGAAAGATCACAACGAGTGTTTGGTGAAAGCTCTCCTGGCGGAGTGCGAAGAAACCATATCGAAAGGAAGGAAAAGCAGGCGGAGGCATCGCGCAATGACGAACAAGCCGGTTCTTCTACCCGTAGACCATTTGCCTTCTTCCACTCGCGGACCCGCTTTCAATAAGGGTGAGTCGAAGGGTTTCGAGTGGTGGAAGGCGGTGCGTTTGCATGCGTTCCCTTTCTGTTGCAGCTGGTAGAACGTCGGAGACGGACAGGCGTACGAATATATTACTCAACGTGGTGTTAGCCATTCTAGTTTTCCTCGTATTTCTAAACGTTCTTCTCTATTACAAACTGTGGTTGCTGGAGGACATCGCCCAGGTCTCCAAGTACAGTTTCTGGCAGGCGGACGTGGAGGTTCTGAAGAATCCGCCTAAAAATCACGAGGAGTGGCTCAAGATCCTCCGCCTCCAGGAGAACATTCACCGGATGGAGGTGGACAAGTGGCAGAAAGTGCTGCAGTCCACTGTGGATTTGCTGAAAAAGGCGGAGGAATCCTTCCAGGGGTTGCAGGTCTCGATTAAAGAGCCTTACGAGGATGTCATTTTTAAAAAAGACAAGCAGGAATTGTAAGGAAATTTTTCTAGTGATTCTGGAAAGAGTAACGTCCGCTCTTTCTTTTTATCCGAAAAGGCTGTGGGCTGATTCCCGTTGCTTTACAACTGATATAGAGTTGTAGATCAGCGACCGAAGGCCAGAGCTTCCAACCAATTACTTTCTATCCAAGAGAGGGGCATTCGCAAGCCTTCAAAATCCATATTATTAGGCTCAGTCTGTGATTATAGTGTAATTGAAAGGCGTAGCTTTAAGCTGTAATTTATAGGAGAATCTCAGTCAAAGAATACTTTTTTCGGGGGATCGAAGAGTTTATTGCGTTTTCCTTTGTATGTTCCTAATAATTAAGTTTTGTAGTTTTGTTCGGTTAAAGGCGGCAGTGGTGCACCGCCTAACCGCAGCAAATTAATTCGGGAGCTCCTCATTCGAAGGCAACAAGTCGAATGCCCGCGCATTAGGCGTAAGTGTGACTAAAAACAATAAGTGGCGATAAACTCTTCGTTTCGTCAATTTTCAGTTGAAATTTGGAAAATTTCGAGGGTTTTAATTTGGATCAGTCTAAATTAGTCTGAAAAAATTGAAAGTTTTTTATTTGAAGCAATTTTGTATCTTTTCGAAGAGCAAAAACCGCTCTAACTGTTTACTAAAGTATTTTTTGCAGGATGTAAATTCGTCGGAGCTATTTTTCATTTTCATACGTTCCTATTTGTGTATTTTCGAATTGTGTATAATTCGTTTACCTTTTATTTAAGATTTTATTTTTCGTTATAAATTTAATAGCTTTTTATTTATTTGTATTTACGTTGCATAAGAAACTTAGGGGTAATGGATTCGAATTATGGACATTCATAAATGCGCGGCGCTGCTTCTTTTGAACTGTTCTATACAAAAATGGGTGGTTCTGTCAGTTTGTATTTTATTTCCGCCATTTTGTTCGAATGCTTCCGGTAAAATTTCCGTTAGTGTTCGTTAGTAATCGATTGGAAAGAAACTGAAAATTCTGAAAACAAAAATTCAAAGAGAAAAAGGAAATCTCTGCAGGCTAAATGATTTATAAATGTTCTTTTGCTGTCAGTGAATATTTCGGGAAAACTTTAATGTGATTTCGATAACGGAAATTGAGTAGATTTCAAAATGGCCGACACCAAAGTTAATTCTTAGTTGAGATCAATTTGCCCCATCATAAAATCAGTTTTCCAACGTCAGAAATTGCTTTTGTAAACTGTGAAAATTTGAACTGTCTAAAAAAACTAAAAACCGTCGAATTATTTTTTGTTAAAAAACACATTTTGTTATTTTCTGAACTTTGTTGGTAATATTATTGTTTTCATCTTTAGCGGTAAATGTTTTTTACAAAATAATTTTTCCGTGATTTTTAGTGTAAAGTAATTAAGGGGCAGTGATCTGATTCGGTTTCTGTATTTATTATATACCATTATTTTGTTTTCCATTTAATTTTTGTTGCCTTTTCCTTAATTTTTAGCAGCACTGCCGATTAACGATTGGGTTCATATTATCAAAATAATCAACTTTTTATCTAATCCTCCTAACAATTTATCTTTCTTAGAAGACAAAGTCTTTGGCCGATTTCAGTGATCTTCTTGCGGTTGTGGATGCCTCTGATGAGCGCAAATATTCAGTGCAAAAGATTATTGACGTCAGCAAAATTTAACGGAAAATTTCTTTGCTTATCTCTACCACCTCCGTCGTGACACCTTTCTTCTTCCTATTGCTTAATTATCCTCAGTGAACGCCTCATTAAGGATTCCTGTCGATCAAAAAAGGAATTATTGATAAGAGCTTTGGACTAAAATTAACTTCCGGGCCCTCCAACTTAATTCGAAGAGTACCTGAGCAGACGACAATTTAAGCACATGCTCGGGAGTTACGAAATGCCTCAATATTTACGACTATTCCGTCGCTTTATAAAACGGGTGAATTATCTCTGTTCAGTCCTCAAATTCTGTGTCTGTGAGCGGAGAAAGTTTTGATTGTCTATAGTTCATAATGGTAAGTGATTTGTGAGAATTCAAAAGTTATCTTTGCCGTTGTACGCATTTTATCGATAGTACCAAACAAAACGGTAAGTTTGATCTTGAAATCAGCTCAGATATAAATTCTGGAGGAAAAATTATCTACAAAAAACGTAAGAGTACTTGTAAGTTATTGGAGTTCAAAGTTGTAGAAAAAACGCCATTTTAAACATTTTTGCCTATTTTTGAAGCCAAATACCAAAATAGTGTCAGCTCAAATTTCTTTCTACCTTTGCTCGTTGAAAGGGCACATCTTAAGCTTTCGAATGCATTCGGTTTGATTTTAGAGAAATCATTATGAGTGGGTACAATTGGCCCGCAAAAGTTGCCCAATTAAAAATGGCCACAAATGTCTCATTCAACTTTTTGAATCGTTATATCTCGTAAACGGTGACTCATAGAAAGAAAAGTATTAAGACATTTTTTGTAGATAATTTTATTCTCTACAATTTTTGTCTGAGCTAATTTTACGATAAAACTTACCGTTTTGCAGAAAATAACGAAAAACTAATTTTTTGGCCATTTTTCTCCCCTACATCGGATTTTGGAGGTCTTTTGACATTTTATATGCAATTATACTCTGAACAATTTGACTAAGTTTCAGCTTCTTAATAATTTAAATAGTTATACTCCTCATTTTTGAGCTAATTTACCTGAACTGCTAAGAAATTAAAGTAAATTTTAAAAGGAAAATATTTTTCTGGAAATTAATAACCGGCCCTGACCCAATTTATGAACTCCGATCAACCTCAAAAGATTAAAGAGAATTAAAGAACTTTTATGAGTTCCGATACTCAATTCCGCATAAGTTTTTTTTTACACTTTAACAGAATCTCATTAATATTTCACCCCCGAACTACCCCCAATTAACCTCTCCGCGATCACGTCATTCCCCAGTTTAATTAGCGCACCGGTGGACGATCCTTCGGGGGATGTCTCACATCCCTTGCGATAAATCACCCTATTCTCTGCACTTCAACATCCTCAAAATCATGGGTGCTTGGGTCATCAAACCCAAAAACCTCTACCACGGCTATGCCTACGCCATTTACAAAACCGTTATGACGGTAGTCGCCGTCTTCGCCTCGTGCTCCCTCTTCTACGACCTCTTCATGGTCTTCGGCGACTTCAAGAAGACCACCTGGAACCTCTGCATCAGCACGCTCTTCATCGCCTCCTTCCTCAAGAACCTCCTCGTCCTGACCAAAAGCTCAGTGGTGGACGCCTTAAGGGAAGGACTGCACAGGGACACGTTGCTCAAGACGGCCCCCGAATACGAGGCCCTGCATAAGTTAAGTATGAGAGAGCTCAGACTGATACAGATTTTCTTTTACGGGTTGGCGGGCATCTTCATCCCGACATGGCTGATCACAATTTATTCGGGATCCTTCCTGTACCCGAAGGCAATGCCCATTCCTCTGCGGCTGCCCGTGCAGATCGACGTGGAGGACGACTTCCAGTACAACTTGAAGTTTTGGTTGCTGGGCTCGGTGGGGGTGTTGGGAATCACCCTCGTGCTGGAAATGGAGCTGGCGATGTTCACCATTTTGATACAGATCACGCGGGAGTACAAAATACTGCTGCAGGACATATCGAAGCTGGATGAGATGTACGAGAGTAAGAGGGGCGTAGAGGAAGTGAATCCGGTTCTGAGACAGACCAGGACGAAGTCTTTAATGAAGGAGTATTCGACGCGTCAGCAGAAGCTGATCGAGTGAGTGAACATTCCTTTCGAAGTGGCACCAAAAGTGATTGCAAAAGTGGTTTAACATTAGAACTGCCAAATTTAATGAAGTTTCTTCTTAGACAATGTACAAACTCGTTTATAATGTCAAAACTGTATGAGATTCGTTTAGGATCTTCTTAATCCTTCCTAAAAAGGCTGGAGAAATTACAGAAAATAAAGACATTACAACTTCAAGTAACTGCGGACAATCTGTAATAATTACATTAACCGAACTACAGAAGTGTTCTGTTCCCGTGAATGACCGAAATGTGGAGAATGTGGACTTTCACCGGTGAATGTCAAAATTCACCATATCTGTGACTATCCGGAGACAGACACCCCAGAAGCTCCAATGTACAACAGTATAAAGAAATATCTTCCATCTTTCACCCGATGAAAGATGGAATATTTGGGATGGGAGAAAAGACAGAGAAATAAAGAAGATGAGAAGGAGAAAGGGGAGACAAGAGAAATAATTGAATAAAAGGGTAGATAACGAGGATAAAAGACAAAGGAAAAGAAAAAAGGTGATAAACAACTAGAAAATAATAAAAAAAGAGGAAAAAGATGAGGAAAGACTAAATAAAAAGGAAAAAAATAGATAATGAGAAGTGAAAAGAATGATTAAAAGGATAGTAGAAAAAGAGACGGGACAAAAAGATAAACAATATTTCCTTATTCTTGTATTATTTGGTATCTGTTGACATTCACCGGTGAAAGTCGACATTCTCCAATTTCGGTTATAACGAAATTTGAAAATATATTTCAATTAAAAGAGTTGAGCGGTCACTTTGACCACTTATGGCAGTTGTAAATGGGCTGTCGTCTTTAGACCTTTAGGCCTTTTGCATAGCTCTTAACACTAAGTGAAAGGTTCTCTTTTCATTCAGGTACACGGAAGAGTTCGAACTGAGCTACAGTCCCTCATTGCTTCTTCAGGTATTTGCCATGACAGTTCTGGTGGTAGTCAGCGCGATTCAATGTATTTTGGTAAGTTCTGCCATTGCAAATCATTGGAGTAATTATTTAAGGGCGCAGACCTCGTTGTACTTTGTTTTAATAGAAATAAAGGAACCGTTGTTGCCCTAACAGCAAATTTGATGCTGATTTCAGGAAGGGAGCCTTTCAATGAACGTGACTTACCAGTTGGGTTACATGAGCATTATCATGATGGACATGTTCTTGGTCTGTTGGTTCGCTACCAGAATACGCACGCAGGTCAGCAAACGACAGAATTCAATACTCTTGAAACTAAAATATACAGTATGCTATATATTTCGTGTTCTCAATCGGCACTGTATACTTAATTGTGTTTTCACTCTGTATTGTATCGCGTAATGTATCTAAAATTTACTGTAAATCAGGAATTTGTTAAAAAGAAATACAAAGGGGTTTCTTTGTTTTATTAAAGCGAGAGAAACATATAGAAAGAGAGAAAAGAGAAAAAGAGAGAGAGAGAGAAAGTAAAGTGTGTTAAAGTAAATCAAAAACGACATTATGTATTGAGTTTAGGAAAAAGGAATATCTTAAGTAAACACTTAATTCATAGAATAAAAATTGAATTACAAAATATCAATTTTATTGACAATACAACTCTTTATGCCCATATTTTTGTTTTTGTGCCATTAAGAGAAAATACTTTCTTAAATATCAATAATTAATTAATAAATTAAAAAAAAGCACTTTTGCCAGGCATCAAAAAATATTTTTTTTCCTTTATTTCAGTGTCTGAAAGTGGGAGAAGAAGCTTATTACACCCTTTGGTACAGAATGAGCATAGACGTTCAAAAAGACATCTGCATGATGATAATGCGCTCCCAACGGCCCCCCAAAATAACCTCAGGAAAAATCATGGAATTGAACCTGCACGCCTTCATGCACGTGAGTGAGGGCTTTCCCTCGAGGGGCGTTCGGGAGGGCGGTGGTCTAACCCTTTCGCGTGCTTTCAGACGCTGAGAAACATGTACAGTTGGTTGGCGTTGTTCAATCAGCTGACGCAAAAGGTGAACTGAAGGAAGCCAAAAGAAAGCCAAAAGGAAGCCATACTGCATTAGTTATTTTTCTCCTGAATGCATTAATTTTAATTTTGGATTTAACTCTGGAAATAAGTTGCATGCACCGCCAACAGATTATTGAAAATTAAGACCTTTCCCCTCGACCTTTTCATCACAAAAGGCACAGTCACAAAATGCCTTATGTACATTTACTCCGCTCTATATTACAGTGATACCATTTTTCCTTAATTAATTCATCATTTATTAATATCCTTCTTAATTGTCTACGTCTGTGGTCTCCAAAGATTAATGTTTCCAAGAAACCGTTTAATTTTTGTTATAAAGAAGGCTTTGAGAATGTGAGCCCTCTATGGCTTTTAAGTCCTTCTATAACGTGTTTTATTTCTCTGTGGTTTTGGCAAGTTAATTTTAGTTTGCCATAAGTGTTACTTTTACAAGTTACTTCTAACTTTGCCAACTTGATATTGAAATACATTCAAGTTCAGAAAAAGAAATACAAAGAATTTAGAAGCTAATAATAATAATGCCAAAAAAGTCACACTGATGTAACCTTTTTTAATATTTCTACGCCTTGAGTACTAAATGATTCCAAAATGGCTACTTGTAAAATACAGATTTCAATGTTTTGAACGCATTTGTTTGTGTAAATGAAAAAGGAAAGTATGGATTTTTATTTTTCGTTAGTTTTGTCGTATTCTGACGTATATATATAAACTTTAAAATTTCAAAAGTCCGAAAGCGAAAGAATTCCATTGTTAGAAATATTTTCAAAATATTTAAAGGGAGCGCAAAGACTTTGACCGGTAAAATGGCGGAAGTGGCGTAGGCAAGAAAGCAGACGACAGGCACGCTAAAGGAAGGATGAGTTCGAGGAAGAGCCACGGTTTGTTTGGAGATATTTTTCTCTGTGTTATGGTTTGCCTTGATGCCTGACTTAAATTTATTTCATTTCTAAAACTGTTAAATTAATGTACTATAATTTCTTTCTATTAAATATTCGATGCTAAGTTTTATATTATGGTCTATTTTATTATTACTTTGATATGTATAATTGCGATTTTCATGTCCGACTTACTGACAAACATTTGATTCTGTTAAAATAACCTTCTTTTATCAGGGAGAGAGAGTTAAGTTTATTATTTAATTTATCACATATGTAATTATTATTTATTTATTTGTAAAGAATATTTTAGTTTGAATATCTATCAATTTCTTTCTCTTTCTCTCTCTCTCTCTCTTTATTATTTATTTATTATTTACTTTAAGTTAAATAACCGTCCATTAAACCTTATAATAAAAGTAATTTAAATTCGATTCAAAAGGAATAAACGCCGTTGAAACCTTTTGAAACTCCCATTCATAATTCCTCGAAAGTCACTAACGGAATAATAAATCAAAAAGAAACACCTTTCAATCTTTATGTGATTTCCTTCAGTTTTGCAGGAAATATAGCTGAGGAATTTCACAAATCGGTTTCCTCATTTTATTTCAATGCCATGGTTTTTTTGGGGGTCTGGGCCGTCCATTCGGTGGACTTAAAAACGAAATTCCTTTACTTAATATATTTCTACGCGATCACCTTCTGGAGTCTCTTCATGTTCTGCATGGGCGTCCTCGACTTCATCCACTCCGTACCCAAAGTCGGCAAAAGGATCTACAACGTCTGCATCAATATTTTCATAATAGGAAAGGTCATCAAAGTCCTACTCACCGTTAAAAACTACCGAAGAATCGACAGACTTCGGAGGAAATGCACCGAAGTGTCGCCAACTGCAGAGACGAAGAGGAACTCCTCTTTTACAAAGCAGCCCTTAAAGATCTCAACTTCATGGTGAAGATATTCATCGCCTGCATCCTCGTGATTTACCCCCTTTGGTTCTTCGTGCATCTGTTCAGTGACAAATGGGGATAACCGAAGTGGACATAAACCATCCGAATGTCTTCTACTCAATGTGTGCCCTCCACGGGGTCTATGCCTTGTGGTTTATCCTCCTTGTCTTGTGTTCTCCTCGCGCAGTTGTACTGAGAGTAAGAATATCTGATAAAATAAATAAAAGAGTTCGGTTACTTCTGCAAAGACGTGTATGAACAAGAAGAGGGCGGTGTGGCGAATACAAAGAGAGAAAGGAAAGCAAAAGCGATAATTGGTGGACAGAAAGAGCTTTTCGGGTGAGTATATTGGGCAGTGGATGCAATGGAGAGCATTCTTCAAAGATCACGGAGGTGCAAAAACCCAAAGAAGAATTCCATTTAATTTTACATCGACTAATATTTAACCCTTTTAGTGCCGATATATCGCACTGCCGGAAAACTCTATCTCAAAATCAATTTGTAATGCGTTATAACTGATCTAATTTCATTATAAGATAATTAAAAAAATATTTTTTTGTTTGAACTCTTTGTGGATGACCTTTTTCCTATGGCCTCGAGGTATCGAAATTTAAAAGAGAAAATCCCTCGGGCGCTGCTAAGTGTATTTTCAAGTTATGTTTTAAGGGGAACACAAACAAATACAGAATGAGAACGCAAAGAAATACAAAGTGGGAACACAAACAAATAAAATTATAATGAAAAGGTAATTGTTTGTATGTCAAAATACATTTTCTTCAAGAGATGTCAAATTCATTTCATTTACAAACGTTTATACCTTTGTTTTTCCTATAATTTTCAAATGAGTTCGAAAAAACTAGTGTCATTGTTCAATTCTGTATTTCATCCAAAATACGCAGCTTTTTGAATCATGTAAATATTGTTTTTCGTTTGCTTTTTACAAGGATTTTTCCGAACCCTTGTAAAACTGTAAAATTAGACCGGTTTTTTCCTCACAGGCATTTCTATTTCGGTCGGCACTAAAACGGTTAAAAAAGTTTCAAAAGAGTATCCATAGGAAAATTTTGGAGCACTGAAAAGTTAAAAAACCGGTCAGACTAAACATCATGCTCTAATTCTTTTCCAGTAAAGCTATAAGAATCAAATGAACGAAGCAGTCCATGAAATAAATCAGAGGAAAAAATTTTAAAGAACAAACGAACTTTCGATTAAGAGTTTAATTGGATTAACGAAACTATTAATTTTGCGGAAACACCTAGCGCTCTCTTTTGGAATCGTTTCGTACTAATTTAACGCTCTCTTTTGGAATCATTGTGTACTAATTTTAAAAAAAGTCATAAAGACGCTGTAGTCGTTTTTTTTTCAATTGAATTTTGCGTAATGTTTTATTTGCTTACAGTGTCGCGAAGTGGGCAGTGCATTTTATGGTATTCCATGGTACAAACTCGAGGTCAACATTCAAAGAGATATCCTCCTGGTGACGCTTCGTTCTCAAAGACCTCCCAGAATTACTTCAGGAAACTTTGTCGAGTTGAACCTTTCAACTTCGATGGCGGTCAGTTGATCAACTGTTAATTATCTATTCTTAAATAACAGAAACATTATAATTCCTAAGGAATGATGACTATATTTCTATTAATTAATAAGTTGTTTTATGGGTGATGTATCAGTATCAGAAGACGACTGGAAAATATTTGAATTTATATTTAAAAATTTTGGGTAAATCCTGTTCAGTTTTACAACCTTAATAATTAATCTTCTGCGTTTGTAAGAGATGATTTTATTGCTTTTGGATGAAATATTGCGTTGTCTAAATAATTTCTGCCCGTAATTGGAGCAGCAATTTAGCTTCACATTATTTTCTCTTTCCTTACTCTTTTTTTTGTTTGCAGTTTCTGAAAAATATTTATGGTTGGTTGGCAAATGTTTCGACAATGAATAATTCAAATTTACGCCATTTGATATTATCACTCACGAGTTACCATTTATTACTAAGTCATCCGATAAAGGTTAACTGATCTCCGCTCTATGGGATATTAAGATTTCCAAAAAATGGCGGAGATCTATCTGTCCCTGGCGAGGTGAAGAAGAAGGTACAATATGTTGTACACTATTTTGGTCAACTGTAAAAAGAATCAGCAGAGAAATAATTAACTTTGTATTGGTTTCTATGGAAAATATACTGATTGTAAACTAATTGTACTGATTGTAAATTGAATTGAACTGATTGTACTGAAAAGTTTTCATTGACTCCCCTCTCTGCCTCTGTCTCTATCTGTCTGTCTGTCTGTCTGTCTGTCTCTGTCTCTGTTTGTCTGAATCTCTCTGTCTTTTTCTCTGTCCCTTTCTTTCTCTCTTCTTTCTCTCTCTCTTTCTCTCTGTTCTTACCCCCAATAAACTGTAAAAATCGACCGTTGCGAACTTTTCAACGGTCAACTTCGGCGGTCGCTGAGCTTTCAGAATAACTACGGACACCACACTTCGATTTCTGGAGTTCATCTTCTCCCAGGGGATTTCGTAGACCCGTGACTGGAACTCATGGCTCTGTAAGCAAGTCATCGTAAATGTGAGCAACGTCCTCGAGAGTAGAAGGGAGAAGAGTGAGCTAAAGCTCACTTTGCTTATAAGACGAGATCCGTAATCGCAGAAGTGGTAAGTGTCCGATACGACGAGAAGCAGGAATATAATAATGGGAATGAGTCTGGAGTTGATTTCCCGGGTCACCTGAAGGGCAGAAGAGTTAGTCGTGAGTGTGCGGTGAAGAGGAGAGAGATATTTGAGAATGATTTGTTACCAAAATGAGGTCGAGGGAGATGAAGGTTATGAGGATGGCAGAACCTCCGAACTGGACGAGCATAATATGGGTGTAGCAATTTTCTGACTTATTTACGCAACTGAAATGATTTAAAGGTGCAAAGTTAATTAGTGCTTAAGGGTAATTACCCTTTTAAGACAGTCATACTCTATGATTTTCTGGTGGTGTCGGATATTCCGCGCCATCATCATTCCGAGCTGACGGTTCTCCTCTTCGTTCAGAATCCGATGAGGGTTTTTGCGGGCACCGGGCAACTTTCCACACCACTCCGTTATCATCTCAGTGTTCTTGAGCAGTACATCGTACTCACCGCAGATCTGCAAAATGGTCCCGAAGATAGAGAGATTGAATGAAAGCACATCGAAGGTTACGAGGTACCCCCCGTAAAACTGATACGCGAGTGAGAGTTCATAATAAGGACTCCTTCGATGATCCCATGGGACGAACACCGGAAGCGGAAGGTTGTCCTTCTCGTTCCGGTCGACGAGAACCAGCCCCGAGGCCAGCCAAGTGGACATCATGGCAAACCCCAACAGGTACACTGCCATGCACGCCATCTTCATCTCATCCCTCGCCCTCTGCCGTATGTCGCCATTCCGTTCGTCCTGAAGACCGTTCCCGAGGTCCCTCTGAAGACGTCTCAGCTGCTGGAGCTTGAACAGGCCTTGGGTGTTCTTCCAGAGGAGCATGATGGCTGACATGGTGGCCGAGAGGTTGGTGCTGGCTCTGTGGACGTCCTCCCGAACGAAGTAGAGATCGAAGAGCAAGAAGATGGTGAAGAGGGCGAGGTATAAGAACGTCCACGACTGGTATAAGAAGTAGAGGAACGTTAGGCATTTGCTTTTGGATTCAACTGTCCAAAGGCCCAAAACGGTGAGGACTTTGTAGGGGAACTCGAAAACGTTTTCGGGCATTTCGCGATGGACGACAGAGGTTGACTGTTTCAATTAATTCCCCTCGAGCACTCCCAGATTACTTCTAATTATAAATTCCTTTCAAGTCTTTATTAGTTTCCATTTCCTTTTCGAATTTTAAATTATGATTCTGATTGATCGTTCTCTTCAAATCGTCACGATTGTCATTTTCAGTATAAAATCACAAAAATAAGGAAAAATTTCTAAAGTAAACTCAGCAATGTTTCCTCATTATTTATATAATTATCATTTATTACTATTATTATTTTTTTATTATAATTATATTATTATATTATATACATATTTTTTTTATTTATTTCTTGGGCCCGAAACACCTCACGGTTTGCATCGCGCCGTGTAATATATATTATGTATATATTTCAATTTAATATATTATCATATACATTATTATTTTATTTTTATTATATTATTATTTAATTGTATTTATTATTATTATTATTATAGTATTAATATTGCCTATTATATTTTACTAATTATTTACATAAATTATTACTGTATTATCGACATAAATAAAATTTATTCTTTACTTACTTATCATTTACATTTATTTCTTATTTATATAATAACAATTACTTGTAGTGTGCGTGGCCAAATTCGGACAAAAAAAATTTCCTAACAGTTAATTCGTAGTCAGGTAATTTATATTTAAATACTAATAAAAATTAGATAAATTAAAAATTAGTAAAAACGGAACGTTTTAATGCAAACTGTATATTTAGCTTATTTGGGTGAAATCTCACCCCTAATGTCGTTTTATGTGAAACCATTGCAGGGTTAAGTTTGCAAAAGCTGCGCTTAATAATTAAACTCAAACTTTTCCCTCGTGATTTTCATAATTAAGCAGTCGGGGGCGTCCTCGAATGTTCCCGAACATTGCCGCAGTTCCCAATGGCTTCGCCCCCCAAAAAACGTATCATCAGCGACCCCTTCGAGTTCAGCTTCCGCCTGCACGTCTTCGGCGGGTTCTGGCCCCTGGAGACGACCGTCAGGTGGAAGCAGATACTCTTTTCCATTTTCAGCTTCCTCTGCTACTTCTCCCTCACTTCGATGGTGACCATTCAAGCGGCGGATATATACCTCCTGAGGAACGACCCCGTTCGCCTGACAGAAGACCTTTGCTCCATCGCCAGTGCGTACGGCATTGTCATCAAAAGCCTCCTCATTCAGTACAAAGTCGACGACATAAATCGTCTCAGGAAGAAGTTCACGGAATACAAGCGCACCCGCACGAATCCTGCCCACGTGGAAATACTGGAAAACTCCGACAGGCATATTGTCTCGATGATGAGAACCTTCTACACCATGGCGGTCCTCTGCGTCGTGTTCTGGACACTCTACCCCGGGCTGGACTCTGGAGGGCACAGAAAGGTGCCCTTTCCGTACCTGCTGCCAGTGGAGGAATGGACCTTCGGTATTTGGGTGGGGCTGTACGTGTACCAGTCACTGGCCATGGTGGGTTATCTGTTCAACGTGCTGGCGACGGACGGGATGTTTTGCGGGTTCGCGCTGAGGATCGCCGCCCATTACAATATAATCATACATAATCTGAAGGGGTTGAACGGGCGAGAAGTGGAGAAAGAACTGAAGAACAACGTGGAGCTGCACAAGGACATCTTGAGGTGAGTGAACCATTGTATTATAAAATCCGAAAAGTAATGAGCAAACAGTGAAATGATGTTGGTCGTCGGCAGGGACATAAAAGTGATGGAGAAGATATACAGTCCGCCATTTGTTATCCATGCAGCAGGAATAATCGTCATAATTGGTACGGCGATAATTGATTTCGTGAGGGTGAGTTTTCGCCAATAAAGAGAAATTTAGATGAAATATAAGGCCTAAATCTAAAAAAAAAACTACAAAATAAAATCGTACCACTGTGCTTAATATTCTTTTGCAAAAATGTTTGGCTTAAACGTGAAATTTTTTGCGAAGTATTAGTATTAAATGAAATCATGAGTTATGGGTTACCATGACAACTAGTTCCTTATACAGAAGAGGTTACCGTTAATTTTTGTCAACGGTTTTATGCGATTTAGTTAAACTCTGAACGAAAATAACATTATGCTTTATGAATGTTTTAAATAAAGCTACAACTGTACATACACTAATACATACGGTGAGGGATTAAAGACAAAATTGTAACTACAACAGAAAGGCTGATTATTTCGCATGAAAACCAAGTAAAGAATAGAAAACATGAGTTAAAACAGCTAAACTCACTAATCACCCGGCCAAAAATAATATTGTACCTTTGACTGCATTTAATATCAGACCTAAAGATCACATTAAAGGAATTATTAATGAATTACCGTTACCCATAACTTTTGAACTTTAAATTAAAACTGCAGCGACGTTAAACGATCGACGCGCCACCTGACGACACAACAAAAAAGCTTGTAGACTCTATACTTAGCATACGGCCGCTGACGGTTTCGAAAAACGAAAGACCTTTCGAACTATGTTTCTCTTATAATAAGATATAACAACTTAAGATTCTTACCAGTTCATTCCTTAACAACGCGATGATTGAGTGTAAAAACGGTTTTCCTTCAGATTGGAAGAAACCTCAATTTTCAAATGCTCCAGAAATTACTCTATGTGGCCGGGGGAGTTTGGGATACTTTCCTGTACTGTTATTGCTGCAGCAAAATACACGAAAAGGTAGACATCAGTTTGTTATCTGCAGCCCCACTTTCCCTGCAGCGATATCCTAATAACTGACAAATTTCCTCCCAGAGCTTGGCAATGTCTGCTGCGGTCTACGCCATCCCCTGGTACGACCTCAAACCGAAAGTGAGAAAAGACCTCATATTTATTACTCTCAAATGTCAGCAAGTGCCCAAGATCAAAGTCGCGCACTTGTTCCAACTGGACCTGAAGGCTTTCGTGAATGTACGTGGCTGAACGGAACGAATGGAGGACATTCCCACTTCATGTTTAACCCTAGAACTCCCAACTGGGTCTGAGAGACCCAGTCGCAGTACTCTTTTGCCATTTTTTCAGTTATTTGTGAATATTATTTCTTCTAACTTCTTCACTTTGTCTATTTTTATATTTTTTATCATTTTTTAATAATTATCTCAAATTTGGTCGAACGGTTTGAGAGGTATAAATTTTCTCGCGCGAACTCCCAACTGGGTCTGAGAGACCCATATTGAATATTCTCACTTTGCGGGGCTCCACTGTTTGTTTATTCCGATATTTTTGTGCCAGACCATCAGAATATAACTGATATAAAGTGAGAACAATCACTTCCACTGTTTCTTGTTGTCAAAAAGTCAATCTTATCCCTCTTAGACCCTAAAGAAATTCTCGACTCAGTTTCTCATTCGCGTCCTTAGTGAGTACTGTCTTTTGGTGTTTTTAGGGTTCTTTGTGTATTTGTGTGAGGACTTTTTATGAATAAACGTTGCTAATAAATGTTTAAAAACTGAAAGAAATTCAGAAGACCCCAAATAGCGGATTTAGAAGAATTCCAAATCAGTCCAGCGATAATACTGAAGGGAGCGGTCACATCGACTATATAATATCTGATGGTGAGGAATAATTAACATTTTATGGGGTAATTCACATGAAAACATGTATTTTATAATAGAAAAGATGAAATGGTAGAAGATGGGACTTTAGTAGATGCAAGTTTTGTGTGAAAACAATGGACGAAATGTGTTGTGGGCAGGGTGGGCGAAAGTGCTGTATCTGCAACTGAGGGTGGAAAAGAGTTGACAAAAAAAAAATTTTTTTTCATTTTTTGGGATTAAACACTAATTAAAACAATTAAAAAACCAATAAGGGAATATTTTGAAGTGCAAAATAATTATTTGAAGAATGATGGGGGGGCGATAAGGGAGCAGTTGGGCACTTTTGGGGGACACTGTCCATCCAAACATTAACTTCCCTCAAAGTTGTTCAAAATGGGAATAAATTTTGGGTTTTGTGTTTTGAGTATAACGTAAAATGGTCTCATTTTAGAAGTTTCTGCAAAGAAATAGACAACACAGAAAAAATCATGAGATAATTTGTCTGGTGTGTGAGTTGAGAACGATGGATATTTTTTTTTTTAATTATGAAACCCATGAAATTTGGTCAGTATTTTTAGATTTGATTGTTCATCTAAAAAATATTAGCCAAATGCAAAAGCCACGAACGAAAAAAAGTATTAAAAATTAATTTAAAAAGCAAAAATTAATGTGTGGGTCTATCAGACCCAGTTGGGAGTTCGCGCGAAGTTTTTTTCTCGGTAGTC
>JAQIBA010000192.1:31068-119762 GCA_028293925.1 Brueelia nebulosa
TTTGAGGACCTTCGTTTTTCGTCAATATTTGATAAAACACCCAAGTTAGGTACCTGTGCTTCGTTTTTAAAACTTTGAAGGCTTTTAAAATAATTGATAGATTTCCATTATTGGTACATTTGGGAGTACAGAAAAAAGTTTGAAAATGTTTGAAAAAGTTAGTTTTACGAATAACTTGAAACAACGGCGTCCTCTTAGCTCAGTAGGGGTTTTTTCCGTTTCTCTTCATCCTAAATAATAGATCTATGTGCATTTTATTTTATTATGATTATTTCGATTATTTATGTATATAGTTGTACAGAATTGAGTTTAGGAAAGTTATGTTAGTGTGTGTTTTTTCTCTTATATCTCACAATGAATTTTAATGGCAATATATCATTTTAATCTCCTTTTTTTTTAGTTAGAAATTCTATAAGAGTTATAGCGATATGTAATGTTTCTCAGTTAAATTTTTTCTTTATGTAAATGATATTGAATATTAAAATAAATTACAGTGTTTAGTTAATTCAGAATCGGATTTTTTTTCTTATAATTAATATATATATTGGGTGATTGCGGTCAACTACTGGGATTTCTCTATTCGTCAACACAAAGGCCGGAAATGAAAATGTAGACGCATTGACTTCGGTCTGGCGACGTCATCCTTGAGAGGAGGAGGAGGAGCGTAAGGCCGAGATGAGAATACAGCGTTGCCATTTTATATTAACCGTTGCCGTTGTTTTTATAAAAGAATTGAGAATTTGTGTGATTTTTCAATGAACAATGACATTTTTGTTTGTTTTAATGTGAGAAAATGTGAGATTTATATTGAGTGAAGTTTTTTTAGCTTATTATAATTAAAGGTAATCGGGTTAAAATGTAATGTTGGTTATTATTCCCTATGAAGCGCAGCTGGCTGAGTTTTTAGTGCAACGGTCATTTCTAGATAATCCTGATATAGCCTGGATAAAATTGGAGGACAAATTTTGGATTTTGTATTTACTACGGATGCGCCGAATATTCGGTAGGTATTTGATATTCAGTTTGTGTATTCGGTTCGAGTATGTCTATTTTTTGCCTGAACTAAAAGAAAACCTTCATATGAAAGTAATGGAAAATAATTAAATAGTTAATAAATAAAATATGGAATTAATCCAAGAAAATAAAGCAATTAAACTTCTCTTCAAAATATTTATTTCTTACAATAAACAGATATCAATCAAATCATTACAAAGGTATGAAAGTATAGTATTGCTAGTATAAATAGTAGAAGTATAAATATTGCCCCACACCGGTGTTTAAACTTAGAACGTTTTTATATAGGAACGAGTGAAGTTTTGGAAAGTTTCCATGTTTCAAAAAAGTAAACAACGGCGTCAAGAGAGTTCAGGAGGGGTTTTTTCCGTTTCTCTACTTCCTAAAGAATAGATCTATGTGCATTTTGTTTTATTCTGATAGATTTCAATTTTTGGTACTTGCTTGAGTAGGAGAAAACATTTGAATTATTTTGGAGTTGTTAGTTTTTCTTTTTCAACGTTAAAATATTTAACCACTATTTTTATAGTTTAATGGTTTTTTTTCAATTATAGTAGGAAGAAAGTAAATAATATTCTAATGAGGGGTAATAATTGAGACATTTGTGACAAATTAAAATAACAATTTTTTGGCCATAAAATCATTGGGCGTTACACAGAACAGGTGTTTGAACGTGTAATAACATTCCACGGTTTTATGGGCATTGAAGTGGTTTTTTTATTTGTCATCAATATCTTTATTAATGGTCATGCAGGGGATTATTATATTTTAAGTGTTTTGGAGACTTGAAATAAAAGCGTTTTATCTTAAATTGAAAAAAATTTTTTTTTATTAACAGATTTGGCGTATGACAATGTAAATGTTTTTCCAACAGATTTAATCATGGTTTTAATTAAGATATTTGACTATGTTTTATCTATAAAACCTACATTTTCGGACTTAAAGCAAATGTTATGAAATAACGCCATTGTTAAAATCAACAACTATTAGTATTTAAAAGAAAATGCGCGGTTAAATTTGGAGCATGCGCATGGTAAGTCAAATTATCGACCAATCACAGAATTACGTCCGTCGTGATTTAGCCTTATGTATTCGCGGAGGCATTGCTTATTCCAAAGCTAGTCACCGCCTTTTATTCCTATTAAATTTTACATTTTGTACACACAAGTTATTTTTTTACAAGTATTATCTTTATATCAGGACAAACTTTGATTGGGTTGTCTTGGGGAAACGGATGTAGGCCAAAAGGGATGATAAGTTAAAAGTAAACTTTACTTCAAACTCTGCTTGTACCTGTAATTACCAAATCTATCGCTTATAATCAAATTTCATGGTGGAAATGATTTCCAATACTTCAGTTCAGTGTACTGAAACACGTTCAACATTTTTTCATAATAATTGGTGAGTTAATGTTGTCGATAATTTTCGAGTGAGACATTGTACGAGTTTTATTTTTCATTCTTATACTTACGTAGAAATAATAAGTCCTTTTATGCTGCGATTAACTATTAACCTTTATTTTCATAAATGAAGAAATATAACTTTTTCCAAGTTCAATCAGAAGTTAATTTTATTTCAGATATGTTTTACGTAAAGGATAAAGTTTTCCTGTGGATGAAACACAATGAAGTGTGATCATTATTTATTCTTGATGAGTAAAAAGCAATGAAAAGCCCAATGAATGGTGAGTGTAATAGATATAATTCACATCTGCAGATTAATGAAAGTGAAAGGAATTTCCTTTTTTAAATTTACAATTGTCTCTCTTTTAAATTTACATTATAACCTCATATTGTTAGAAATATAAATTTTTGCTTAGGTCATAAACATTGTAAGCAGAAAAATAAATCATATGTCATTTAATGTTTGCAGTCAAACTATAATTTATTTTTTTAGAAGAAATATATGTTTCATGGATTTCTACTGTTTGCGTAATGACTTTGTTAAAGTTTTCATTAGGCAGTACATTATTATTTTTTTTCAGAGTGTGTGACACAGCAGAGGAATATAATCCCTCAGGTAACTCTTCAGGCAACCACTCAGAATCAAAGCCAAAGTCAGTTCAGTGTTGATGATTCAAGCATTAGCAGTGATCAGAGCACATTGAAACTAAATACAAATGAGAGCCCCTCTTCAAGTCCAAAGCATTCACCAAGGCAGTCTCATAAAAAGGAAATTTCCAAATGTGATCAGATCAGGGATCCATCTCCAATGCATTTGGAAAGGTCTGACCCAGAGCAGCAGGTAATTAATACCTTTCTTAAGCACTCATTGGCAGAAATGTCTTGAAACTCCCAGAAAAGGTGAAAAATTGTTGAGTTCTTAAATAAATTTGTTTTGACACATAGCACTGATAATTCCTTTAAAACTTATCATTAACAGATGTTTAAAATGCATCAAATTATTAATGATCACTAATCTTGAGCTCAAAAAGTAATTTGTTATCTCAAAAATTAAACTGCTCATTGGTAAGTGTTCACATGTAGATTTGATGTGTCCAATAGTTAAAAATGTCCATTTTGTCTTTTCTTGGAGCCATTAAAAGATTTAAAGACCTGTTGCCCTATCAATAATGTGACCTTCATATTGAAAATATTAAAATTTTATTGACTGATAAGCACTGATTGTAATTAGGTTTAAAGAGTGTACAGAATTAATACTTCTTTTTATGATTTTTTAGATTTTTTCTTAATTAACTAATAAACACAGGTTGTCAAAAATCTTTATTTCTTAACTTCCTCTTTGTTAGGATTAATAATTTGACATATTCCAAAATGTTTAATATTTCGCCATTTTATTAATTCGTAACCGCCAAAAAAAACAGTCATACCAACCTATGAAAATTAAATTTAACGTTTACTTTCCAACGTTTACCTAATTATAACGTTTACTTTCTTTACTTTCCTCCAGGACACAGTAAGTCGTTCTTCAGACTCCATTCAGCCTCTCGAATTGAATCGAAGCATCAGTCATGAGAGTAATAACAAAGATAGGAAAGAATCTCGGGGTTCGGATCGATCGAAGAAAAAGTCTTCGTGGTACAACGTTTTCTATTCCACATACAAAACAAGAAGCGAGCAGTTGAAGAGGTATTTCAAGGATTTACCTGTGGACGAAAGGCTTATAGGTGGTAGGTCTACCTACTTCAGATTATTCTTAATTATTAATGGATTATTATCTAATTATTTTGAATTTCAAATTATTATTATTAATGGATTGTTTCAGATTATTCGTGCGCACTCCAAAGGGAAATATTAGTTCAAGGCCGACTGTACGCCACTCAAAACTATCTGTGTTTCTACGCGAACATATTCGGCTGGGAAAAATGCATCTGCATCAAATGGAAGGACGTTTCGGCAGTGGCCAAGGGGAAGACGGCGAAGGTCATCCCGAACGCCATCCTCATAAGCACAGACTCAGAGAAGCTGTTCTTCACCACCTTCACAGCGAGGGACAAGGCTTTCATGGTGCTGTTTCGGTTGTGGCAGAACGCCCTCATGGACCAGACGATGTCCACACAGGAGGTGTGGCAGTGGGTGCACAGGGTATACGGAGACGAACTGGGACTGACTTCCGAGGACGAGGATTACAACTACATCGCCCCGACGTCCAACTTCGAAGATAAGATCTACCCAATCGAGAGATTGTCAGCGGATTCTTTATCGGAGGTGAATATTTGTTCAAGTTATCTATTGGCGAAGAAAGAGAAGTCAGACTCAGTCTTTGATGAGCTGCGTGTAACTGCAGCTGTGTGGCTTTGCTTGCTAATCCTCGTTGGACAGTAGCATAGTTAACGGAATGTAATTATTAGTTTCTAATATCCACTAATTATTTTTCGAGCGCAGCAGCAAGTGTTCGGAGGAGGAAGCGCGGATAAAGGCGGAAGTGAATTGGGATCGAGTGCTACTGATTCCACTAACAAAAGTCAAGGATCGGTGCCATCACAAAACGTAAATGTATTGCATTTAAACAAACTTTTACAAGTTATTGCACGATGGGGGAAATCCGTTTCGTGAGAAATTTCCGTTTCCGTTCGTTACAACGCAATCGCTTTGCATATTTGATTAAAGGGGTGACTGTACATTTGCAATGATTGTACATAAAACCGATTTGTCGCGTAATTCACAATGGTGTTCTATATATATCGATTTTCTCGATGTCAAAATTGTTTGTTATTCATTGTCGGAGGTTCTCATTGGGGTAAAATTTGAAAAACTGTCTTTGGTGTAAAGTCGTTGGCGAGAATTCCGTGTACACAAAACATACGGTCTGGGGTTGTTCGTCTCTTGCAGTTAATCTTTATATTTTCCATCGTTCTAACATTGTAAATGTTATGTGTTTGCCATAGTGTTGGAATTAGAAGCGCTCCAGCTTAAACACTCTCCGTTAGCTGTATAGATATTATATTGTATATAAATGCGAATGGTTGTAGTTATTAAATGTCTTTGCCATAAGCAATGCAATGCATGAACATAATCCGTTTCATACGCTTTCATAATGGAGTAATTTTGATTGTTTTAAAGGCTTTCCTTGCTGACAGCACTCCGTCTCCCCTTCAGATGGAAGTGGATGGGATGCCAACCGATCTGAGCGATAACTCCAGTGAGTCGGATGGAAACGCGAACGGCGGTGAGTGAGTCATTGGTTTCATCCCGAGGGAACGAGAAAGTAATTGGGAGTAATATCCAGATAAGATCCCGATGTCTTGCTCATCACCTCATGAGGGTCGCCACGTGGTGAGCGTCGTCTTGCCAATCCAGGTGGATCAGTTGTTCACACTAATGTTCACCAACTCAAAGTTTTTCTTCGAGTTTCACACGATGAGGCAATCGACGGACATAAACGCGTCGTCGTGGCAGCAGAGTCGCGATTCCAATGAGAAAATCCGGACGATTTCAATGGTGATCAGTCTCGGTCAGGCGCTGGGACCGAAATCAGCAAACGTTCAGCAAACTCAGGTTGGCCATTTATAAGTCTAAATTGAGACTACTGGGGCTTCGCCCTCGCCTGGGACTTAATATAAAGTTCAATAAAATATTTCCTGAAAAACTGAATCAACCTCGATAATCCCATTGTATTTAAATGGAAAAATTATATGAAAATAACGACTATATAATCATGCGTAAGTATATTAATTCACTTGTAATTCTGCTCAATTCACGTCGCCTTTACCTCTCCTGTTGACACTTCTCTTCCATATTCTTCGTTCTTCACTACTCTGTCTTCTACAGAATAAATATAAATTTATTTTCAATCTTATACTCTTCTCAATCTGGCATCCAACGCCGACAGAGTGGACTTTTTTATATTTTATTTTTTATTCTAAACTCTAAATATCTAACACTAACTTTAGAAATCAAACAAATTCTATAAAAATCTTACAAACACGCTAAAAAACCACTGACGTTAAATCCACACTAAATAATTACTATCAAACCTAAAAACAATTCGCTGAAAATTTTATGAAAATTGTGAAAAATGTTTAATATACAAAGAATATATGAGCATTCATTATTTGAGGGAATACAATATTCACCTCTTAATCGAATGTGGAACCCCCGAATATTTTGCCCACTGAACTCAAAGTCAATCCTTTAACAGCAGAAAGGAATTCGGTTTTTGGCCGAAACCTAAACAGGTTTTCTTTTGCTTATTCCGGAAAAAGTCCGGTCGAAATCGGTGCAGTGATCTTAGGTAACAAAAACGGTGTGCACACACACACACACACAAATTTCCCTTAACAGATTTGATAAAACTGTTTTGGATAAGAAAATGTTATCGGTTTCAGATAATGTTGCCCTGCAGCGTTTCCGGTCAGTTGTATTCCATTGATGACGAGATAGTGAACAGTGGCATTCCTTACGCGGATTCCTTCTACATATTCATGCACTATTGTTTGGAGAAAGTGAGCGATAACGAAACCTCTCTCAACATCTACGGACAACTCAAGTATAAAAAATCCGTTTGGAATTTTGTAAAAAGTAAGTATTTCTCCCCACCATCGGAGACTTTCGTTTCTCTGGCTAATTTTTGTCGGATTCCAGATTTAATTGAGAAAACGACATGGAACAGCATGAAAGATCACAACGAGTGTTTGGTGAAAGCTCTCCTGGCGGAGTGCGAAGAAACCATATCGAAAGGAAGGAAAAGCAGGCGGAGGCATCGCGCAATGACGAACAAGCCGGTTCTTCTACCCGTAGACCATTTGCCTTCTTCCACTCGCGGACCCGCTTTCAATAAGGGTGAGTCGAAGGGTTTCGAGTGGTGGAAGGCGGTGCGTTTGCATGCGTTCCCTTTCTGTTGCAGCTGGTAGAACGTCGGAGACGGACAGGCGTACGAATATATTACTCAACGTGGTGTTAGCCATTCTAGTTTTCCTCGTATTTCTAAACGTTCTTCTCTATTACAAACTGTGGTTGCTGGAGGACATCGCCCAGGTTTCCAAGTACAGTTTCTGGCAGGCGGACGTGGAGGTTCTGAAGAATCCGCCTAAAAATCACGAGGAGTGGCTCAAGATCCTCCGCCTCCAGGAGAACATTCACCGGATGGAGGTGGACAAGTGGCAGAAAGTGCTGCAGTCCACTGTGGATTTGCTGAAAAAGGCGGAGGAATCCTTCCAGGGGTTGCAGGTCTCGATTAAAGAGCCTTACGAGGATGTCATTTTTAAAAAAGACAAGCAGGAATTGTAAGGAAATTTTTCTAGTGATTCTGGAAAGAGTAACGTCCGCTCTTTCTTTTTATCCGAAAAGGCTGTGGGCTGATTCCCGTTGCTTTACAACTGATATAGAGTTGTAGATCAGCGACCGAAGGCCAGAGCTTCCAACCAATTACTTTCTATCCAAGAGAGGGGCATTCGCAAGCCTTCAAAATCCATATTATTAGGCTCAGTCTGTGATTATAGTGTAATTGAAAGGCGTAGCTTTAAGCTGTAATTTATAGGAGAATCTCAGTCAAAGAATACTTTTTTCGGGGGATCGAAGAGTTTATTGCGTTTTCCTTTGTATGTTCCTAATAATTAAGTTTTGTAGTTTTGTTCGGTTAAAGGCGGCAGTGGTGCACCGCCTAACCGCAGCAAATTAATTCGGGAGCTCCTCATTCGAAGGCAACAAGTCGAATGCCCGCGCATTAGGCGTAAGTGTGACTAAAAACAATAAGTGGCGATAAACTCTTCGTTTCGTCAATTTTCAGTTGAAATTTGGAAAATTTCGAGGGTTTTAATTTGGATCAGTCTAAATTAGTCTGAAAAAATTGAAAGTTTTTTATTTGAAGCAATTTTGTATCTTTTCGAAGAGCAAAAACCGCTCTAACTGTTTACTAAAGTATTTTTTGCAGGATGTAAATTCGTCGGAGCTATTTTTCATTTTCATACGTTCCTATTTGTGTATTTTCGAATTGTGTATAATTCGTTTACCTTTTATTTAAGATTTTATTTTTCGTTATAAATTTAATAGCTTTTTATTTATTTGTATTTACGTGGCATAAGAAACTTAGGGGTAATGGATTCGAATTATGGACATTCATAAATGCGCGGCGCTGCTTCTTTTGAACTGTTCTATACAAAAATGGGTGGTTCTGTCAGTTTGTATTTTATTTCCGCCATTTTGTTCGAATGCTTTCGGTAAAATTTCCGTTAGTGTTCGTTAGTAATCGATTGGAAAGAAACTGAAAAATTCAAAGAGAAAAAGGAAATCTCTGCAGGCTAAATGATTTATAAATGTTCTTTTGCTGTCAGTGAATATTTCGGGAAAACTTTAATGTGATTTCGATAACGGAAATTGAGTAGATTTCAAAATGGCCGACACCAAAGTTAATTCTTAGTTGAGATCAATTTGCCCCATCATAAAATCAGTTTTCCAACGTCAGAAATTGCTTTTGTAAACTGTGAAAATTTGAACTGTCTAAAAAAACTAAAAACCGTCGAATTATTTTTTGTTAAAAAACACATTTTGTTATTTTCTGAACTTTGTTGGTAATATTATTGTTTTCATCTTTAGCGGTAAATGTTTTTTACAAAATAATTTTTCCGTGATTTTTAGTGTAAAGTAATTAAGGGGCAGTGATCTGATTCGGTTTCTGTATTTATTATATACCATTATTTTGTTTTCCATTTAATTTTTGTTGCCTTTTCCTTAATTTTTAGCAGCACTGCCGATTAACGATTGGGTTCATATTATCAAAATAATCAACTTTTTATCTAATCCTCCTAACAATTTATCTTTCTTAGAAGACAAAGTCTTTGGCCGATTTCAATGATCTTCTTGCGGTTGTGGATGCCTCTGATGAGCGCAAATATTCAGTGCAAAAGATTATTGACGTCAGCAAAATTTAACGGAAAATTTCTTTGCTTATCTCTACCACCTCCGTCGTGACACCTTTCTTCTTCCTATTGCTTAATTATCCTCAGTGAATGCCTCATTAAGGATTCCTGTCGATCAAAAAAGGAATTATTGATAAGAGCTTTGGACTAAAATTAACTTCCGGGCCCTCCAACTTAATTCGAAGAGTACCTGAGCAGACGACAATTTAAGCACATGCTCGGGAGTTACGAAATGCCTCAATATTTACGACTATTCCGTCGCTTTATAAAACGGGTGAATTATCTCTGTTCAGTCCTCAAATTCTGTGTCTGTGAGCGGAGAAAGTTTTGATTGTCTATAGTTCATAATGGTAAGTGATTTGTGAGAATTCAAAAGTTATCTTTGCCGTTGTACGCATTTTATCGATAGTACCAAACAAAACGGTAAGTTTGATCTTGAAATCAGCTCAGATATAAATTCTGGAGGAAAAATTATCTACAAAAAACGTAAGAGTACTTGTAAGTTATTGGAGTTCAAAGTTGTAGAAAAAACGCCATTTTAAACATTTTTGCCTATTTTTGAAGCCAAATACCAAAATAGTGTCAGCTCAAATTTCTTTCTAACTTTGCTCGTTGAAAGGGCACATCTTAAGCTTTCGAATGCATTCGGTTTGATTTTAGAGAAATCATTATGAGTGGGTACAATTGGCCCGCAAAAGTTGCCCAATTAAAAATGGCCACATATGTCTCATTCAACTTTTTGAATCGTTATATCTCGTAAACGGTGACTCATAGAAAGAAAAGTATTAAGACATTTTTTGTAGATAATTTTATTCTCTACAATTTTTGTCTGAGCTAATTTTACGATAAAACTTACCGTTTTGCTGAAAATAACGAAAAACTAATTTTTTGGCCATTTTTCTCCCCTACATCGGATTTTGGAGGTCTTTTGACATTTTATATACAATTATACTCTGAACAATTTGACTAAGTTTCAGCTTCTTAATAATTTAAATAGTTATACTCCTCATTTTTGAGCTAATTTACCTGAACTGCTAAGAAATTAAAGTAAATTTTAAAAGGAAAATATTTTTCTGGAAATTAATAACCGGCCCTGACCCAATTTATGAACTCCGATCAACCTCAAAAGATTAAAGAGAATTAAAGAACTTTTATGAGTTCCGATACTCAATTCCGCATAAGTTTTTTTTTACACTTTAACAGAATCTCATTAATATTTCACCCCCGAACTACCCCCAATTAACCTCTCCGCGATCACGTCATTCCCCAGTTTAATTAGCGCACCGGTGGACGATCCTTCGGGGGATGTCTCACATCCCTTGCGATAAATCACCCTATTCTCTGCACTTCAACATCCTCAAAATCATGGGTGCTTGGGTCATCAAACCCAAAAACCTCTACCACGGCTATGCCTACGCCATTTACAAAACCGTTATGACGGTAGTCGCCGTCTTCGCCTCGTGCTCCCTCTTCTACGACCTCTTCATGGTCTTCGGCGACTTCAAGAAGACCACCTGGAACCTCTGCATCAGCACGCTCTTCATCGCCTCCTTCCTCAAGAACCTCCTCGTCCTGACCAAAAGCTCAGTGGTGGACGCCTTAAGGGAAGGACTGCACAGGGACACGTTGCTCAAGACGGCCCCCGAATACGAGGCCCTGCATAAGTTAAGTATGAGAGAGCTCAGACTGATACAGATTTTCTTTTACGGGTTGGCGGGCATCTTCATCCCGACATGGCTGATCACAATTTATTCGGGATCCTTCCTGTACCCGAAGGCAATGCCCATTCCTCTGCGGCTGCCCGTGCAGATCGACGTGGAGGACGACTTCCAGTACAACTTGAAGTTTTGGTTGCTGGGCTCGGTGGGGGTGTTGGGAATCACCCTCGTGCTGGAAATGGAGCTGGCGATGTTCACCATTTTGATACAGATCACGCGGGAGTACAAAATACTGCTGCAGGACATATCGAAGCTGGATGAGATGTACGAGAGTAAGAGGGGCGTAGAGGAAGTGAATCCGGTTCTGAGACAGACCAGGACGAAGTCTTTAATGAAGGAGTATTCGACGCGTCAGCAGAAGCTGATCGAGTGAGTGAACATTCCTTTCGAAGTGGCACCAAAAGTGATTGCAAAAGTGGTTTAACATTAGAACTGCCAAATTTAATGAAGTTTCTTCTTAGACAATGTACAAACTCGTTTATAATGTCAAAACTGTATGAGATTCGTTTAGGATCTTCTTAATCCTTCCTAAAAAGGCTGGAGAAATTACAGGAAATAAAGACATTACAACTTCAAGTAACTGCGGACAATCTGTAATAATTACATTAACCGAACTACAGAAGTGTTCTGTTCCCGTGAATGACCGAAATGTGGAGAATGTGGACTTTCACCGGTGAATGTCAAAATTCACCATATCTGTGACTGTCCGGAGACAGACACTGGAGAAGCTCCAATGTACAACAGTATAAAGAAATATCTTCCATCTTTCACCCGATGAAAGATGGAATATTTGGGATGGGAGAAAAGACAGAGAAATAAAGAAGATGAGAAGGAGAAAGGGGAGACAAGAGAAATAATTGAATAAAAGGGTAGATAACGAGGATAAAAGACAAAGGAAAAGAAAAAAGGAGATAAAGAACTAGAAAATAATAAAAAAAGAGGAAAAAGATGAGGAAAGACTAAATAAAAAGGAAAAAAATAGATAATGAGAAGTGAAAAGAATGATTAAAAGGATAGTAGAAAAAGAGACGGGACAAAAAGATAAACAATATTTCATTATTCTTGTATTATTTGGTATCTGTTGACATTCACCGGTGAAAGTCGACATTCTCCAATTTCGGTTATAACGAAATTTGAAAATATATTTCAATTAAAAGAGTTGAGCGGTCACTTTGACCACTTATGGCAGTTGTAAATGGGCTGTCGTCTTTAGACCTTTAGGCCTTTTGCATAGCTCTTAACACTAAGTGGAAGGTTCTCTTTTCATTCAGGTACACGGAAGAGTTCGAACTGAGCTACAGTCCCTCATTGCTTCTTCAGGTATTTGCCATGACAGTTCTGGTGGTAGTCAGCGCGATTCAATGTATTTTGGTAAGTTCTGCCATTGCAAATCATTGGAGTAATTATTTAAGGGCGCAGACCTCGTTGTACTTTGTTTTAATAGAAATGGAGGAACCGTTGTTGCCCTAACAGCAAATTTGATGCTGATTTCAGGAAGGGAGCCTTTCAATGAACGTGACTTACCAGTTGGGTTACATGAGCATTATCATGATGGACATGTTCTTGGTCTGTTGGTTCGCTACCAGAATACGCACGCAGGTCAGCAAACGACAGAATTCAATACTCTTGAAACTAAAATATACAGTATGCTATATATTTCGTGTTCTCAATCGGCACTGTATACTTAATTGTGTTTTCACTCTGTATTGTATCGCGTAATGTATCTAAAATTTACTGTAAATCAGGAATTTGTTAAAAAGAAATACAAAGGGGTTTCTTTGTTTTATTAAAGCGAGAGAAACATATAGAAAGAGAGAAAAGAGAAAAAGAGAGAGAGAGAGAAAGTAAAGTGTGTTAAAGTAAATCAAAAACGACATTATGTATTGAGTTTAGGAAAAAGGAATATCTTAAGTAAACACTTAATTCATAGAATAAAAATTGAATTACAAAATATCGATTTTATTGACAATACAACTCTTTATGCCCATATTTTTGTTTTTGTGCCATTAAGAGAAAATACTTTCTTAAATATCAATAATTAATTAATAAATTAAAAAAAAGCACTTTTGCTAGGTATCAAAAAATATTTTTTTTCCTTTATTTCAGTGTCTGAAAGTGGGAGAAGAAGCTTATTACACCCTTTGGTACAGAATGAGCATAGACGTTCAAAAAGACATCTGCATGATGATAATGCGCTCCCAACGGCCCCCCAAAATAACCTCAGGAAAAATCATGGAATTGAACCTGCACGCCTTCATGCACGTGAGTGAGGGCTTTCCCTCGAGGGGCGTTCGGGAGGGCGGTGGTCTAACCCTTTCGCGTGCTTTCAGACGCTGAGAAACATGTACAGTTGGTTGGCGTTGTTCAATCAGCTGACGCAAAAGGTGAACTGAAGGAAGCCAAAAGAAAGCCAAAAGGAAGCCATACTGCATTAGTTATTTTTCTCCTGAATGAATTAATTTTAATTTTGGATTTAACTCTGGAAATAAGTTGCATGCACCGCCAACAGATTATTGAAAATTAAGACCTTTCCCCTCGACCTTTTCATCACAAAAGGCACAGTCACAAAATGCCTTATGTACATTTACTCCGCTCTATATTACAGTGATACCATTTTTCCTTAATTAATTCATCATTTATTAATATCCTTCTTAATTGTCTACGTCTGTGGTCTCCAAAGATTAATGTTTCCAAGAAACCGTTTAATTTTTGTTATAAAGAAGGCTTTGAGAATGTGAGCCCTCTATGGCTTTTAAGTCCTTCTATAACGTGTTTTATTTCTCTGTGGTTTTGGCAAGTTAATTTTAGTTTGCCATAAGTGTTACTTTTACAAGTTACTTCTAACTTTGCCAACTTGATATTGAAATACATTCAAGTTCAGAAAAAGAAATACAAAGAATTTAGAAGCTAATAATAATAATGCCAAAAAAGTCACACTGATGTAACCTTTTTTAATATTTCTACGCCTTGAGTACTAAATGATTCCAAAATGGCTACTTGTAAAATACAGATTTCAATGTTTTGAACGCATTTGTTTGTGTAAATGAAAAAGGAAAGTATGGATTTTTATTTTTCGTTAGTTTTGTCGTATTCTGACGTATATATATAAACTTTAAAATTTCAAAAGTCCGAAAGCGAAAGAATTCCATTGTTAGAAATATTTTCAAAATATTTAAAGGGAGCGCAAAGACTTTGACCGGTAAAATGGCGGAAGTGGCGTAGGCAAGAAAGCAGACGACAGGCACGCTAAAGGAAGGATGAGTTCGAGGAAGAGCCACGGTTTGTTTGGAGATATTTTTCTCTGTGTTATGGTTTGCCTTGATGCCTGACTTAAATTTATTTCATTTCTAAAACTGTTAAATTAATGTACTATAATTTCTTTCTATTAAATATTCGATGCTAAGTTTTATATTATGGTCTATTTTATTATTACTTTGATATGTATAATTGCGATTTTCATGTCCGACTTACTGACAAACATTTGACTCCGTTAAAATAACCTTCTTTTATCAGGGAGAGAGAGTTAAGTTTATTATTTAATTTATCACATATGTAATTATTATTTATTTATTTGTAAAGAATATTTTAGTTTGAATATCTATCAATTTCTTTCTCTTTCTCTCTCTCTCTCTCTCTTTATTATTTATTTATTATTTACTTTAAGTTAAATAACCGTCCATTAAACCTTATAATAAAAGTAATTTAAATTCGATTCAAAAGGAATAAACGCCGTTGAAACCTTTTGAAACTCCCATTCATAATTCCTCGAAAGTCACTAACGGAATAATAAATCAAAAAGAAACACCTTTCAATCTTTATGTGATTTCCTTCAGTTTTGCAGGAAATATAGCTGAGGAATTTCACAAATCGGTTTCCTCATTTTATTTCAATGCCATGGTTTTTTTGGGGGTCTGGGCCGTCCATTCGGTGGACTTAAAAACGAAATTCCTTTACTTAATATATTTCTACGCGATCACCTTCTGGAGTCTCTTCATGTTCTGCATGGGCGTCCTCGACTTCATCCACTCCGTACCCAAAGTCGGCAAAAGGATCTACAACGTCTGCATCAATATTTTCATAATAGGAAAGGTCATCAAAGTCCTACTCACCGTTAAAAACTACCGAAGAATCGACAGACTTCGGAGGAAATGCACCGAAGTGTCGCCAACTGCAGAGACGAAGAGGAACTCCTCTTTTACAAAGCAGCCCTTAAAGATCTCAACTTCATGGTGAAGATATTCATCGCCTGCATCCTCGTGATTTACCCCCTTTGGTTCTTCGTG
Source organism: Brueelia nebulosa (assembly GCA_028293925.1). Taxonomy (NCBI): domain Eukaryota; kingdom Metazoa; phylum Arthropoda; class Insecta; order Psocodea; family Philopteridae; genus Brueelia; species Brueelia nebulosa. The sequence goes on from JAQIBA010000192.1 coordinate 46,401, forward strand.
CATCTGTTCAGTGACAAATGGGGATAACCGAAGTGGACATAAACCATCCGAATGTCTTCTACTCAATGTGTGCCCTCCACGGGGTCTATGCCTTGTGGTTTATCCTCCTTGTCTTGTGTTCTCCTCGCGCAGTTGTACTGAGAGTATAGAATATCTGATAAAATAAATAAAAGAGTTCGGTTACTTCTGCAAAGACGTGTATGAACAAGAAGAGGGCGGTGTGGCGAATACAAAGAGAGAAAGGAAAGCAAAAGCGATAATTGGTGGACAGAAAGAGCTTTTCGGGTGAGTATATTGGGCAGTGGATGCAATGGAGAGCATTCTTCAAAGATCACGGGGGTGCAAAAACCCAAAGAAGAATTCCATTTAATTTTACATCGACTAATATTTAACCCTTTTAGTGCCGATATATCGCACTGCCGGAAAACTCTATCTCAAAATCAATTTGTAATGCGTTATAACTGATCTAATTTCATTATAAGATAATTAAAAAAATATTTTTTTGTTTGAACTCTTTGTGGATGACCTTTTTCCTATGGCTTCGAGGTATCGAAATTTAAAAGAGAAAATCCCTCGGGCGCTGCTAAGTGTATTTTCAAGTTATGTTTTAAGGGGAACACAAACAAATACAGAATGAGAACGCAAAGAAATACAAAGTGAGAACACAAACAAATACAGAGTATATACTTTATAATAATTGACCCAAATAAAATTATAATGAAAAGGTAATTGTTTGTATGTCAAAATACATTTTCTTCAAGAGATGTCAAATTCATTTCATTTACAAACGTTTATACCTTTGTTTTTCCTATAATTTTCAAATGAGTTCGAAAAAACTAGTTTCATTGTTCAATTCTGTATTTCATCCAAAATACGCAGCTTTTTGAATCATGTAAATATTGTTTTTCGTTTGCTTTTTACAAGGATTTTTCCGAACCCTTGTAAAACTGTAAAATTAGACCGGTTTTTTCCTCACAGGCATCTCTATTTCGGTCGGCACTAAAACGGTTAAAAAAGTTTCAAAAGAGTATCCATAGGAAAATTTTGGAGCACTGAAAAGTTAAAAAACCGGTCAGACTAAACATCATGCTCTCATTCTTTTCCAGTAAAGCTATAAGAATCAAATGAACGAAGCAGTCCATGAAATAAATCAGAGGAAAAGATTTTCAAGAACAAACGAACTTTCGATTAAGAGTTTAATTGGATTAACGAAACTATTAATTTTGCGGAAACACCTAGCGCTCTCTTTTGGAATCGTTTCGTACTAATTTAACGCTCTCTTTTGGAATCATTGTGTACTAATTTTAAAAAAAGTCATAAGGACGCTGTAGTCGTTTTTTTTTCAATTGAATTTTGCGTAATGTTTTATTTGCTTACAGTGTCGCGAAGTGGGCAGTGCATTTTATGGTATTCCATGGTACAAACTCGAGGTCAACATTCAAAGAGATATCCTCCTGGTGACGCTTCGTTCTCAAAGACCTCCCAGAATTACTTCAGGAAACTTTGTCGAGTTGAACCTTTCAACTTCGATGGCGGTCAGTTGATCAACTGTTAATTATCTATTCTTAAATAACAGAAACATTATAATTCCTAAGGAATGATGACTATATTTCTATTAATTAATAAGTTGTTTTATGGGTGATGTATCAGTATCAGAAGACGACTGGAAAATATTTGAATTTATATTTAAAAATTTTGGGTAAATCCTGTTCAGTTTTACAACCTTAATAATTAATCTTCTGCGTTTGTAAGAGATGATTTTATTGCTTTTGGATGAAATATTGCGTTGTCTAAATAATTTCTGCCCGTAATTGGAGCAGCAATTTAGCTTCACATTATTTTCTCTTTCCGTACTCTTTTTTTTATGTTTGCAGTTTCTGAAAAATATTTATGGTTGGTTGGCAAATGTTTCGACAATGAATGACTCAAATTTACGCCATTTGATATTATCACTCACGAGTTACCATTTATTACTAAGTCATCCGATAAAGGTTAACTGATCTCCGCTCTATGGGATATTAAGATTTCCAAAAAATGGCGGAGATCTATCTGTCCCTGGCGAGGTGAAGAAGAAGGTACAATATGTTGTACACTATTTTGGTCAACTGTAAAAAGAATCAGCAGAGAAATAATTAACTTTGTATTGGTTTCTATGGAAAATATACTGATTGTAAACTAATTGTACTGATTGTAAATTGAATTGAACTGATTGTACTGAAAAGTTTTCATTGACTCCCCTCTCTGCCTCTGTCTCTATCTGTCTGTCTGTCTGTCTGTCTGTCTCTGTCTCTGTTTGTCTGAATCTCTCTGTCTTTTTCTCTGTCCCTTTCTTTCTCTCTTCTTTCTCTCTCTCTTTCTCTCTGTTCTTACCCCCAACAAACTGTAAAAATCGACCGTTGCGAACTTTTCAACGGTCAACTTCGGCGGTCGCTGAGCTTTCAGAATAACTACGGACACCACACTTCGATTTCTGGAGTTCATCTTCTCCCAGGGGATTTCGTAGACCCGTGACTGGAACTCATGGCTCTGTAAGCAAGTCATCGTAAATGTGAGCAACGTCCTCGAGAGTAGAAGGGAGAAGAGTGAGCTAAAGCTCACTTTGCTTATAAGACGAGATCCGTAATCGCAGAAGTGGTAAGTGTCCGATACGACGAGAAGCAGGAATATAATAATGGGAATGAGTCTGGAGTTGATTTCCCGGGTCACCTGAAGGGCAGAAGAGTTAGTCGTGAGTGTGCGGTGAAGAGGAGAGAGATATTTGAGAATGATTTGTTACCAAAATGAGGTCGAGGGAGATGAAGGTTATGAGGATGGCAGAACCTCCGAACTGGACGAGCATAATATGGGTGTAGCAATTTTCTGACTTATTTACGCAACTGAAATGATTTAAAGGTGCAAAGTTAATTAGTGCTTAAGGGTAATTACCCTTTTAAGACAGTCATACTCTATGATTTTCTGGTGGTGTCGGATATTCCGCGCCATCATCATTCCGAGCTGACGGTTCTCCTCTTCGTTCAGAATCCGATGAGGGTTTTTGCGGGCACCGGGCAACTTTCCACACCACTCCGTTATCATCTCAGTGTTCTTGAGCAGTACATCGTACTCACCGCAGATCTGCAAAATGGTCCCGAAGATAGAGAGATTGAATGAAAGCACATCGAAGGTGACGAGGTACCCCCCGTAAAACTGATACGCGAGTGAGAGTTCATAATAAGGACTCCTTCGATGATCCCATGGGACGAACACCGGAAGCGGAAGGTTGTCCTTCTCGTTCCGGTCGACGAGAACCAGCCCCGAGGCCAGCCAAGTGGACATCATGGCAAACCCCAACAGGTACACTGCCATGCACGCCATCTTCATCTCATCCCTCGCCCTCTGCCGTATGTCGCCATTCCGTTCGTCCTGAAGACCGTTCCCGAGGTCCCTCTGAAGACGTCTCAGCTGCTGGAGCTTGAACAGGCCTTGGGTGTTCTTCCAGAGGAGCATGATGGCTGACATGGTGGCCGAGAGGTTGGTGCTGGCTCTGTGGACGTCCTCCCGAACGAAGTAGAGATCGAAGAGCAAGAAGATGGTGAAGAGGGCGAGGTATAAGAACGTCCACGACTGGTATAAGAAGTAGAGGAACGTTAGGCATTTGCTTTTGGATTCAACTGTCCAAAGGCCCAAAACGGTAAGGACTTTGTAGGGCAACTCGAAAACGTTTTCGGGCATTTCGCGATGGACGACAGAGGTTGACTGTTTCAATTAATTCCCCTCGAGCACTCCCAGATTACTTCTAATTATAAATTCCTTTCAAGTCTTTATTAGTTTCCATTTCCTTTTCGAATTTTAAATTATGATTCTGATTGATCGTTCTCTTCAAATCGTCACGATTGTCATTTTCAGTATAAAATCACAAAAATAAGGAAAAATTTCTAAAGTAAACTCAGCAATGTTTCCTCATTATTTATATAATTATCATTTATTACTATTATTATTTTTTTATTATAATTATATTATTATATTATATACATATTTTTTTTATTTATTTCTTGGGCCCGAAACACCTCACGGTTTGCATCGCGCCGTGTAATATATATTATGTATATATTTCAATTTAATATATTATCATATACATTATTATTTTATTTTTATTATATTATTATTTAATTGTATTTATTATTATTATTATTATAGTATTAATATTGCCTATTATATTTTACTAATTATTTACATAAATTATTACTGTATTATCGACATAAATAAAATTTATTCTTTACTTACTTATCATTTACATTTATTTCTTATTTATATAATAACAATTACTTGTAGTGTGCGTGGCCAAATTCGGACAAAAAAAATTTCCTAACAGTTAATTCGTAGTCAGGTAATTTATATTTAAATACTAATAAAAATTAGATAAATTAAAAATTAGTAAAAACGGAACGTTTTAATGCAAACTGTATATTTAGCTTATTTGGGTGAAATCTCACCCCTAATGTCGTTTTATGTGAAACCATTGCAGGGTTAAGTTTGCAAAAGCTGCGCTTAATAATTAAACTCAAACTTTTCCCTCGTGATTTTCATAATTAAGCAGTCGGGGGCGTCCTCGAATGTTCCCGAACATTGCCGCAGTTCCCAATGGCTTCGCCCCCCAAAAAACGTATCATCAGCGACCCCTTCGAGTTCAGCTTCCGCCTGCACGTCTTCGGCGGGTTCTGGCCCCTGGAGACGACCGTCAGGTGGAAGCAGATACTCTTTTCCATTTTCAGCTTCCTCTGCTACTTCTCCCTCACTTCGATGGTGACCATTCAAGCGGCGGATATATACCTCCTGAGGAACGACCCCGTTCGCCTGACAGAAGACCTTTGCTCCATCGCCAGTGCATACGGCATTGTCATCAAAAGCCTCCTCATTCAGTACAAAGTCGACGACATAAATCGTCTCAGGAAGAAGTTCACGGAATACAAACGCACCCGCACGAATCCTGCCCACGTGGAAATACTGGAAAACTCCGACAGGCATATTGTCTCGATGATGAGAACCTTCTACACCATGGCGGTCCTCTGCGTCGTGTTCTGGACACTCTACCCCGGGCTGGACTCTGGAGGGCACAGAAAGGTGCCCTTTCCGTACCTGCTGCCAGTGGAGGAATGGACCTTCGGTATTTGGGTGGGGCTGTACGTGTACCAGTCACTGGCCATGGTGGGTTATCTGTTCAACGTGCTGGCGACGGACGGGATGTTTTGCGGGTTCGCGCTGAGGATCGCCGCCCATTACAATATAATCATACATAATCTGAAGGGGTTGAACGGGCGAGAAGTGGAGAAAGAACTGAAGAACAACGTGGAGCTGCACAAGGACATCTTGAGGTGAGTGAACCATTGTATTATAAAATCCGAAAAGTAATGAGCAAACAGTGAAATGATGTTGGTCGTCGGCAGGGACATAAAAGTGATGGAGAAGATATACAGTCCGCCATTTGTTATCCATGCAGCAGGAATAATCGTCATAATTGGTACGGCGATAATTGATTTCGTGAGGGTGAGTTTTCGCCAATAAAGAGAAATTTAGATGAAATATAAGGCCTAAATCTAAAAAAAAAACTACAAAATAAAATCGTACCACTGTGCTTAATATTCTTTTGCAAAAATGTTTGGCTTAAACGTGAAATTTTTTGCGAAGTATTAGTATTAAATGAAATCATGAGTTATGGGTTACCATGACAACTAGTTCCTTATACAGAAGAGGTTACCGTTAATTTTTGTCAACGGTTTTATGCGATTTAGTTAAACTCTGAACGAAAATAACATTATGCTTTATGAATGTTTTAAATAAAGCTACAACTGTACATACACTAATACATACGGTGAGGGATTAAAGACAAAATTGTAACTACAACAGAAAGGCTGATTATTTCGCATGAAAACCAAGTAAATAATAGAAAACATGAGTTAAAACAGCTAAACTCACTAATCACCCGGCCAAAAATAATATTGTACCTTTGACTGCATTTAATATCAGATCTAAAGATCACATTAAAGGAATTATTAATGAATTACCGTTACCCATAACTTTTGAACTTTAAATTAAAACTGCAGCGACGTTAAACGATCGACGCGCCACCTGACGACACAACAAAAAAGCTTGTAGACTCTATACTTAGCATACGGCCGCTGACGGTTTCGAAAAACGAAAGACCTTTCGAACTATGTTTCTCTTATAATAAGATATAACAACTTAAGATTCTTACCAGTTCATTCCTTAACAACGCGATGATTGAGTGTAAAAACGGTTTTCCTTCAGATTGGAAGAAACCTCAATTTTCAAATGCTCCAGAAATTACTCTATGTGGCCGGGGGAGTTTGGGATACTTTCCTGTACTGTTATTGCTGCAGCAAAATACACGAAAAGGTAGACATCAGTTTGTTATCTGCAGCCCCACTTTCCCTGCAGCGATATCCTAATAACTGACAAATTTCCTCTTAGAGCTTGGCAATGTCTGCTGCGGTCTACGCCATCCCCTGGTACGACCTCAAACCGAAAGTGAGAAAAGACCTCATATTTATTACTCTCAAATGTCAGCAAGTGCCCAAGATCAAAGTCGCGCACTTGTTCCAACTGGACCTGAAGGCTTTCGTGAATGTACGTGGCTGAACGGAACGAATGGAGGACATTCCCACTTCATGTTTAATATTTGGTATCCATGGTGCTCCGTTATCCCGTAGGTGCTCAAGATCTCCTACGACCTGACAGCACTTCTGTTTCGAGCCGTCAAAGAGTGAACCGACAGCAGAAGTCGTCCTCTGAAGTTTCAGAAGAAACAACATTGGACACCACTGCTCGTATTATTTGTTCGACATGAGGGGAAATTAAAAGGGAGGAAAGAATGCTTTTACTTTTAATTAATTTTTAAGCGATAAACTTTCGAGATATCGATCGATTGGGCAAGGGGCGCAGAAAACAGTGGCTCTCTTTTTGCTCTCTCTGCCATCTTTGCTTCATCCCAATCCGCTTCCTCCCCCTTTCCAGGGCAAGAAATGCAAATCACCCCACAGATCGGTGGTGAGGTCCAACAAGTGTACGACATCGAAGAATGCAAATTTATTTCATTATAATAGTTAAAAATTAATATCACATATTAGTAAATAAATCACTAATTATAATAAAATAAAAGTTAATATTTATTAATAGTTTGTGCAGCGTTATAATATATCTCATAAAAAACAATACAGGAAAGAAATGGGTTTTTGTTGGTTAAATCCAAATTATCCGCTATTTTATTAAAATTTATCATAAATTCTATTACACAATAAATATCTATAATATTAAAATATCTACTACATTATAGTGTTAAACATATATGAATGCAATAGGGTCTTATGCTAATTATAAATAGGATTTCTAGATAAGTATAATATATTTATTATTTATTGGTATTCGCATCAAAGCCATCGATTCCACTTATCCTCTCCTCTCCTCTCCTCAGTGAGAGACAGTCTAGATAGTGGAGTCTGACCCATTGTCGACACCGCTGACTACTTTAAGTTCGTTTCGTTCCCAAATGGAACTGTCGGCACTTTTTTGTCGAGCGATTTCACGGCCGACCAAACACACCGATTCCACAACAAAACACCAAATTTAGGAGAACACAGAGTTCTCATACGTATTAAATTCAAAAGAAAGGAAAGGATGTGCCCGTATTAGCGTCGCAAGATTTTCACAGTAAGCACAAAGTTACTTTTTCTACAACCATAGCGTGTCGACAGACAACGGGGTGATTTCCCATAGCCAGAGCCAAGAGCAATAGCGCCACTGACCAAAAATTTTTTCTTGACTAAAGGCACCCCGTGAACAACAACTCGAGCGAAGCTTTCGGTCACCAAAGCGCCCCGAATAACGTACAATTTGCGTAGATAGTACGAGAATGGATGGCGCGAACATTGCAGCGTTCCAAATCCCCCCGCACGATGTCGAGCAAAAGCTCGTCGACTGCAAGAATTGCGGCCGGCATTTCGCCGCCGACAGGATAGAGACTCACGAGTGGATCTGCCAGAAGCAGAAGAAGAGGAAACCCTTTGATGTCTGTCAGCAGCGCGTCAAAGGCACCGACGCTGAGAAGTTTTACAAGAAAAACAAAGGTCGCACCAAATCAGAGGTAAGTACCAATCGCCCCCCCGCTACGCCCATCGAAAATAATATGAACACCACAATCGCGACATCCCTGTGCTCTTCCTAAGCTGCAGTTTGTATTTCAGTGACTGACTGTCTGCAACTCTAGACAAACCTCCCCAACAGTGGACAATCCCAACGAATTGCCTTCGTCTTATCCATAGAAGGACTCCAGCGGTTCCCCTTGTATGTGGTGTTCATATTATTTCGATCGTTCGCCCCCCGATTGTTCTCATCCGTGTCATTCCTCCATCGCAGAAGGCGTCCTCACCCGCGCCCCAGAAGAACTGGCGGAAGCAGCACGAGGAGCTCATCCTGAGCATGAAGGCGGCCCGAGAGGTGACGGCCATGCTGAAGAAGGGTGGCAACCTGCGAGACCTCCCTCCACCGCCGCCCTCTGACTACTCCGACTACGTCCAGTGCCCCACGTGCCTGAGGAAGTTCAACTCGAGCGCCGCTCAGCGTCACATCCCCAAATGCGCCGAAATGCAGCTCAACAAACCCAAACCCCCGGCCCAGAAAACTCCCCTGAAAGCCACGGGGCTCCGCAGACACTGATCACCGCCGCCACATTCTTTTCCTCCTCCGAATTTATATTATTTACATACTGCTTACAAATATATACTTAATAATCGACCTTCGCCTGTTGCTTTCTGATGTTATTTGTTATACACTAGAGCGGTGAGACTGCACCTAAAATGAGGGTCATTTTTATTCCTTTCGCCATTTTAAAAACCCCCATTATAAAAAATTATAATAATTTGAGAATGACAGTATATAATAGAATTCCGAAATTATAGAAAAATATTTACAGCAGCGCTCAAAAGTATTTTGATAATAAAAATTGTATTAATCAAATATTATAGAATAACCAATAAAATTAATTAATTAAATAATTAAATCATTACACACAAATCAGTAAAATGTTTAAGTGTTTAAATGCCCAATTATTTCCAAAGTTATTAAAAGTGAAATTTCACTGGCTTTCATTAAAATGCTTTACAGCATTTATACATAAAATTACTTTACTTTTCGGACCCGCCCAATCCGTTAGGGTCGCGGGTTATACATAAAATATTAATTAAATAACAGAAGAAACAAAGAGTTCATCTATTCTATTATCTATTAATAATACAGTAGAACTAAGTAAGAGTATTGAAGAAAAAGCAGAAGACCAAAAAAATATTATATTTTGTTATTTTAATACCGACAAATATATTATTAATAGTATTAATAATAAAATCTTATAGTAAAATAATTAATTAGAAACTATTAAATTTAGTATTGTCAAAATACATTTGAGTGCTAAAAGACTCATCTTCGCAGTTGTAGTTTCCAATACTCGGGATATTCTCTTCAAATTCGTGCAGAGTCGCCCCTTTGTAAAATTTTCCCACCAAAGGTTTTCCTTAATAATTAATAATTACATTATTAATTTCCCGGGCGTGAGCTCTTTAATAATTCGCGAAGGGATGCACTGGAAGGTCCTTCTTTGGAAATTCTCAAGAGGGGCGTGGCCTTTCCAGTATTTTCAAAGGTTTGTGCCTTTGGAGGGAGAAACCACCCTCGCTGGAGACCCTTCCCCTCCCAAAAAAACCCATTTTCACCTATGCTTCAGCTCCCCCGCTCCATCCCCTCCGACTGCCGCTTACTTCTTCGTATTGATCAACCCTCGTATGAGCATCAGCCAACTGAAAATGTTTCTGAGAAGCTGAAACGGAATTGTCTGATGTTAGTCCCATACCTTTAAGGGAAGGGATGCAATGGCACACCCACAAGCATGTAAGTGTGGAGATCCAAGACTATGAGTTTCCCCGCGGTCATTTTGGGCGGTTTTCTGATCCTAATCATGAGCAAATAGAGACTCTTCTTTATGGACATGTCCATTTTGTACCAGACGGTGGAATAAGCGGCGCTTCCTACTTCTTCGCACTAAAACGAATTGTTGGTCAGTAATTGGAAATTTTTGGGGAACTTATGTCGAACTCACCTGATCAGGCAATTTCGAGGTGTAATGGCAGACGAGCAGAAGATCGCTGATGACTATGGGAGCGAAGAACATTTGAAAGAATAATTTCCGGCTGAATTCTTTGGCGAACTGTCGTTGCGAAGGAAAGATGTTGTTGTAATTTGTTTGCTTACACTTTTCATCTCACCCCACTGCAACTTACCACGAACAACACCAAACCATTTATCAGAATGAGGAACCCACCCACAATCAACTGCAGAAGCATACACCGGCTGTAGATGTACTCCAATTTATTAACGTACCTGAAACAAAATCACCCCTTTTGATGGCATCCCTTCGATTCGCCGCACCTCCCAAACTTACTCCATCAACTCCAAATGTCGTATCACACAAGCCTTTACCGTTGCCTTCGCCATTGCCTCCCTCTCTGAATTCTCCTTCTTGAGCTCATCCTCAGCCTCGTAAATCTCATCTATTCGTTTCAGTTTGTTTTGCAGGATTTCGTAATATGCGTTCACCTGCAGAATCAAACTGAATCCGATGAGTTCGTTCTCCACACTCACACACCCAATATAAAGCACACTAAGGAATTCCAGAAAAATGGCTGAGGGGTAGTTGATGTAGATGTAGGCCGCAAAGGGCAGTTCCCTTGAGCCCATCACATAGGCGGCGTAGGAGTATGTCAGCGTCACCGAAAAAAATATTGTAAGGACAATAAAGTAATACAAAGCGTTCATCTTATTCAGGTCGCCGAAGGCTCTGTCGAGGACCGCTTTGTCTTCCTGGTGTTCCAGCTGTAGGGAATCCCTATAGAGAGCCAACCTCAACTCGTTCACGCAACGTCTCCTGCTATGTATCAATTTTACCTTGAGCAGGACGGGGCTGACGAGGGCGGAGCTGCAGAGATTGAAAGCGACCTTTTCGAAGTCTCCAAAGTCGTAGTACAAATCCAACGCCTGCAAACCCACTATCAACATGAGGAGAAAATATACGAAGATGAGGCTTATGAGGTACGGCTTTTTCGGGGTTGCGGTCACGTCCGGACCATCGTTGGACCACAATCCCAAGTAGGTGAAGCGATTGAAGTGCCTGGAAAATCGGTATTTGAAGAAATCGCGATCCATTTGATGCTAAGTGTGATGCTACGGGCGATAATGAATTCCCACCCTGCGCGTGAGGGTGACAATTCACCCTTGGTCACCGTATGTGTCGGGGATGGCAATCAAATCGTGATAACTCCAGAAAGTTTCGTATTTTCTTCACCATTTAAGATTTTTCGAAATTAGAAATTGAACATTGTTTTTGTTTCTAACTCTATTCAGTGCCATTAGGCGGCAATATACTACTACAACAGTACACTGTGTCCGCTACTTCAAGAGCATAAAACTCTAAAAATACCTTTTAAAAAATTTCCAATTTGTTGACGAAAAACCCTTCCTTTAACGGTGAATTGTTAAAGCAGTATTTCCACCTTCTGTAGATTGTTTATTTGAAAAATCTTCCAACAATTTAGTGAGATTAAGTCAACAGTGAAAGATTTAGGCCACAGAGTTTTTCAGAAAGCTTGAAAAAGTGCAAATTAATGGGCCCATAGATTTTTCAGGCACGGAACAGCAGAAGAGCGAAAGAATTAAAAGACAAGGAAATGTCAGCAGGAACAAAAAAATTTTTGCTGAAAAACGACCATCGGTACAAGAATTTCAAACTTGTTGTCAGTATCTTTTTAACTGAAGAAGGGGTGAAAACATAACGCCCCTTCGGGTAATAACCCCACTGATCGCTCCCGATTAATTATCTATTCTAATCAAACTTCTAATTATCGGGGGAGAAAAGTAATTAAGTAAACAATTCGGCGTTTTCCATCATTTATTGGCGGTTCGGCTTCGAGTGAATCACTTCTGGTCAAGCGATGTGATGGTGAAGCGTTACAACCTCGAGAGAGTCTACAACTTTATCTACTGGCTCTATGTCTGCTCGGGGTTCTGGGAGTACAAATCCGGGGCCAGGTGGAAGGTCGTCTTTTACAAGTGGTACAAGAGGTTCATTCTCCTTTTCTACGCAGCCTGCATGTCCCTCTTTATCATCGACGCCTTTCAAGTCAGCCATGACTTCACCAAAATATACTTCAATATGTCCAGTAGCGTGCTCGTTTTCATGAAGGTCACCGAGTTTCTGTTGCTGGGGCGGATGAAGAAGAAACTGACGGGCATGTGTGACAGGCTGGAGAACTACCTCTATCTCAACACGATCGGCTGCTCCTGCGACGATAAGGATATCTTCAGTCGGAAGGCGCAAAAAACCTTCCGCATAATGGTGACATTTTACGGGATGCTCGCTGTGGGGCTTCCGCTGAGGGTGATGGCAGACACGGCGCTGGGGACGATGGGGTACATCATCCCCATACCGTTTGTGGACGCCCTCCGTCCGTACTATCTCTACGTCTATGCACAGCAAGTGTTCGCCTGCATCCACTTCATGTCTACCACTTTGGCGTTCGACCTGTTGCAGTTCACGTTTCTGCTGAGGTTCCTCGGGCATTACGAAGTCCTGGAGAAGAACATAGTCAAGATCAAAGCCATGCCGCCTTTGAAAAGAGTACACTCTAAGACGAGGCGGGTGTTGCTCTTGAATAAAAGCAGCTACCTCAAGAGCATATATGAAGAGAAGAATGAGCAAGAAAGAGTATATCAATTGCTCGTGCAAAACATAACTCATCATCAGAAATTGCTAGAGTACAGTATTACTTTTCTGTACTTAACTAACGCCCCCAAGAATAATTCGCTGACAGAAGTACGCCGTGCTTTAGCAATCACGCGCGTTTTCCTCTTCCGTCTGAATTAGTAATCATTACCCGGTAACAAATATTAATTTATAATAAGCGAATTCGAAAGATGTCTCCAAGAAATGAAAAGGGTTAAGCTCAAACCGAATACTTCGGTGATTACCCTTTTATAGTTTGATTACCCCTTTTATAGTTTTAGTTCTGCATCAAATTCGAGGATTTTTAAAATTTGTTTATAATTTCAGAGAGATTAAAAACTTTTCCGATACATACAACGCACCTCTAATTGTTCAAGTCTGCGGTATGTTCATCCTCATAGGGCTCCTCATTCTTCAACTGTTATCTGTATGACTAACTTTTCTCATAAAGTATTGCTTCTATAAAACCTTTCATTAATTCCTGTTTTGTTTGCTTTCACAGCTTTCCCACGAACTGTTAAGTCCACTCTTCGTTCAACAGGTCCTTTACGCATTCACGGCAATGTTGAATATTCTGTACCTCTGTACGTTTGGAAGTGAACTCACCTCTAAGGTAGGAGGAAGCTCAATATAATACCCCTTTCCATTCTCTACATATTACCCCCTCGTTTTAGAGTGCAGCTACTGCAAACGCTATCTACGACACCCCCTGGTACGACATGACCGCGACCAACATGAGGGTAGTGCACTTCGCACTGCAGAGAATGTCGAGAGACCCCAAACTCAGGGGTGGAAATATGGTTATCATAGAACGACCTCTGTGCGTGAAGGTATGCTATGTGAACACATTTCCCTCTCATATTTTGGCCGAATCATCATCTTTTCTTTTTTTTCAGTATCTACAGTTCTCCTACAATATGGTGACGCTTTTGAGACAGAGAATGTAAATTGCAGCCATGTTATTCAAAATTAAGTTAGTTAGTTATGCTTGTTGTGCATCTTTAGTCTCAACACGGACATTCACTGCAAAAGGAAGAACAATTCAAACGGCATCTATCTTCTTCTGTATCCGCTCCTGTAGACGACTTGAAATATGTATGCCTCACACACTCGCATATTTACATTATTAACTTCAGACACCCAATATATCGCCCTTGACGCATTAAAAACAAACTGCAGTCCACTTTCCAACAGCTGCATTTCCAAAATGCATTGGAGTGCTGTTGGTGAGTTTCTTTTCCTGCAGGGCGATCCCACTCGAATATACCGTTTCAATTATTGGACGTACGTGTTCACCGGATTTTGGGAGTACCGATCGAAGGAGCGATGGAAGACGTACCTGTACGAATTCTACCACTCGTTCGTCCTTTTTGTGTACGTCTTCTGCATCTTTTCCTACCTGGGCGATGCGGTGTCGGTGCGTCACGACCTGGATAAACTTTCCTTCAACATGTCCAGCAACGTTCTCGTCCTTATAACCGTTTTCAAGCTCACTTTCCTCAGAAGACAACTGACCGACGTCAACAAAATCCTCGATAATCTGGAAAACAATTTCAATGTGAAGAAACAATCCGTTGGCGACGAGGAGGTATTTCAGAAAAGGGCCAGACACATTGTGAAATTTCACCGCGTTCTGTACGGTCTCCTCTTCGTCAGTTTCGGATTGAGAATGGTGGCGGACATCACGTTCGGCGCCAAGACGTACCTTATACCCTTGCCGTTCGTGAACGACTCGGAGGAATACTACGACATCATCTACGGCCAGCAAGCGGTCGTCTGCCTGCATTTTCTGGTCACCGTGATGGCTCACGATCTGTTCATTTACGGGATCATCAATCGGTTCATTGCCCATTTCGAAGTGCTCGAGAAAAAGTTCCTCGCGATTGGTCGGCTTTACTGTCCCCTGAGGAGTGTAATGATGGAGAGAAAAGCGAGGCAGATGCTGAGGGAGAGCATTCGACACCACCAGGAACTTTTGAAGTGGGTTTACAGCAAATCTATAGCGCACTTCGGTTGTAATCTGTAAAGAAAACCACCAAAAGTATACTTTACAAATTTTTGATGTTCAAAAATTCCCACATTTTGCTATTTTAGCTAAAACTGAACATATTGTTAAAAAATTTATAGTAAATACCGGTAAAAACTGTAAACTCATGAATATTTTTATTATAAAATTGTAAGAATGATCAAAGAACGAGTATTGCAATACTATAGCCAGAAGGTTCACAATCTTTTGCAATACAAGAAATAAAATGTCTTGTTGTATTTCAGGGAGATTCTCAATTTCACACGAATTTACGGCTCCTCCTTCTTAGTTCAAGCTTCCGCAGCGATTGTCATCACCGGAATAGTTGCCATCAAAATAATATTCGTAATCCCTTTCGTTCCAATTAGCGGACGACTGTTTGCAATTAACAAATTCAATAGTTATTCTGTTCTTCTAACAGTTGTCCGGGCAAGTAACTCCTCTCCTGATCCAGCAGATCGTCACCATGGGAATAAATCTAGTCAACAACTTATTCCTGTGCTCCCTCGGGAGTGGCCTCACGAGCAAGGTAAGAGGAAACCTTCGAGGAAGGCACGAAAGGCACGAGTAAGGATTGAGGGACTTTTGCAGAGCACTGCGGCCGGCGAGGCTCTTTACGGCATCCCTTGGTTTGAGATGAAGGTGGAAGACAGAAGGGTTGTCAGCATTGTTATGAGGAAGCTGCAGGCGGGAGTTACGCTGAAAGGTGGAGGGTTGGTCGTGATCAACCGAAGAACTTACCTGAAGGTATCGATTGTTTTTCCGTTTTCCAGTTTAACACTATAAAGTCCAAAAGAATCTGTTTTCCGATGTTTATACTTTTATTAATCTGAACATTTATTCGATAATAATAAAAAACATTGTTAATAATATTAATATTCCCTTTTCTGTTTATTCTTGTGTGTTTATCTATTTATTTATATGTAATTTTTCTATTTATTTTCAAATCTACTGTTATTTATTATAAACTTATTGTTTACTTATTTATTATACACTTCTTGTTTATTTATACACTTATCATTTATTTATTTTATACTTATTGTTTATTTATTTATTTAATTTTTCGCTTCATGGTATATTCTTGTTGTCCGTCTATTTATTACAGTATAACCCCTAAAATGAATGTATATATAACCCCTGAATTATATTTATATTTGTATTATATTTTATATATTAGGGTGTCCCTTATTTTTCGAAGTTTTTATTTTACAACGCACACCCCCTAATTTTGTTCATTTGATTGTAAAACACTAAAAAAAATTTTTTTACGTCATTTGAAGGACTGGAACCCGAGCCTGTAGGAACCTGTAGGAACACCCCTTATGCGCGGTGCACGCCCATTGTTATTCTCATGCAGTTTCGTTTTGTCCTTTAATTAATGCGAATTGCTTCGTTTTTCTAAAATGTCAGGAGAGCTAAGAAGTGATAAAAAAAATATTTTCTTGGTTGGTGGTGTAAATCATCAAATAACGGGTGCTAAATTACCCTTCGATCGCCAACTTCTCGCGGTTTTATTTTTTATCGTTCGCGAAGTTAAATAAGCGCGAATATTGTCATTCGGGATTGCCTTTTATTCTCAGAAAAGGCCAGAATACCAACTAGAGCTGTTCCTCACTGTGTAAAAAAGCTTTTGGATTTACATGAGGTCTGGCGAGGCCTCCAAAAAAACCGCGCCATGGACTTTAATAAGCGCCAAGTGAATGAGTTTGAGAAAAATTTATAAATTTTTGATATTGTATAATTGATAACTGATAAATTATTTGATATTGCACACACGGATACTTTAGAAAAAATCTGAAAAAAAAACTTTGGTGATTCCGGAAAGAGATACAGTATGTCCCATCGAAAGAAGAGATGTCTGACACTCTGTATGCTATGTGGTACTTCATCCCTTATATTATTTTATGCTTACTATAATTATATTTTTCTTGCTTTAGGAAAATATTTGAGCAATTTTGTATCCCAAAAGAGCAATGAGTAATTTTGTCGTTTAGAAATTGACACCAGTTTTCTTGAAGAAGACGTATCTTTATGGGATGGGAATGCAGCATATGTGGAGGCCAAAAAGAAAGTTTATTGTTTAAAAGCAGCGAATGACATAACTGAAAGAGCCGTTAAACTGTTTCAGGATTTCCATGGCCTAAAAACGGCAGATGAGGAACAAAAAGAGTTCCCATTAGGCTGCGTAGGGGAACACAGAAAAATTTAGCCATACTGTAAAAAAGGAGACTTTAAAAAGAAAATATTCTAAGTAATGATATACCAATTTTTGATACTAATAAAGTAAATTTTCATTGGAACTAATATTTTCAGCAACATTTACCCGTTTTATCAATGCTGAAATGATTTTCTTAGAAATTAAAAAGTGGTCGAAAAACATATGTTTTGTAAAACTTTGAGGCGTCTACAGGCACGGGTTAAACAAAACGTATCAAGTTAAAATTTTATATTTGAGTAAAGACTAGTATATAGAACAAAATTAGGGGGTGTGCGTTTTGATAATCGTAAAAAAATTTTTTTCGCCATTATAAGGGACACTCTAATATATATATTTGTAAAACCTCTGAATGAATATATTTTTCTTTATCTAATTTTTTTATGTAGTAGGTAGGCTTCTCTCCCCCCTAATCCGGACTTGTAATTTTATTTATTTATTTTTTGTAAATTTTATGTATTTTTAAAGTCTGAATTCGAAAGTATCGAAAGTAGTTTAAAGTTTAAAATATAAAGTATCGAAAAAAGTTTGTGCAGTGAGAAAACCCCTAATACCTACGGGTGAAATAGGGATGAAATATATTATTAATATTAATTAATATATTGAATATAATTTCATAAAAATTTTTGTACGCGGGAGTATTTTCTTTGGAGTGTCTCTTTGAAGAACTCCGCTGAAATTTAGAAAAGCATCTAATATGATGCCATTATTTACTGCTTTTGGCCGTTATAGTTTTAACTTCTTTATATGCATACTCACACAGATTCCAAATGGAAACGTAAAACCAAAATTTATTCTTCTTTCAGTTCCTGCAAATTTCTTACAATATGATAGTATTTTTAAGGAACTTATACAAATCATAAACAATTGGCGACGTTGAAAACACATCAGAGGACTCACTGACACGCAATCTTTTTACATAAAAACTAACTTTCATACACTCAATGTGATCGCACCAATGGTCAAGCATGACAAAATGCATCCTTTTCAAGTTCCATTACCCCAAACTTACCGGTAGTATCCTCCAACCACATTTTAAATGCAGCCACCCCCTAATCAACCCCATCGAACACATCCATTAATCAAAGCTTTAATGATACTCCAACCAAATACAAATTAAAAGCACGTAAAAACTTTCCTTCTCCGCTTTTATTTCATACTTTGCACTTTACTTCGAAATGGAATCGGACTGGGGATTCATTGCCAAGTTCTTAGAATGGCTTTACCCCTCGGGAGTATACGAATTACTCTACTGGGTCTACGTGTTCACTGGATGTTGGACATATCATTCGCCGAAAAAATGGAAGACCAACCTGTATAAGGCATACCAAACGTTTCTGGCCCTCGTTTACGTGTGTACAGGGGTGCTATACGCGTTGGATGCGGTGGCAGTGAAGGATGATTTGGAGAAGCTCTCATTCAATTTGTCCAGCAGTTATCTCCTGCTCGTGACCGTTTCGAAGGTGTTTTTGCTGTTGAAGGAAAGACGTCACCTGGAGGACGTGTACGGCAAGCTGAACGTAAACCTGCAGATACAATCGATCGGAGAATCCGAGGAGGAGAGGAACATACTCAGAAACAAAGCGGAGATACTGTCCGCCATCACAGTGATGTTCTACACCCTTTTGATTCTGGGATTACCGCTGAGGGTGATCGCTGACACGACCTTGGATCCGAAAGCGTACCTCATACCGCTACCGAACAGAGAAGCGGTCGACCGGTACTACGTATACCTGTACGCTCCCCAAATTGTCATCATATTTCATTTCCTCGTCGTGGTGCTGTCCCACGACCTTATAGTGTTCTCCGTCCTCATACGGCTCATCGCCCACTATGAAATCCTCGCGCAAAACTTTCACGATCTTAGTAAGCTGTACGAGAAGGGAAACGAACAGCAAAAAGAGATCACCAGTGACGTTTTGATCCGGAGGAAGATTGATATCGAGAATCTCCGCAAATTCTCGGGGAGTCAACCACCCCCGAGGAACTACGGGGTGGACTCCGCTATAAATAAGGCGATCAGAGAAGGCAAAACTAACCGAATTTTAAAAGACGCTATCAGATACCATCAGATACTTTTGCGGTATGTATAATAACGATCGCATTCTGTTTGTGTATAACATTGGGTTTAGCCTACTTTTAATGGCGTGAAATTTTCGAATTTTCACAAATTTATTTCAGGGAGACCCATACTTTCAGCCAGTTATACAGTTTACCGCTGTTGGTTCAGTCGTGTGGCGCGGGTATCCTAATTGCCATAGTCATTCTTCAAATATTTTTCGTAAGCAATATTTATATAAATGGTCCTAACAATAACAGATTTTTGTAATTGTTACCAACTGCTTACCTTGTTGCAGATTTCAAAACAAATGACCACACTTCTCGTTGAACAGATTATGTTCACAGTTACTTTGCTGTATAATGTTTTCTTTTTATGTTCGTTCGCGACAGAACTCAACACAAAGGTCAGTAAACACTCGGGGGGTTTCCACCACGGGTTTTTCAAGATTTTGGTGGTGGCGTTTCAGAGCAGAATGGCCGCTGATGCATTGTACGGCACGCCCTGGTATGAAATGGATATTAAAAACAGAAGAATAGTGCAGTTCGCCATGAAGAAAATGATGGACGGCCCCACACTTAAGGGTGCCAATATGATAGTTATTAATCGAGTCACTTACCTCAAGGTAATTTTATAAAAAATTAATCAAACTCTGATTCTACATTTATTATTTTCATTATCTATCCCATCTAATTTTAAATTTATTCATTTAATTATCTTACTAATATAACTTTTATTATTTTTTATTTATTTTATTTATTCTCTTATTTTTAAACACTAATTCCATTATTTTTGCATTATCTTAAGCATTTTTTACATTTTTAATTTCACTTCAATACCCAACAGTAATTAAACTTTTATATTTTCAGTACTTGAGAATTTCATACAATGTGATTGCTGTGTTAAGACATCTGTACTAGAGCACCATATTCTAGAAGAGAATGATTTGCTTCAAGTAGACCAAATGTTACCCACTCAAGCTCAGTAGTATCAATAAAAAAATTTTGACAATCAAATAATTTATTTACTTTATCTTTACTTATTAAAATTAACAAATAATGGAAAAAGAACAATCACTCATCTTGAGCCATTTGCAATCTCAAGGTTGTCAAAACTGCCACATCTAACATTGGTTCAGGTGCTAATAATTCGGAAACCTGTAACAATGAGGACTCATTTCACTGAGTTACTGAGAAAAGTATAAAAGAAGAATAAAAGGAGATAAAATAGTTGTACTTACAGTGTACTTCTGAGATTCTTCATAAGCATACATTATACTGGAGTCAAAAAGAGACATTTTTGAATTGGCCAAGGCAAGGATACAATTTCTCAGTCTTCCAAGCACTATCCTATCTGATTTTGATACCTTATGCTGCAAATTTTGAGTGAAACCCCCTCTTGTGTCCTCCATTGATGCAGGTGAAATCCAAATAAACCCATTATTTCCTAAAACAAACACAGTATTTGTCACATTAACATCATTTTTACAAATATAAAGAATACCAAAGCATGAAAATGGGGAAAAGTTGGGTGAAAAAAGAAGGGTGAAGTAAAGAAGGATAAAATATGATGACAAAGGAAAAAACAAACCTAAAATTATGTTTGCTCCACAAGTCAAACTATGAAAATGAGTTTTTCTTCTTCTGACTAAAGATGGAAAAACTTTAATTAATATCCCCTGTGAAAGCTTCCCATATTTTAAACTTCTTGTGTGAAGTTGTAGTGAACCATCAGCAGATATACTTTGTACTTCTGCAGATATCAAATCTCCTTCCTAAAAAACCAATAAATTTTTAATATAAATTTCACAAATTCATTTTAAACTCGAATGCGATACTTTACTTGAAGGTATTTTCTCATCATTTGCTCATCTTCGACTGATCTTCTTCTCAACTCCCCTCCTGGTAAATTAATAGATGAGAGTAAAAGGATCGAATCCAGTCTTGAATTCGTGTCCACCTTCCACCGCTTCTGCTGGACTTCGGTAATCCGTCCCACAACCACGTCGCCGATTTCCCCAAAGTAACGAGATTTGAGAGGACGTACTGATATTAGCTTGTTGACCTGCTCGACACTACCTGCCACGGAAGCCTTCAAAGCGTTGTCGCCTTCTATATATGTTCCATGGCCCCTGTGGTTTTATTAAACTCTTTTAAACTACCGCATAAATTTGAAAATGGTTAAAACAATTAGGTTATTTCACCTCATGAAACCTGTTTGACATGTTATCGTTTGCCCGGGAGTATAAATGTTGGACAATTCCTGATTTGTTTCAATGTTTGGATTAATCCTGCATGCACCCAAACGAATAAACACATTTTCAGACATAATTACAGTTCAGTTACAAAATATAAACGCGAGGATTAAGTTATAACGACCTTGAACGGCGGTACCAGGGCTGCCAACCTAATTTAAACACTCAATTCCATGTAATGATTTCAAGAATTATATCAAAAATCCAAGATAAACTTAGCCAGTATGAACTTAAAACATCATAATAATAGTGGTTTTACCCATAATATTATTGCAAATATTTAAACAATTTCAAATTTTTTTAGTTTCTGAACTTCATTAGTTGGCATCAGTTTTGGAAATGGCGTGCTCCTGTTAAAAAGTTTGCTAAGTTAAAAGTTTTAAAGTTTCCAATAATTTACCAGTCGGTGATATCTAAACTTCCTAAAATGACTAAAATCCTATAATTTTTACTTTTATGTTTCTTGAATGTTGAAAGAAGCCCAAGTTTTTTAATTAATGATTTTGTCCAAAATGTTCGGTCGAAACCGTTAAAAATGATCGATGCATCATAATAGATACAAAGAAACTTCCAACGCCATATACTGCAATCATACCGATAAGAATTACATAATCTAGTAATTTTTTTCAAACCTGAAACTGTGAATCAATCATTATCAAAATTTATGGTCTTATCCACAGAACTTTTTCTCTCCTTTCCTTAAGCCGTTTCTTTTCTGGCGTCAAATTCCAAACTGACATTAGGCGCTTTTTTCTTTTTTTTTGAATGAATTAGAGGGAAATATTATTTGAACATAAAAAAGACCGGTTTGTAATAAAGAAAAAATTTATTTATAAATATTTCAACTATGGAACTGACTTATATATTGGAAGAACAAAACAAATTTATTACCTTATGATGCAATGTTTTTTTTTTTAGAGAAATAAAATCGAGTAGAACTAAAGCCTTTTGCTGTTAGAAAATTTCTAAATAGTTTCCACGCCGAAGCTTTTTATGTAACTCCTGCGAAACGCGTTTAATTATCTTCTTAAAATATTGGAAGGATTTTAAACGTTTCTAGCAATTAAACGAGATTTTACGAGCAGGCTCAGGTACCGAAATGGTCCCACGTGGTCCATCTGCAATGCAAGCAACAGTAATTAATTAATATTCAACACTGCATCATAAAAACGCCTTAAGGGCGTAGAGTGTAACAAGCCGGAATGATTCTGGCATTGTTTCCACTAGGGCTGGGGAGCTAGGTGGTGAGGGCCATATCTTTTAATCAATTTTCAGAATTAATAAAATCGGAGGGAAACCAAATGCTAATTCCTATTAACTTTTTTCTACACAAACTATTAACCTTATTAATTAGTCAACCCGATTTATCTATCATCTGATAGGCCTAATCATCATCGGTTTTTGATTAATAGTCCTTGAATAAGAATCAAAATTGTCAAGCATGCATTCTTGCGGCTATTCCATTGTTTCAATAATTCACACGTTTTTTTCTTACAAATCGTGAGCCATTGTATTCGTCCAAATACAATAAAAAGTATGATTTCTTGCATTTAATGAAATGCCCTCGTGCAAGACTATGCTCGAAATAGAACTGTGTATTTTTAGTAGCTTCCCATCCCTATTTATAAATTCAACTAACATTTAAAAAAATACTTATAAAATATATGTATTTACAATAAATGAGATCTCAGTTCGGTTAATTTTGGTTTTCATAAAATTTTTAGAACCGAAATAAGATTTACAAAAAATAATGACTACGATACATCCAGAAAATTACAAATTAGAATTCGTATAATTCCAACTACTTATGAGCAAACTGGTATGAATGAAATGGGGATAAAAATATGAGTGATAGAATCGAAAGACGAATAAATCATTGCTCCCTTTTACGGTAAAATTCCTATTCTAAAGTGCACTACAGAAAATATAATGCAATTAAGAGAAGAAATTTTATTTTATGTATTTACAAGCATATTTAGAAAAAAGAACACTTTTAAGAGTAATAACTACTTTAAATAATCTATACTTCTTTTTATATTTTTTTAATAATACGTATTCATCTAAACAATAATTGTACTGTTAATTATATTATCAAAAGTAATAACATCCTTAAAATTATTTTCTCAGATTGTCAACTCGTAAAAATATTTTTAGAAAAACAAATGCAATCCCCAAAATTTCATTGTATACTTTATTAAACTTAAATATTGCGTCAGTTATTCAATAAGAGGTCAACATGGCCAGAACCTGTCACTTAGACTGGACGAGGTTCAGATTAATTGGCGATTTGAATTTTAATAACTCGACTGCTTCTGGAGACAAAAACAAATTTAAACTGTTAATTAATCATTAAAGGGAACGGGAGGAAATGGCGAGAATTAGGAAAGTTATGTACATTAAAACTGTGAGAAAAAATATGTAGCTATTATTAACGATTGAAGAATATTTGGTAGAGAAATAATTTCAAAAATAAAAAGAATGAGCCTAATCTTAGAAAAAACATAAAGAACCGATTGTCACGCAACTGAATACTATTGTATTTACGTTTAGATTTGATTCGAAGCTATTTTTCGGTGCATAAATTTTCTCTTAAAAACCCACACTTTAGTGGCATTGGCAAAATTCTACTTTAAATTGAGAATTGTAAAACAGAAATTTGGTCTTTTATTTCAGATAAAATATTTAAATATCTTATTAACACATGGGCAAACGATGTTGACACACAAAATCGTGCTTTCTGTTATTGCTCTGATCATAAATTGCCTCAGCAAGCCCTTTCGTAAAAAATTATTGCGATCAGATAGAAAAATTAACAAAAAGAGTTTTCCATAACTTTCTGGATGTATTAATATATGAAAAAATAATCATGCAATGTGAGTCTGTCGGAACCTTAATACGTGCACATGAAACATTGAATAATGAAAATGTCTAAATAAAAACTAAATTTCGGATTTTATCGTCGGGTCTTTCGTTCACGATTAAATTATTGATTGATAGTTGACCTGAGCTTGCAATAAGGTCCAGAGCTCGCTTGGGGAAAATTTTTCATATTTTCTACTGATATGTTTGTTCAATGGCCCTCGATATGATTATTAAAGGAAGCTCAAAGAAAATTTCCACTTTGCTTTGCTTGAGAACTCCGCAAAGGCGCCCTAACGTTTCCATTCTGCATTTCCTTCTCTGTTCTGATTTGTGCATATATAAACCTGCCATTGGGTACATTAGGAAGGAAAACAAAAAAAATGTATTAATTTAAAAAATGTTTGATTTATTATTTATTTGTTATGGAGGTGGTTGGAAAAGGAAGAGGTAGAAGCAATAAAGCAGGAAAGATACCTCAGCTCGATCTTAGAATTAGACAGATGCACACCAGGATATTTAGTAAGAGAAGGGATAGTAATAGAACAGAGACTGCAAAAAGGGCATGGAAATTTGAAATGAAAGTCAGAAGTAGAAACAACAAGTACCTGCATTGGAGATATAGATAATAAACAAATGGCTATTCCAGACGAAAATATGTGGAAAGATGTGGTTGGTCAGAGGAGGGAGTAAAAGATCAAATCGTGGAAGATTTTAGAGAGCAGATACGAATAAGTATTAGTATAAGAACAATGGGAGCAAATAAAAAAACTCAAGATGTAAGATTAAGGACAGAAAATCGGCCAAGGTATTTAGAAGAAGAAAACAGAGGAAATAGGTAAAAAGTATTGGCAAGATTTAAACTGGGAAATGAAGAAGAAGACAACAGATATTGGATGAAAGAAGACATTTGGGTGTGCCGAGTAAGTGCAAAAATGATTGTGAAATTATGTGAGAAAATTCAATTTTGTAAAATTGAAGGCCAATAAGCCATCAAATATAATATATTATTAATATTATTTATTATTTATTTGTTATATAGTTTAATTATTATATTTATTTATTTATGTTTATTTATTATTAATTGATTTTTGTACTGTCTATGCTCCAATCATCGGAAAAATGTTTTATAGTCAAATTTAACAATTTTTCGAAAGTTTGCTTCGAATTAAATAAACCACCAGAATTATTGTCGAATCGCCAAATAATAGTTCAGATTGTAATTAAATTAGATAATTATATTATAGTTAGAACTACTAAAATCAAGAAACCCCCGGATAAGAAGAAAAACATTTCAGGAAATTTCATTGCTTTAAAAGCAATGGAATGGAATTGGATACATCCAGAAAGTTCTATTTGGCAGAAAACCCGACAAAAGATCAACAAATTATAGGTAAGATTCGGAAAATTCGAAATCAGAAGCGCTAGCCCTGGAACTTCGTGTGTGACAGGAAAGCCCAGCTCCAAAAGCGGAATCTGAAGTTCCTTCCCCTGTGATAAAATCCGGAACGATTAAGGTTTCTTTCAATAGCAAACCTGTTAATGGATCCTCCAAGTTGGTATCTCCCAACCCCAAACCTCCTTGATTTTCCTTTTCAAGCAGTCGTTGCTTCAACAACCGAATTTTTTCTTGTTTCTGTCGAAAAAGAAAATGATTTGTAAAAATATATTCGGGATTCCTTCGGGGGTAGAAAACTCACCGCTCGAATCAATTTAACTAATTCTTCGTTTTCGGCTAAGAGTTTCTCGTATTTTTCTTCGTCTTCTTTGGTTAGTTTCACGTCGGGATTGTATTTCGATTCCGCTTTGTCTCTTGGATGGCGAATCACTTCGATCACCTGCAATTGACGGACAAACAGTCAGTCGGACGGTGAAGATGGGAAGCAAAAGGTCCAACAGTTTGCTTACTTTCGGGGTGAAGATCAAAGCCATCGATAGGAAACAACAGAAAATGATCGAAAGAGATACAAAAGCGAAACTGGCGTCCTGTTGCGATGCGATCACCACGCAAACGGGAGTGGTTATCAAACAGAACACGACCACATTATAAATTGACATTCCAACGTATCTGGAGTCATTTATTTGCTTTACTTTGATGCTTCTCGTCTCGTAAGCGAGGAAGAGACCGAACAGCAGAACGAGGCTTTTGTAGCCGTACATTATACCTAAAAGTGGCCAATCCACCAATTATCGTTTATTCTGGTAATTCTCGTGTTACTCCCCTAAAAATATTCACCCATCCAAACTTTGTTATGTTTGCTCTGGCAGTGCTCCAACTCTGGTCGGATTTTGACGTCGTCGAACGTGTTCGGAGGATCCTCCAGAGGAAACACCTCGATCCGGCGTTGCAGAGGATCGTAAACTTGCCAGACCAGAAGGATTACAAAATCAATGAACAGCAGTCCGCTGACCATCGTGTAGAGTTTCCAGGGTTCTACTTTTTTCTAAAAGAGAACGCAAAGTTAAGTTATGGCAGACGAATCTTCGATGGATTATCAGCTCACCTTCGGGTCTGTTTTGGCTTTGGTTGTGAATCGATGGACTCTCCACACTTTGCTGAACATGGCTCCATATCCCAGGGTGAAACCGATTGAGAGAAACCAAACTCGAGTCTGACATATCTGAGGGTACACTTCCGGGGGAATAAACTGACCGTCCAGCCCCAGAAGGAGAACGCTTAAGAGAGAGATGATGAACCCCGCGAGCATGATGGTGTTGCAAATGGGGTGAGAGTGCTGAATGACTCTGCGATGACGATACATCGTGTTGAAGACAGTGAGAGCCACGGAGACGAGAATACCTATGCTGGAAATGGTCCCCATGCAGATAAAGAGAGGAAAGGACAATGTCCTCAGCACTCTTCTCACGACGGTGCGATCTTGAGGGATTTTGTTTCCTTTAAAAGAACAGAGGCGCGTTTAGACTTGCATTAAATAACCGCATTTCCAAACAGTCAAAAAGTTACCGTTCCATTTCTCTCTGTTGAACCAAGTTAAGTTGTCTGCTTCAGTGTTGTAATAGCCGAGCTTGACATAACTCCCGTTTATCATTTGTTCTATTTGAGTCAGGGCTATTCGATCGCCCTGCGAACTAAAAGCCACTACACCCTAAAAGAATTCAAATATGAATAAAAGCTTTGTCGGGCAGTTTTATATAAAAATAAAAGATTGTAAAAAACTCACCGACACCCCCACAAACTGAGTACTGTTTATTGCAGAGTAAATCTCATCGGCAATGTCTTTATTGGTGTAAGTGAAGTCCTTCAAAGATTTGCCTTTCTTCTTCAAAGCAGCCATTGTCTTATTAAAAGCTGAAATCCCATTTCCCAATTATTATTCAGAAAATGCTTAAATGTTGAACCAACCGAGAATTGCTCACCCAAAGCGACAGACCAAACGGCGTCATAAGCCAATGGCGCCTCTTGGTAACCCTCAGGATACCTTTTGTTATCAATGTCATAGCCGCTTTGTCGAAGGACTTCGTTTAATTCTTTTCGAAAGTCCTCCGAGGTCTAAGCCGCATGCGCAAAGAACAACGGTCACAGAGATGGGATTGAGATGCGATGATATCGCGATTAAATGGCGTTATTTACCTTTCCGGATATGGTGGTTTGATTATTTTGATTCCACATGAGGGCTTCTGTGGTCAGATGACCTTCGGCTGCTTTTCTCATCTCTTCGGCTGTGCATTCTATTCCCTCTTTCTGGAGGTTGACCTCGAACCAGTTGTCCTCGTACCAACCTGCGAAAAAGGGAGTCTTTGTTTATTAAACTAAACCTAATTAGATCGAGTTATAAGTAACCGTTACCATTTTTTTTCATTTACCCGCTTCTCCTCTAGGGTTGCTAACGTTACCATGACAACGAATATTTGTTTACACTTTAGGGATGAATCTTCCGTTAGTCTTTTGTTTGTAGTTTTATATGACACGTAAAACCGTTATTTTATCAGTTTCATAAAACCGTTTTTTTGTTTTGTAATACAAAGTATTTTTTCGTCATTCAGTGCTTTCGACTTACCTATGAAGAACCATACGTAAGATTTTCCATAGAGCTGCTGCTTATACATTTCGCACAATACCCGTCGTGCGGCAACGACATAGAAGAGTCCAATAATTATTCTCGCATCCTGTCGCCGCAGATTCCTGACGGCGTCGGTAGGATCGGTAAGAAAACTCTGCCGCGTCACTATTTCGACACCGGTTTCTTTGCATCTCGCTTCCAAGTCCTCGACCGTCTGCAGCGAAAAATGTATTACTTATAATTAATCTCTCCGTCTGACCATACTTAAGATTACGGAAGTGCACTCTTACCGATGTGAACACTTCTTCGGCTTGTTGTAAAATAGCCACTCTGGACCATCCGAATTTTTCCATTAATTTTATTCGAGTTGGATTGTGAACGGTGGCGGAGGGGTGCGTTCTGAACATTGTGGGAAAACGATTTCTGTCAGAAAGGGCAGGCGAACTGGCTCCATAACACATCTGCGAGTAACGCAATGGTTGTATTTATTTCATAATTTAAGGGAACGCATTTTGAAAAGTTATAGAAACTCACCACTACAAGATTCCACATCTTGGCTGCTTCTGCTACGGTCGTGCATACCGTACTACATCCCGCGAGAAGCATTAATTTCTGAGGCCGATTGTACAATAGGTCGTACATTACAGAAGCACCTAATCCGGGTTCACACTGAAACCAACACAATCAGTTCTCGCGGCTGCTAAACGGATTGACCCGGAGTGTTTGTATTAAAAAACTACATCCCCGAAAATAAGGAAAGGAATCCATACATTAATATAAATGTAAAGTAGATACCTCACTGTCATTCCAATGCAGTTGCAGTATAAAACCTGGAAGTAAATCTTTTCTCTTATTTACGTCATCTAACGCTAAACTGGCGGCAGGTTTGCATGCCTGACCGCCTTGCCATCCTGCTTCCCCTTCGATGGGAAATATTCCACCGATGTGCAGGAGATTAGGAGCATCATCTACACCGGCGGAAATGCCCACAAAGTAAATGCATGTGAAACATATCCATGACACTGGCCCCTGAAAATCACCACTTTTCTTAAAAGAAATATAATTAGAAAGGCTGTCCAAAAAGATCAGGTATACTGGAAACTGAGAGCAGTTCGTTCTTTTGGGAATCTATTCCGTTAGAGCAATAAAAATATATTCGCAAAAGGTAAAAAATTGGAATCTCAGAATTAAATAGACTAGAATACTTAAGCACAAGTTCCTTATATAGATTTTCGATAAATCTGGCAAATACTCGGACAAAGCCCCGTGTAGATGTCAAAATTATTCGTTCAGTCAGCAATTCATTCCACACTTTATCGGGAATTGCAGGAACGTATAAAAGAAAATTGAAAATTACTGTACTTACAACTTTCATAGCATTTTCCATTAAAAGATTATTGATTTTCACCGCCTTTTTTCGTTCCACTTTTTTTGCCCCGTATTTTGTACGAAGTCCAAAATTTTTGGCAGTTATTAATCCCAAGAATGTAAACACTCTATTTTAACGCCTTTCCCATCAGAAGTACACGATTAATTTTTTTAAATCTCATTTTTAAATCGTGTTTTCTCAATGAAATGGGACTTGTGAATTCGCGAGGGAATTGGTTGGCAGCACTGCGTTGCCATGGTGACCGTTGCCGTCCATGTTTAAATAACCAAAGGAGGAAAATATTTTGTACTTTTTTTATATTTTTACTGTTCTTTGTTAACCCTCGATGGATAAGCCACAAATCATATGTCACGCCGAAAAATCAACGAATTTCTCTCTTTACGATGCTCATTGGATTCCGTGTTCCGCGAAATTTGTTGTGCTCGGTTCTAAACCTCGTGGAACCGGTGCAATACAAGTTTACGAAATATCCAAAGGAGAAGTGAACCTGATCAAAGAGGCGGAAAAATCAAAGGCTTTTAAATGCGGAACTTTTGGGGCATCTTCTTTGAGAGAAAGGCATTTAGCCACGGGTGATTTCGACGGCAGGATGCAGGTCTGGGACTTGCAAGATTTGTCCATCCCTGTGTACTCAGTGCAAGCCCACAAGGAAATCATTAACTGTATGGACGGAATCGGGGGAATGTCTATAGGTTCTGGAGCTCCAGAAATAGTGACGGGGGGCAGAGATGGTTGTGTTAAAGTTTGGGACACAAGGCAGAAAAATAAACCAGTGGCAGTGATTGAAGCACCTGAAGGGGAAACCAAAAGAGATTGTTGGTGTGTTTGCTTTGGTAATTCATACAATTCAGAAGAAAGAATGGTGTGTGCTGGTTATGATAATGGTGATTTAAAAATGTTTGACTTGAAAAATATGAAACTTCACTTTGAAACAAATTTGAAAAATGGAGTTTGTGGAATTGAGTTTGACAGAAAGGACATTCCCATGAATAAATTAGTGGCAACTACACTTGAATCTAAATTCCACTTATTTGAATTGAGAACACAACATCCCAAGAAAGGATATCCAATACTAACTGAAAAGGCTCACAAGGCTACAGTTTGGACAGTCAGGCATTTGCCACAGAACAGAGAAATTTTCATCACAACAGGTGGAGCTGGTTCCCTCTGCCTTTGGAAGTACAATTATCCAGACAAAAGAGTTCAGAATGATGGTGATGGACTGCCAATAGGGGTTGTTGGTAACCTCTCACTGCTCCAGAATATGGTGGTGTCCACTCAGCCAATTTCATCATTTGATTGGAGTCCAGACAAGCAGGGACTGGCCATTTGCACATCATTTGATCAAACAGTCAGAGTTATCATTGTTACAAAACTGCACTTGTATTAATAATAAGTCAGTTTTTTTTTAAGTTTTTTGTGTCAACTTATTTAAGAAAACAAAGCTATAGGTAGTTTTGTAATAATATTTTCATAAGAAAAGCACATCTATTTTATTTCCTGTCCTTGAATGGGGTAAATAAAAAGATAATTTTTGATTTGTCATTGACTATAAATTAAACTAAAAAAAAGGACCCTTTATATTTTACAAAAAAAGAAATAAATTTTAAAATTAAAAAAATAATAAAAGAGAATAATAAGAATAAATAATTATTCACAGGTATAATTGAAATTAATTAAAACGTTGAAAGAAAAACCACTCCCAAACTCTGCCGACGATTTTTTACCTTCATATTACCCTCCCAAGTGGAGATATATTATCCTCAACTAAAGATGTGTTGTCATTGTTCTGATTTAGTAATAAATTTTTTTTGAAGAAATACTTAACGTATTAACTTCATTAATAAGTGTGGTATTTTTCATATGAGCATGTAACAGAGTAAGGAGGCATACTACCACCTTCTTAGGTACTTATAAAGGCAATTGTTAAGTGAACACCATAACGGGGAAGATTTTCTTTTGAAAAAAGAAAATTTGTGTAATTTGATGATGACTTATTTAGATGAATTGGAAATTTGAGGAAATGTCAAAAAATAAGGGCTCCGCAGCAAAATTAATATATTAAAATCAGAATCAAAACGGCTCCCATTTTTTTCGTCAAATTTATGCCTTTGCAAAGGAAATAGAAAAATAGTTCATACAATGAAAGCTAATCTCTTTAATTTAAAATTCAATAAGTATAAAAGACGGCAGATAACTAATGCTCAGTTGAGTGAAACCCAAATGGAAAGAAAACGTGCACTGATGTAAATTTAACAAAACCAAGAAAAGGCAATTCTTGGAAAGAAAAAAAAACAAATTTGGACCAGCCTATTTTAAATTATTTATTTTAAATCATTTCAAAATAATACTTAAACCTGTAAAACCAGGATACATAAAAAACAACCCAAGTCGTTGCTTTTTTAACATAATTAGTTGGCACTTGTGTTCTGCAATGCGTGTCATGACATGCAAAATCAATATTACTAATTTTTATAAATATATACAGTTATCGGTTTACAACACCTAAGATTTCTCTCATAATTTTCTCAAAAACTAAATTGTACAAATAATAATACTAAAAAATAATTAAAAAAAAGTCATACAAATATATTAAAGAAGGCAACGTGAAGAGTGGGAGCGGGAGGGGAAATACAGAAAGCAGATTTTTTTCTAAAATAATGGGAGTTGAAAGCGACAGTTCAAAGCGACTTATTTTGTCATTTTCATTTGGGGACATTTTCGAAAACCTAATGGTAATGTAATTTTCCCGCGGCGTTCGGTCGGTCGGGAATTCTGGGCGGAATGTTTGGAACTGGACGCCTGGAAAAACAAAACAACCAAATTCATAAAAACCCAAAAAAATCATAAACTTTTTTCCCAACTTACTCAAAATGAATCCCGCCAATGTTAAAGGAATCCATTTTTAGTGGCGACCGATATTTTGTGAGTCTTTATTTGTTCTTCACCGCTTTTAACCGACGATATAGGATTTATACTTAAAACGAAGTAGAATTTATACTTTTTCAATAATTCATATTATTGTTTAAATTGCAAAGAAACTTTTCTATTCAAAAAAATATGCCCTTTTAAGCGATTCTTGAAACTTTTTATACGATATTTTATATATTTTTATCGGTCTTTTCTCAGACATGTTTTTCCTTTGATATTTATCCCTTCAGAACAGTTTCATGCTTTTCCTTCATCCCTTAAGTCATGCAGAATACTCCCTCGAGTTATTGTTCAAGTTTAGTATATAAATGCAAATATGAAAAATATAACTGAACTATAAATAATAATTTTATATTATAAAGTAATAGAGAATACTAAGCAAAGCACCACAGTTTGAAAGCATAAGATGCGATTGGGTGAGTGACATTAATTCTGTCGGCTGCTTTGAATGCTAACAACTAATTACAAATTTAAATATTTCGAGTCATAAGTAACTTCCGGGTTTTTATGTGACTATTTTCGTTTATTCATTGTATCTTATTGTTTTTACCTTTTAAATGTCGAATATTATCTGCTGTTGTATTAGATTTTCACCACATACACAACTGTTTCAAGAGTATTAATCAATTTAAATTTAATAAAAATTCTTAAAAATTGATCAATACGAACTTTTTGACTCTTCTTTTTTAAAAAAAACGGTTAAACTCAAAAAAGGTCAAACGTATCGTGTGAAAAGTAACAGTTTACAACATTACGCCAGACCTTTGACAAAACGGTTGTCATGGCAACCCATAACAACAGAAGTTACTTATGACTCCTCCTAATAATTCTAAAAAGTATCTAAATTTCTTAATAACTACATAAAAACCAAGCGGCGATGGGTATAGACACCGAACATGCAACGAAGCGACACTCAAAGCACATAGCAAAGTCTAACGGTCACCTGTGCAAGTATGCGCCTGAAAAACGGCCAAAGGGGTTTGGGTGATTGAAAGGAAGTGAAAATATCTTCGTCAAATTACAATTTTATTATTTACGATTTCCCAAATATTTAAATATTTTTAACAACTTTTAAAATCTCCTTAAACTATTTTTAAATCATTTCAATGATAAAATAAACGCTTAACTATAATAATACCGGGTTCCGAGTTTTCCCAACCGGAAATAACAAGAAAATTCGGGAAGAACCGGAAACCGATATTGCATATTTAGGAATGGGGTTGAATTTTTCGAGCCTTTTAACTGCTAAAACACAAAAATATTCGTCCTTCTCGTTTCGTCGACAAATTAATTTAAAGAAGCCTTCTCAAATGTTAATAATATTCTAAATATTATTGCGATATTCATAATTTTATTTAATTCTCTCAAAAAAAAATGTCGGACTTTTATAGAGGGTGAATTTCGGTTTCCCAACTTTCTTGCAAGTGTATATTTTCGAAAATTTATGTAATGTTTCGGCATTTTGCGGTCAATGCAATACTTTTCTTTGAGTTTTTATGAAGTCTTTTTCCACCGCTTACTTTAGGCGAATTGGCTCTTTGATCCGCAAAAGTGCGACACTGATTAATGTCGCGTTCCGACTTTCGACTCAAACTATAATTAACAATAACGAACAGAGCAGCTGATAAGGTATCGAAACCACAACCTAATCAATAATGATAACGACGATGATGACCATCGTCATCATCTAATATATGATACTAAATCCTTTAAATCTATGTACACAATTGATTATTATGCATTTACCTATTTACACAAAAAATCTTTTTAACAATAATTTACAACACCGATCTGCCAAAGTAAAAAAAAACGACAAAACTTTAGTGCGTGGCGTGAAAATAATTCAATTCAAACCTAATGCGAAACTCTCAAAGCGAATGGAATGCGTGGAGTTTGATTTCGACGATGTGAAACTTTTCTCGTTCTCACATTTCGTCGGACATGTTGGAAATGTAACTATAAATCCCCAGAACAGACTGAATATATTTAATCCTGGCGAGTTGTATCGATTGCAAATGTTATCGGATTGAAAATTAAATCGGATGTGTCTCGGCCCTATCAAAAACAGCCATGTTTTTCTGTCAAGAGACTCTATGGTTTTCAGATTTAAAAGGGGCGAAAATGGCGAGTTGAATAAAATCCTTGGTTTATCCGTTAATTATTCTCTCTTGTTTGATTAGTTCGAACAGAAGACGAATAATCACACCTGAGTCTGATATTTCATATCAAAATGATCAAAATTTAAAGATGGTTTCGCTCCCTAAAATCTCGGCGACAATTGAATTTCCGTTATCGCTGCCATTTTTAAAATCGAAATGAAATTTCATATCCGATGAATTTTACAAACTCCCCGATTAGATTAGAATATTTCACGAAGTGGATGAATGTCGAACTCCGAATAATCAATCATAGCTTTTTTTTGTTTTTGGAAGCCCTTTTGCATAAATCTCTTATATAATTTCATTAAACGACTAATTCTTTCCATATACCATGGAATGAGGTGAATTTAAAAAGCGCAGAAGCACACACACTCGAGTGCCGTGGTAATAATTTAGGCCTTTGTGCAAGTGTCGGGGGAAACGATAGGTTAACTGACACCTTTTTAGACATTTTTAGACAATCTAATCCCCGGCTCTTTCGAAAATGAGTCATTCCTTTCCTTTGAATCTCGATAATATATAAACTAACAACTATTTCTAATATTCCTTCTTAACCCTTTTAGCGCCCGGCCCTCGCTGAATAATTTATTTAAAATGGTGTAATTTTATACCCGGAAAATTTTTAAAAAAACTTTTTTCGTTTCCATTTTTTCCTTTGGCGCCATTTTGGCCAAAGAAATCAAACATAAACGTCGATGTTTTTATGTAATATTATTATTTACGTTGTTGTATAAAGTGCATACTTTGTAATAAATGACAATACAAAAATGATTTTTTGTACGTGTGTATATTTGCATACTGTATTATTGTAATTTTAAGTTTTTTCTTTATATAACTTTCAGTGAATGTAGACAATTACATAATTTTTATACGTTTGTTATTTATATAATTTTCACTAACTGTAACAATTTTTTGTCATCACTGAAGGTAAATATCGCTTTAAAATTAGTTTATTTTCCTCCCAATTGGGGCAAAATTAATTTTTCATCGCCGAGCACTAAAAGGATTAAACGACGTCAATGCTCGCCGCCACATTGGAACTCGAATTAGAGTTGTCAATGTCTTTCCATGTCTTTACCTGTGAATTACTCCCTTTAAATAATATATTTATAATATATTTATCGCTGCAAGGCGTTATAATCTACGTCTAACACACAGTTATGATAATTATAAATACAATAAGTCGGCGTCACTGCAGTGTCGAACTGTCATTTCCTGTCTCTTATCTGCTGCTTCTCCTTAATAAATTGAATGCTTTGAATCCACTGCAGAAGTAAGGAAATTTTCACGGTTTTCTCCTTTTGCACAAAATTAGACTGACTTTTTATACTCTTAGACCGTGAGTCTTTCTTTTCCGGTTTCCTCCCCTCAGAAGACCTTCATCCCCTTGGTGGTCTGACGCTGCAGCAACAGCAGAATAATAATATTACCGAGACCAAAATGTTTTTGAAAAATCAAAATCTCTCTCGTAGCCATTAGTTAAACTATCGTTTTCTATTATCACTATTCTTATTAATTAAATTCATAAGGAATAATTGACATTCTAAGTGTGAGCTGCTCGCCAATTTCTAAAATAAGCTCTGGAACAGAAGCGATTCATCAAATCAACGAGCAGAGACTCCGTGGTGTATGAACGAACTTATTTACACGTTTAAATTAATTCGTGAGTGGTTTTTCCATTTGTTTCACTTTAACTCTTTCCTCTTTCGCTTACAATCTAGCTAAACTACTAAAATAAAATCCGGAAATGGATACTCTTGCCAACAGATGATAGAACCTGTTCTCCGCATTTGAACTCGTTGCGACAAACCCATTCGTGTCGCCTTTCACCCAACCCAATTACGAATTCACGCCAAATTCGAAAACCTACACTCCACCATTCCCCAAAAACAAATACAAATAAGCTACGGTTGGAATTTTCCGAAATGAAAATGTCGAATAAATGGAAAGATCATACCTTAGGTGCTAAAGGGGGGAGAAAATCGGGATTCCCCCAAGCTAAACATAAGCGGGAATGTCTACTCGGGAAACCACTCTCGGTTCCCGCCAAAATAACGACAAAACGGAAATAATAAAATCACACCAAAACTCGGGCTTATTTAAACCGGCTGGAAAAAGCGTGGGTGAGTTCGTTGACGGCTGCTTGAGTAGCTGCTTGAGCGACAGCGCCCTGGACGCGCTGCTGTACCTGCTGCATGTGCTGCTGAATCCCGCGACTTCTGTTTTCACACAAACAAACCCAGCATTAACAATCGAAAACCGAGGCTCTCTTCACAATTGATGATGTCAGACAGAGATGGTGTTTGTTCCCGATTTTTAACAAAAAAAGGCTAATGCGAGAAAGGGTGTCAGGCAAAAGATGGCGACAAAGCTCTGAATTAGAACAAAAAATAAAACTGGGTGCGGTGCCGCGATAATTTTAGAACGAATGAATTTTTTGAAAATTCTGTCTGACACCCTCCTTTACAAATGAAAGCACTTTCTCTCTATATTACAAATTTACAATTTATAAAAGCAGGACCGTTCCATTGGGGGGCAGAGAATAAAGAAACGCTTATTATCAAAGAAATATATGCAATTTTTGCGATCTTCCTAATCCTTATAGAAAGAAGAAAAATCATGAAAAAAGGAAAATAGCAAAGGAAAAACCAAAACTGGGGCTCAAAAGGAAAATTTGACAAAAATAAAACAGAAATAAAACGAAACCGAAAAACCTAATTAATTTCCCGTACTTGCTAAAAAAAATACGTTTTCCCCAAACATGGAACGATCCCGAGTTAACTCTTTAATTTTTTAAAGTCCCGGAAACTGTTCCCAGGAAATCCAATGCCGTCAGGAGCCGAAAGCGCAAACGGCAACTCCATTTAGAAAGCGGGCTTAATCCCAACCAAAATAAGTGGGCCGTTGCACTTTTGGCTTTGAACGTTTTTCGAGACAAACAAGAAGCGAAGGGCGGAATGAAACATCGAGAACTCACGAATGAGAAAGGAGACGAACCGAAGAAAACCCGAAAACAGAGCAAAAGGAAGAGAAAATTGACCCAACAAAACGAAAACAAATTGTACTTCCGCCAAGCCGCGCTTCGAACCTAATCGCGCTCATTTTCGCGCCGCCGGAACAATGGAGTTCCCATTTCTTTACAAATACATAACAGAACACCGCCTGTCACGGGACAATCGCATGAGTATTGCATTTTTACTTATTTTAATACACAATCTACAGAATCCCAAGGTTTTAGCGCCGCCTGAAACCAGTGAAAAAACCCAAAACCATCAGTTAGCCAAACACACGCACAAGTGTTATTTTCAGCGCCTCGCAAACAAAGCCGTTTCCGGTTAGAAAAGCGTTATTCGGCGCTGGAATTCTCAACAGTTTTTTAATAAACACATAATGGAGGAGTACTTACGATGGAATGAGTGGGGGCGGCAATCCTGCGCCGCCGGGCCTACCGGGCGGCATGGGCGGTCCTCCTGGTCCGGGACGGTTGGGAATGGCCGGGGCGGGTCTCCCCGTGGCGGGGGGCTGCGGGGGAGGTCGGTTCTGCGCCGCGACGGGGGTCACCTGTGGAGGGGCTCCTCGTCTAGGGCCCCCGGGAGAAGGAGGAGAGGCTCTAATAAAATCATTTAAGTTTCAGTGACGACACCTCATGCAATAGAGAAGAAAGAGCTGCGGTAGTTCGAGTGAAAAGAAAGGAAATGTGGAGTAGAGAAAGAGGGACCCTTGTCAAGACTAACTGGAATTAAGACCCTAAGGTAAGTTTCCAGCTGGTCTTATCATGGGCGATACAGAGTAAATAGTATAAAAGATAAGAAAGAGAGAATGATAAAACACCGAGAGTAAGTGCTCACCTGGAAGTATCCAAACCACTGGCCAACCAATCGTTCTTAACGGGGGGCGGTACAGGGGTTGTGACCGTCGCCATGGAAACGTCGCCGATTATGTGAAGGGCTTCCTTGCAGGCGTGGTACATGCGAAGCATCTCCTCCCTCTTGAGTGCTTCCTCGGGACTTTCCTCCATCATGGAAGCCTGCAAGAGGGGGCGGAATCGGTATTGTTAGCCTCCTTTCGTCGGAGCAACGACACAAAGGTCGAAAAGTTGGCCAACCTGGTCTCCAGAAGCGTATAGATGAGCGAGGAGCTCGCCGTTGATAAAATCTTTGGCATTGTTTATGATTAACATCATAATAGTCTTTGGAACAAGATCCTTTGTGGTTTTGGTAACGATTTTCATGTAGGAATCGACTAAGTTCCGAATGGTTTCGACCTGACGCTCCAATTGGGGGTCCATCGACGCGGAGGAGTCTCCGCCGCTTCCCTGAAAAATCAGCCCGAAACTCCATTAAATGATCTGCTGCCACGAATCGCTGAACACCTCCAACCTCTTGGCCTTACCACCAAGTTAATTTCACACGATGCAAAGTAATTAAATAATTAGTATTAAGGATCTCATCTATTTAGTCATTCAGAGGACTATATTTAAGTTAACTCGTATTTTCAAAAGATTTTAACACTGTATGTCCATCTGTGCTTTTCAGGTTTCAATAAAATCAAATCGATTTGCTGATATTTCGGAACGAAATTTTAATTGTGCGAACTGATTCAAACGGGCATTTTTTATTCGTCTCGTTTAGAAATGTGCGTGAGAAATGAATTTCCAAAACTGAGCAAATCATCACTCAAAACAAAAATTAAACTGCAAACTACTGGTTAATAAAAAACAAATCAATAAAGCTTCTCAAAAGCTGCTGACTGAATCGCTTAACCGTTTTGAGAAACTCTACCGGCTTCCCTTCCGTTCTCCGAGCCACCAGTTTGATGACAGGTATCAGACAACTACCTGGTAGCTCTGCAACTACTCGTTGTTCGGGACAACCATAAAAATCAAAAAGCCGACTGCACGTTACTATTAATCTAGCCCTACGTAGAATAAAATGGGAACTGGGAATGTATTAGAGTGGAACAGTTACCTCGGAGAAATTCCAATACTGAAAGGAATTAAGTAAACTACAGGGATCTCGAAACGTCGAATTCTGCTTTTTTTTTAAACTCAACTGTCGAAAGGAGAAACAAAAAATATTAAATAAAATTTAAATGAAAAAAAAATTTCAGGAGTTAAATAAAAGATTGTAAAAACAGTTTCCCACGAAAGAGACCCTTTTGGTTGGCATCCCTGACCGCCAACGGATAAATCTTAATTCGTCCACGTCCTTTATAAATATCAAAGCAAAAGCTTCAGAATTCCACGGCGATTGCCTTTCTTTTTAGAGCGAGTTTTCTGTTTTTCACATAAAAATTGGTTTTCTTTGATTTCACGATTAAAACAGTACAGTAACGGTTATTTTTATGATTATCGCAGATTATGGGCAATTTTCAATCGTTGCTCGTAAAATCAGCAAATTGCCCTGAAATAATTCATGAGTTTTTTTGCCATTTTGTCGATAAAGATTTCTATTTCTGGACTTCAATTAAAAAATAAATTAACAAAAATTAGTCAGTATTCAGTGAAAGAAAATTCTTTTTTAATTTTAGCTGAAAAGAGCATTATCATGTCGATTTTTCGTCGTCATTTTCCGGCTCATTATCTTCTTGAAAATGAACAAGAATGAAATTTACAAGGCTGTGAAGATAGGAAATCATTCATTTTAGTAAGTAAATTATGACTTTTACGGAAAATTAAACTTTGAAACGGGGAAATACTTTGTCCCTTATCTGATGGCGGGAAGAAGCTGACGAAAGAGAAAAGCAACACAGAAATATAAAACCAAACGCAAAAATAAATGGAAATTGGCTCTATACGAACCTTATACCCTTCCTAGCGGGATGGTAAAAAACAAATTCACAAACATTTCAATGAATTTCACGAGTGGAACACAACAATGTTAGTGTGCAACGGGCGAATTAATGCGAAATCGACAAAAGGACGACAATGTCGGGGAATGTAAAGCGGAAGTGAGATTTAAAAGAGAAAAGGAAATGAAACCACCCACGCTAAGTGCGACTGATGATAAACTTCGAAAGTCTTCTTCCTCTGCTTAGTGTCAACTTACCACAACCTGCGACAAATTTTCGTTTTTAGAAAAGGCCATAAGAAAGTGAAAAGAGAAAAACCTGAACTTGACAAAACCGAACAAAGGGAGAATGGTAAAGATGTGAAAAACACTGAAGGGAACTTCCCTTCGACATCATTAAGTCGAATACCTCTTAATAAAAAGGAAAACAAGTTTTACCTCCTCTCCATTGGCTTCCTCTGTGGCTTTTTCCGGATACACTCCCGCCCGGAGAAAAGAGGCTTTCCACGAATCTACTTCTTCCTGGGTTTCGCAACTAAGTTCCAGCTGCTTGCAATCCTTGTAGACATTCCTCCCCTCGGGGTTGAACAAAGCAAACGTATGTCTCCGAGACATAAATCCCTGAAAGGAAATCGACGAGGGTTATTTCCTGTTTCGCGAGTTGGTTCCAAGAGAATGACACAGCGTTCGAAACTCACTTGCTCCACGTCCCGAAGCTTCAATCCATCAAGTGGTAACATGTACTTTTTCTCTCTTTCCTCTTCGTCCTTGAACCAGGAGATATTTTCGGAGGTTAACACAAACCAATAATCCTTCGAACCTCCCTTCATTATCCCTAAATTGTGGATGCACATAAATCCCTTCCGGATCACTTGATTCCCTAATTTTCTCCCGCTTTTCACGGAGTTTTCCGTCTGGTTCTGCGCACTGAAAGCAAACGTCGATCAAATTTAATCCATCATCCGATTGTGGGCGCGACCGATTGCATTGTATCACAACAAACGAATCAAATGAAACCTGGAAGTGACCTCAAGCAAAACAAAAGCGAAACAAAACCAAACGAAATGAAAACGTTCCTCGTGAAACCTACGCTATGGGAATTGGCTAAGGGTTTGCAGCAGCGCCATTCGTTGTATTGCTCGACTACCTAAGATTGTATTAGTGCAACG
This sequence comes from Brueelia nebulosa, assembly GCA_028293925.1. Lineage (NCBI taxonomy): Eukaryota > Metazoa > Arthropoda > Insecta > Psocodea > Philopteridae > Brueelia > Brueelia nebulosa. The sequence goes on from JAQIBA010000192.1 coordinate 88,094, forward strand.
ACAACCAGGAATGCATTCACTCCCACAACTCTCGGTGAGTTTTCTACTGACATGTCTTCGCAGCCAATGACAACAAATCACTACTCTAGAATTTACCGTGAGAAATGAAAGGAGCTGAGACCAAGCATACATAAATGATATTTTAACAGGCGGTAAATGAAAAAGGAAAATAATAAGGGTCGAATATGATTCATGAGAAAACTTCTCGAATGGGGAGGGAGCGGGGACAGCTGCGCCGCTGATAAATTTGATCTCTTACTTGGCAAACCCGATGAAGTCTTCGTGATTGGTATTCATGTAAGCGAGTTCGCATTCGATGAGCAAAATTAACTGCTCCTTGCATATTTGCTCTCGCTGTCGGATATGGCTCGTTATGATTGCTTCGGTCTGCTCGCGCAGCCTCGGGTATCTCGCCATCTGAACAAACAAACCTTTTACTTACTTTGCAAATCCTATAAAATCTTCGTGATTGGTATTCATGTACGCTAATTCGCAGTCTATCAATAAAATGATTTGGTCCTTACATATCTGTTCGCGTTTTCTTAAGTGATTCGTGATTATTCTATCCGTTTCTTCCCGCAGTCTGGGGTACCTACTCATCTATGTCGGGGAAAAATTAAAATTAACAAAATTAATTAAACCGTTCAAAAATAAATTTAATCAACAAAACATAAATAAACCCAATCAAATTAAACGTACTCATAACAAAACAAGAATCAAACGTGCCTTATTAAATAAATAACAGTTTCTCAGTTTACAACAAACCCTTTCGAACGAATTAACTCATATGGGAATGGGAAAAAGGGATTCGGCGATACAAAGATAAAAACAAATGGCTCACCTTGTCAGTGCAAGTTCGTACGACATTTGATAATTCTTGAACGACTAGATCTACACATTTTAAACTAGGTTCTTTTAATCTTGATATTTGTTTTTTAACAATTGCTTCGAAAGCCATGTCGGGCGTGAACAAACCCACTCGAATACCTGAAAAAGAGCAAAGCTTAGAAGGGAGGGAACGAAGGGGTGGACAATCCCATCGAGGGAAAGAAATTCTAAATACCGTGAATATTTCTAATGGCGAAAGCGATCTCCGTCCGGAGCTCTTTCTCATCGAACCCCATCTTGACGATTTCGAATGGAAACCTTTCGTGGAATAATCTATTGATTTTAGCACCGCCCGAAAGTTCCATCGTGTTTATTTGCGCGGAACCTGAGCCTTCGATGGTCCTCTCGAAATCCGACTGCAACTGTTGTATCATTTGTAGCATGGCTTTTGTTTTTATTGCGGGGTCGTCCGGTCTGAAAGAAGGAAAAAAAATTAAATTCCTCGCCTTCGTCCCGATTTCATTTCGAAATTATTTCAATGTTGATTTTGTCACCTGAAATATTTGTATTGTTCTACATCCTTTTCCAAAGTCAGCAGTTGCTTTTGCAATTTGTCACGCAACCCCGGAAGCGTATCTCTAATATGATTTGTGAGCTGTTGATTGAGTACTCTTTGCAGGTACGGAGTGCCCAGCCTGTCCGCCATGTGACGATACTGAGGGTGGCTTAAGAAAAACTTCCTCTCGGCCGCCAGGGCCGCTCCGATGTCCTTCCTCCCTTCTATGTCTTTCTGGCTTCTGTTCACCACCCCGATGTACCCCCGCCTCAGAGGAAGCAGCTTATTTTCTAATATGTCTCGAGCATCTGTGCCTTCATCCATTAAATCTAATTTTGTGATAACCCCGATTGTGCGAATGCCCTGGAAAATCCAAGTTCGGCTTAGTCTGCTGCCACGAAACGGCTTCGCATGGAATCCCGGTCCGGGACCTCACCTGGGGATCAACCTCTTTAGCCAGTTTCAGAGCATCACTGTTAGCCAAGTCGGTGTTTGCTGGAGTGACTGCTAATATGAGACAATTTTCTTTTGTGATGAATTGGAAAATCATTGACTTGATTTGGTTTTCAATGTCCGGAGGCTGATCTCCCACAGGAACTTTAGTTAATCCCGGCAAATCGATTAATGTCAGGTTGAGAACTGCAAGAGAAGGCCATAATTAGTTTCACGTTTTCTCAGAAATGATTTCCATCGCTGTGACTTGAATCCGATTTAAAGTGAAGAGGTTCCACGGCGGGTCAAGGTCTTTGTAATAGTACGCGGGAAGAATGAACTACCTCTTCGTTAATTAAAGACTCATCGGGAACTTTAATTAAAATTGGCAACGAGATTAATGCCTTTTCGGCTCACCAGAGAAGTGACACTTAAATCTGATAATTTCATTGATGGCCGCGACTGCTGAGTTCGAACAAGGCTATCCTCGCGCGAACAGCCAAAGGCATCGGCGGTTTTAATTATAGCGTAAACGCTTTTTAAAAAATAAACATTCCTCAAAAAATTCTTTTTATGTGAAACTTCAAGGTTGGCTGATTAAGTTTGGACTAATCGCTCACGAGAAACTTCCAACGAATTGCCACAGAAAATTTTCCTCGACAATGGATTTTCCACGCAATGAGAATTCGGTTTTGCTTTATTATATTAATTCGCAGTATTTTGCATGAGAAAACCGTTGGCAGGAACTTAAATTTGGGAGCTTGGGGAGGGACGCTAAATTACCATTTGGAGAGTAAACTCTTAAATTTATGGGGATGTTGGAGATTCCCTTATTCGAGCCTGTGACTCTGTCCGTCTCCGCCTCAATTTCCACCCGAACTTCATTGAAGTCCACGAATTTTTTCCCTTTGAGGTGAAGGAATTCTGCGTATTCGACTGATGCATTGACCAACTGAAGAATGAGAGGTCTTCGGGTGACTATGCCCGAGCCCCGAGGTAAGAAATCCCTGAAATGACAATGTTATTAAGTTAATTCAGACAACCGCTGAAGAGATTATAGTGCGACCAGTGGTGGAAAGAGGGGAACAAAGCAGGAAAAAATTAAGTCATAAGCCTATTTTGCATATGTACGCAGCAAAAATCTCGATTAATAGACTGCTCAACAAATTCTTAAAAAAAATATATATATTTATATTCCATAAGAACAATTTTTTAAGTTCTGAATTACTTTTTTATACATTTTTTTAAGGACCAACTCTAAATAGAAATATTTTTACGTATCAGAAATTTATATATTTATATATATTAATTAATATATATAAATATTTTTTTCCGTTTCAACCTATCTTGGATCACGATAATTTAATTGCCGCTTTTCTCCCTTCTTCGCCTTCTTTTTCACCCAATACTCTTTCATTCTTTTTCTATGTTCTTCTTCCCTTTCTATGGTCCACTTAGCTCCTGTTTTTAGTTTTTAGGAAACAAATTGCCTTCTATGCCCATCTTAGTAGAGTGCACCCAGAGAGACTTAAAAGAGATAAAAATACCCGTAAAACATCTTAAGAACAAAAAAGTACTTGAAAAGAAAATCTGCAAATACCACTTCAAAGTTAAAGAAAAACTAAATATTTATATTATAGGTAATTAATACACCCCTTTAATATAGGTCTAACCAATTAATTAAGTTAAAAATTTTTCAAGACAAATTGATGCAAACGGGCGAGGACTTCGATTCGATAATCGCCATCTTATCTCCAACAAAGAAATTCAATTTCGAATCAAAATGTATAAATTACGTATTTGAATAGAGAGATAAATTTTAAAACTTGAATTTCTCCCCTCTGTTTTTTCAATTAAAACAGAGATCGGATGAGGATCGAGAAACGCCATTCAACCTTTCCCCTTACCGAAGACAGTATCAGCCCACTTCCTTTCATTCAGAGATACAGAATCTGAAATCATTCATTTCCTTTTACTGATTCTGCGAATTTTCGTAAATGCTGATATGCGGAAATTAATTTCAGCCGATTTCCGAAAATATCGAATTAGGGCAAAAAGAAGGGAACTGATATAATATAATGACTGGGAATGAAGTCTTTAAAAAAAGGTGCAACTGAAATTCAAAGCCTATCATTAATTATAATTGGCTGATTAAAATTGATTCAAAACAATGTGGGATGCTGGGGTACTTGACAGTGAGAAAATTGCTTTGTTGTTTTTGTGACTCATATAATAATTCAAATCGAACATGCATGCAGACAAAACTTCTTGCATAACACCAATATAATGATTGCCCAAATACTCCACTTAGGCTAAATCTCAAAGTCCTCTAACCGCTATCAAGCATGTTATTGATTTCATAATGATTTGTATTGCTTTTACACCGAGTAACCTAGAATTTTCATTTACAATTCCTTAGAATAAGTAATTCTAATAGATTTTTTATCTGGCCGTTACAGTCAACTGCTTTCAGTGACAATCAAACTGCCTTTTGTTAGTTAAAACTTATCAGAACCAATTTGAGGAGATTTTTGATAACAATATTGAATTGAGTATAAAATTTCACAAAATTGCATCAAATTGCAATAAAAGTTGCATTCTTTTGAATTCCAATGGGCATAATTTGTTACTTCCAGTGGTTTAGGCTCAACTATGGTGTTTTTAATTATTTCAAAAAATTAAATTTTTTAAATATCAAATTTTAAAAACAAATTATATGAATCAGCTCTAACTTTCTCTATTTATCATGAGTCATTCAATTAAACAAAAAACATGTTTTATTCTGAGGTATCACCTCATTAAAAATGACATCATTACTGAAATATTCACATGGCTTTTTATTTACCATCAGCATAAAAAATAATAATATTGAATAGCTACATAGAGAAAGAAAACTGCTATTTAATAATCAGTTTCTGCTCTAATTATTTTAACTTTATATTTTTTTTAACGGATTGTTTATTACCTGTGATCAGTTCTTGCACTGCTTGTTTTTGATAAATGAAATAGGAAATAAAAAATTCTTTACATGATTACAAAGCATAACGGTTTTAAGGAAATATTTGTAACTTTATTGTTCATAATTGGATTTCACTAAAGCTAATGCAAATAATGTTTTGTTTGTTTTTTTTTATTCAATTACAGCAGAAAAGGTTTTTACAAATCCCCCTTGTACCCTCAGAATATTTAAGCAAAAAATAAACATGACATTTTGTCAACATAACAAATATTGGCTGAGAGCCAACGATTTTTGACAGTCGATCGATAGGACTTGTTTTGCTGACCTACTGGACTTTTGCAAAACGAACACAACAGAGGCGCTAAAGAATCCTTAAAGAAATTGTCACACAAAATAAAGGACGGACACTCTGAAAGAGACGTCAAATGCAACTCACCGTCCGACGAAGTTCTCCAAAACGGAACTTTTTCCAGCGCTTTGCCCACCCACCACTGCTATTTGGGGGAGATCCAGCTGCATGTGCACTCCCAATTGTGTGAAAGCATCTTGAAGTTTATTCACAATGGGAATAAGCTGCTCCATTCCCGTATTCCCCGCCATAATTACGGTTTTTGTCTCCCTAAGCCACCGATTACTTAAATTTTACTTTTTAACGACGGAGACTAAGAGAAACTATCCAAAATGGCCGATAATCTTGACATGCCAACTGCGCAGAAGCAAAAACGATCGAACTTTGCAAAGCGAAATTGGAAAAAAATCTTATCAAATTATTTAACAATGCGCCTATTATATATTTATAGTTTTATTAATTACATTTACTGACAATTAATATTTTAGTAATATAACCAAGTGACCAATAGTTTGAAATGAATAATCTAAACAATGGCGGGAAAATCATTATGATTATTAACAAAATACATATCCTAACACAAAATTTACATTAGTTAATTTTTTGTAGTAACATTATTTTCTAAAAAATACTCTATTAGTTTTATTTTTTTAAATTGTAAAGTGAGTAAAAGTAATACTTTTGATTTCAACGTGTCAGTAGAAAAAATATTAACTCAGTTATGGACTGAACGAGATTTGTCTCTTAAAAGCAAAGGTTACCATTGGAAAAACTAACATTAGTATTGTGTATTAATTTTCTTATTTACCATTAAAAATGATCAAATTAATTTTTTTTATTCAATCAAAAAATTCAATATAATTTAATGCTGATTCTAAACCGGTTGAAATATTCAAAAGTTGGCAAAACTTCAACATGGCTACGTCATGTATTTGAATTATTAGTAACTGGGTTTTCTTTTATGAATTCTATGTCATTATAAGTTTTGATTACAAAAAACATTTAGCTTATTGTCAAGACTAATGATCTTTTAATATGAACGCAGATTATTTAAATGAAATTTTGACTTCTGAAGGTAACCATTAAAGTAAAAACATTGGACCCATTGCATGTGTGGGGTGTTAAATTGTAAACCAAATGTTTATTTTTCGAGCCTCATCAGGATAACAATATTTTCATTATAATTTGAATAAATCTCATTAATCATGAAAAAATTTAAATGTTTTTTCTGTGGAACATTACTCTTTTTATTCAAAATTTTCTCCATTTTTACAGTGATCAAGATCCAAACTTATCTATTTGTCACGTAAAAAGTTTAAATAGTTTAACGAATTTGTCCGCAGCTCTTTTAAATTACGTATAATTCAAACGTAAAATTTTATTTAGTTTTACTTTCCTTCGTCACTTTCTATTTTCTTGAACATTTTGCATAGTAACCCCCATGAAATTGTTTAAAAATTTAATTATTTCTTTTTAGGGAGTCATTTAACAAATATCAGCTCTAAAATATCGGAACTTGTAAATCACACAAACACCCTCAAAGCTGATGTCAGAACTGCTGTTGAGCATGGTTCAATTCAGTTTAACCCTTTATTAACGGAAAATGAGATCTTGAATGAAACTTCTGCAAAATTATTGACAGAAATGACAGAGATAGAGGAGGAGATAGATGATAATATAAAAAGTGAACTATTAGGTTGTTCTGAGGAGCTTGAAAGTTTGTCATCTTCCCTTAAAGAAGTAAAACTATTTTTAGAAATATTAAATCAGTTGGTAGAAATAAGTACACTTATAAAAAAGGCAAGGGAAGCCATGGAGAAGAAAGAATTTTATGAGTGTGCTGAACTGGTGTCAACTGCTCAGACACTTATAAAAAATCACACAGAGGAGCTAAAATTAATTGAGATATTCAGGGTGCTGTCACAGGAAGTTATTCTGACTTATGAACAAGTCATGCATCAAATCTCAGAAATTTGGTCAAAGTGCATTAAAATAAATGTAAAAAACAATACTGCTGCAGGCATCACTGAAATTACTCTTGCAGTTAATAAAAATTTTTGTTTTGAGTTAAGTCAAATTGTGAAAGCTTCAGCTCTCTTGAAATCAAATTCCAGTGAAAAGAAATTCAGTTTGACTTTATTAAATGATGTTTTTAAGAATGCCATTCTTAAAAGATCAGAAATAAACACCAAAGTTGATGATAATGAAGCTTTGCTATTGATTAAAATATCAAATGACAGTAACAAACCAAATTATTTAGAAGTTTTTAACAGTATAAAAATCATTGTTGAGTTTTTGAAATCACATTTAGATGATGGAACTGAGGGCAGCTGTAATTTTTTAACCAAAATTGGCAGCCATATTGCTGATGATTTTGCTGATACTTTAATAAAAAGCTGCCTCTCTGAAACCATTCCAACCAGCTCTGATGATTTGGACAAGTACAAAGTGGTTGTTAAAAATGCAGAAGACTTTGAAAAGACTCTTAAGGAAACTGGATTTTTACCTGACAATTCATCCTCACTGTTGGACTATGCAAAGAACATAAATGTTTTGTTTGCCAATAAATTTTGTCAGTCCTATTTACACAAAGCCAGAGTGATCATGAAAAAGGATCTGCATAATGCAACCAAATCTGAAGATATAATTTGCAATATAAATGTTTTGCCTTTAGCTTGTAGAAACACATTAAAAGATAAATTTAATATTCAAGATGATATATTTTCATTTCCAAAGTGCCAAATCAGGTAAGAAAAAACTTGCTTTAATGAGTTTTAAGTAAAGATTCTCTTCAGTGCAGATAATTTGTACTCTTACTTCTTATAAATTCATTGTTTTATTTTTAGTAAACAAGCAGAAGAACTCATGACACTTGTGCATTCAATGATGAATGAAATTCAAAAAAGTTTAGATTTATGTGCTGTTAGATTGTTTTTTACTGTCAGAAATATTTTTGAAATGTATTCATCCATTGTGCCTCTGCATCACAAAAAATTTCTGGATACTCTGCCACATCAAATAGGTATGTTCAAATGTGCATGTGTTCTTTCATCATATGTCATTCTAAATGGTAAGTTTTTTATTTCAGCCATATTTCACAATAATTGCATGTATTTCTCTTACAATCTAATAAGTCTCGCCACGGAATACTACAACAAAATCCCATGTATACTCAAAGATCATTTTAAGATTTTCCTAGAAGAAGCTGTCGTACTACGGTCTTTGGCCGCCGAAACGCTGGAAGTCGCAGTGACAAATCAAAGAAATCAACTCACTTATATATTGAGAGATTCGGGTGAGTCGCTTTTTACAAAATGGCGATCGCTGTTTGACCCTTAAAACACCTAACCTTACGGCCTGAACACGTTTTAAAGTTCAAGCAATTTCACTTCAGTGAAATAACGCCTGTGCTTTTTCCACGCTGGGAAAGAAATCATTTTGGAGTCTTTCGGTTATTCATCGCTGAAAGGCAAAATGTGTATTTTGCCTTTCACCCGAGAATAGTCATTGAGCAAATAATAATTTAAGCTACTCGCGCTATTTATTGTCTATGGTAATTATTGATAATAAATTTTGCCATTTTTCTAATAATTTCCCAAGAATGTTCGTATACGTAGAAAAGGTATTGACATTAGGCAATTATTATTAAGTCCAAATTTTTTTACAGGATTCGCCACATTAAATGAAAATCCCAAATTAGATCCAAATTCCGAAAAAAGCATACGTCAATGCATTCGACAGTTACAAATTCTTCAAACTGTTTGGGGTGACGTCCTGCCTTTGAGTGTGTACAACAGAGCAATCGGATTTCTTCTTGACGCCATCATCGAGGAACTCATTAATTTAATAATATCAGTGGAGGATATTTCTTCACAGACTGCCTACGAATTAGTTTCCAGCTTCACGTTGATACTGGACAAAGCTCCCAGTTTATTGGCGGTAAGTGGGAGCATCGTTTTATAGCCACATCGGTGCTTTTGTTTCCATTTTGACACGAAATCTTTTCAGGAGGCGAAGGAGATCCACAGGCATTGCAGAAAGTGGCACAAATTTCAGGAGTTCGTCTTAGTTTTGAAGGGTTCTCTCAGGGATATCGACGACAGATGGGCGAACGGAATGGGACCTTTGGCCATTGAGTTTACCGCCGAACAGGTCAAACACTTGATTCGAGCTTTGTTTCAAAATTCGGATAGAAGAGCTAACCTACTTGCCAGGATCAGATAGCGGTAAAATTTTCAAATAAAATGTAACCCATCATTGTTTCGAGAATCCCACGGTGACCGCAGCTAGTTTAGGTCCAGGGAGAGAAACATCACCGGGCTCCAAACTTCCAAGAGGCTAAGAAAGTCTGGAACTTAGTTACTTTAAAGTACTAAAAGTACTGTAATCTAATAAAATGTCTCAGATGCCGAAAAATATCTGAGGTATAGAAGTCTAACTTATTTAACACCAAAACTGGACTTTGAATGGCAAAAATAATTCCCGGATATCACTGCCTTTTCTTTTCCTCAACCTTTCGAAAATGAACTAAAAACCTAAATCTATCAGCAGCTTATGGAATCCCTTTCGAATGACTCGTCCAGTCCTTAGAAAAAACATTCCTTTCTTTTAGAATCTGAAATTATTGACCACTGCACTATGTCAGATTTCATTTTTTTCAATAATGGATCCTTATATATTTATATTATCATATATTTGTTGTTATTGTTTATTTTCTTTAAATAAATTATGCTCTGAACAGTAAAATAGAGTAACTGATTGTATAAATTGGTGTTTAATTTGTGATTTTTTTGTTTTGACAAATTTTACTTGTTTTATTTGTATTGTTCTATAAGATTCAAGGTTTTGTCGTTTTTTAATTCGTCTGAGTTTATCAGAATTTAAACAATTCTTTTTAGATTTTGAGGTTTGAAAGGGTACAGACGAATGCAGCACCGTTCTTTCGTATTTATTAACTGACAGTGAAGCTCAGTACCCATTGTCCATTTGCTATCAGTTTTGAACTCAGCTCTCCACACAAGCCAATAAATTTATTTTTTCAGGAAACAGTTTAATAAACATCTGACTAATTTCATAACTTGTTATATCATGATTAACGAATATAATTTCTAAATGATTTTATTTTTTTTATTTTCTTGAGACACTCATACATTTCCTTATTTTTCCTGGCTGTTAACAATATGTAATTTGTAACAAGTTAATTCAAGTTATGATAAAAATATTATTTAATCTGAGGTTTCTGTTAATATCATTTACATTATTTCCGGACGCGAAAGGTTAAACGTCTGCAATTCATTATTGCTGATTGCTTAAAACTATTTTTAATAAAATTAATAATTAAACAAATATTGAATTGGTTTTATTAGATTTGAAATTACTAATAAACAATAACAGAACTTGAAATATACTATTAAAATAATTTTAAAAAAGATTTCTACAAATCGGGCACGTTGATTTGTTACTTGTGCTGAACCATTTATACTGAAAAAGAAAAAAAGTATTTTCAATGATCGAACCCCCGAATAAATCGGACATTTTTCACTCACCAGGCAATTAGAGTGAAACTTCTTCTTGCACGTGTGACAGCATAATCTGGGAATCTCAAACGATGAGCCCTGAAGAATCGAAAAACAAATGTAGCATTCCTCGACGCCTTCGAATTTCTTGTCCAAATTGTTCTTCCAAATGACGAGGGCGTCCCAAATGGTTCCGTTTTGGTGGATCAAGTATTTGCTCACTTGGAAGAGCCAATTCCTCCAGTTGGAAGTGCTTATCAACACGTTGCTCGAGTCGATCTTGATCGTCCCGAGAGGATAGTTCTGAGGGAGAGCCATTATCAAATCCATTTTGACTTCGTCTATGGTGTACGTGGCCACTACCTCGCGGGAATTCGGGTAAGTTTTTATCTGAAATATTAATTTTCTGAGTGCCATTTCCGGTTTGGCATTTCGCCCTCGAAGGTTATACTCACCTCCATATTGTCGAAACGAGTCTCCCTGTCTTGCTGCACGTTTTTCAGTTCGTTCGATATCAAAATGGGCGACACGTAAAGTGTTGTGACCTTATCGACCAAACCCGAGGTTTTGTTTTCGACCTGATTCCACCACTCTCTGATGACATTGGGCAGTCTTTGCAAAAACAGCCTGTACGCGAAGCAAGCCATCTGCTCAATCCGTTCACTTTTAACCGGTTCTTGAAAATCGAGAGAACCGTAACTCTCGAAATACTTGCGACAGTTTTCCTTTGCTTCCGACCCGTGCAAAACAGTTTGCGGCATGAGCTTAAAGACGGATTCTAGAAAAGTGTTCGAGTAGCCCGCGTCCTGGAACCAGCACCCGTACTGGAAACGCAGAGGGGAATGAGCCTCCCCGCACATTTCGAGAAGAAAGCACCACAGAAGGAGGTACGAGTACGTGTAAGTGAAGGAGTCCGTGAAAGGCTCGACGGTACAGCAGTCACCGATGATGAAGTCGGACAGGAGAGTTTCCACTATTCCCTGATTGTGAACGATGTCTTCGCTTAGGTTCTTTGCCGTCCATTTCCCGTTGGAGCTCTTCTTGAAAAGCGATGAGCTGTCTTTGGCGTCTTGAAACATTTGAGTCACTTGGTTTCCGAACATTTCCGTGTCGAGTTTCACCAAATCGGGGATAACGCTGAAAAAATAACCTCCATTAGTTCTTCGATCAATTCTGAAGTTATAAAACAAAAGATGGATGATGGAGGAACGCTCACCTGAGACCTAATCGAAAAGCGGTTATTTGAATAGCGGCGTGTGGGGACGTCATCAACCGTCCGCATTCAATTTCCAGGCTTACGCTCTCCTGCAGATTCCTGCTCTTCCTGAGGGAGAGACCTTCCACGACCACATTGCTTACATTCTGCAACGCAATGATCCACTCGGGAGTGAAATCCTTCACATTGCACGAATCTGCCGCCAATTTTCTCCACGCGGCGAAAAATTTATTGTACATTTCCGCCTCGACGAGTCTGTTCCAAGCCAAACATGTCTCTGGCGGTATTCTCAGTTCGGCAGGTTGCGTGTGATTATCTCTGAATGTTTTCCCGAGTTTGCGGTACAGACGAGCGACTGACGACAGAGTCATCAAATCGGTCTCCTGAAACAGATGACATTTGTCAATCGCCAGTTGAACGGGAATCCTTTTGATCGCTTACCGAAAACTCCGATTTCTTCGAAAATTCCTCTAGGAAATTATCTGCGTAGACAAAGATGTCGTCCCACTTTTCTTCGCTGATTCGATGACCAAGACCCTTTTCAAGGTAACCCAAAATTCTTAAATAATTCCCCTTGTGCAGGGGCTGCTTTTTGATTTCTGTCTTCTGCATTTCTTCAAAAGAGGCTTCGCCAATGGCCGGCTCCTCTGTTTCGACCTCCGAAAAGAATTTCCTGTTGAAAATTTCCACAAAGGTGGATTTCACAAGCCACCACAACGATTTCCTACGAATGAAAAGCCTGCAGTGGTCGTATATAAACTTAAATTCGACGCAGTTTACGTTCTTAAGTAAATCGCAAGCGAGAGATTTTAATTTCTCCGTCGGACCTTTTAATTCTTTGTATTGTTTTGTCTGAAAATATCACAATTTGGAAAGTAACAGACGAAATTCAACTGATGAAATGAGAAAAATATAATAATACTCACACTGGCATAAAAACTGTTAAAAGATTCAAGCAAGCCAACGCTTAGCAAAAACTGAACGATTTCTTCCAAAAGGGATTCCATCGTGTTTTCTTCCTCATATTCGGGCTCGTGGAAAACACTTTTTATCACCTCCAAATCGCCCCTCAGCTTCGACTCTTCCTCTTTGCTTATTTTCATGGGTATTATGTCGTCTTCCTTTGCGGGCTCACTCTCTCCTTTGTTTTCCACCTCATAAGCTCGGGGCTCCCGTGAAAAAGCAGAGGTTTTATAGCTCCTGGGATGCGCCCCCGCCACCAAATTCAAAATACCCCCCAAATATAAATTCCACTTGGCATATCTCCTCACCACGTCCAAATCGAATTTCGGGTAGTTTTCCCACTCGACAACATCACAGTGCGAATTCACTTTCAAATAGTTCTCCATTTGTAAGTACTCCAGGTTCAAATCTCCCGACCCTTCGAAACCCACCCGACAGCACTTCTCCAACATTTCCCACCCCTTTTCGTACCAATCGGGTTTCCCTCTCAGTAACGTTTCCACGATGCACATCGCCTTCGCGATTTCCTCGTTGGAGGAGCACGAGTCGCTTAAATTGGTGTTCACGGCCAATTCAATGTAGGTGTTCACATTGGCGAGGATCTGCTCAGGTGAAAACTCCATTATGTCAGAGTTTATGATCTCTGCGATGATCTCCGACAGCTTTGTCGTGAATTCGAACCGTTTCTCGCCGTTGCTCGAAACAATTCTCAGTCCGATTTCGCATGCTTTCACCAAATTTTCCTCCGCCGATTGGTGGCACCATAATTTGAATAACGACGCCAACAGCGCTTCCATTGACGACTCTCCGATCTGTACTGCTGTTGCGTGTGCGATCAGATCCTGACTCAACTCGATCACGTGGGGTTTCACCCGCTCTTTCGCAAGTGCCCTGCTCACTATGTCCATTATACGACCAGCTATTGCTGAATCGATGATGAAATCTGAAAGTCAGACATGCCAACATTACGGTGTTTCACGAAACTTGTCACGACAGTTTGACATTTACTCACCGCCATTTGCGCATTTCGCTTTCAATAGCATAATTATAATATTATGCAAAGTCCTGTCGCTACCGTCACCCTCGATAAACCTTTCCACCAACTGAAGTAAGCTGTTGGCGAATTTGTCGCTTCTCACCCAGTTTACAATGCAATTGTCCTCAGAGTAGAGCGGGAGAGCTTTGCAGATGCTGAACGGCAGAGAGTCGCTGAACCAGTTATTGCAGAACTCTTCGAGGATGTACTCTTTCTCGTCGGGGGTCACATGTTTGAGCAAACTGAAAGACAAATCCACGAGCTCCTCGCATTTCATGTCCGGGTTCATCAGCCATTTTGAAAAGTAGGTCGAAAACAGTTTAAAACAAGTCGACTCATCCACGGCGATCACCATCTCCTCGAAGATCGCCTTCGGATCGAACTGCTCAACGATCTTGCTGATGGCCGGGATGTAGCTCTTCTCCTCACTCTCGATTGCGTTTTTGAAGTAAACAGACACAAGCTTTTTCACGAAGGGGAGCATTTCCGGTGCGAAATCCACCTGGATGGGTTCCTCCGCGACGACATGGGTCCCCTCGCATTCGGGCTCTTCCTCGAACTTAACCCGACCTTTGTTTCTCGGCAAGAACCGACTCGGGTTCATCAGAATGGACAGGAAATCCATCTGGTTGTCCAACACATTCCCGAGGGAACTCCGAGACGTCTCAGAGGCGATCTGCTCGCAGTAGACGGCATAAAGGGAGGTGAAGAATTTGGTGACGAGTGTTTCATAGGCGGGATTTCCGCTGCGGTTGGAACACCAATAATGAATCAGGGAAGAAGTTTGAGTTAGAAACGGGATGGAGAGAGATTTTTTGAGTCTGCTGGCAGAGAGTTTTTGTTTCAAAGCGGGCAGAAGCTGCTTCGTGACGAGAGAATCACAGAATTCCACTTCGGAAGAGTTTTTCATAATAACATACTTGAGGCACTCAATGAAAGTTTTAGCGATGATTTTCACTTCGGAACTGGCGTGATTGTACGTGTCGAACTCCACTCCGCACCGCATATTATCGAAAAGATTTTCGAAAAACACTTGTTTGTCTTTGATCATATCGGGGGAGAGTTTACTCAAAAGCGGAAGAATGTTCGGGTAAATGGTGGACACGTTTCTTCCGCCGTTTTTCAAAATGACACACAACTTGGGAAACACTTGTTTTTCTATGTTAAATTGGGAGCGGCAATTTTCCAACGAGACTAAAACATTGAGCGCTGCGTCCCACACTGCGTGAAGAACAATGGGATCGGATTCATCCAGACTGTTAAAAATGGCGGAGCTGAGGCGAGAGGATTCCTCCTCTAAGAGAAACTTTGCGTTTTGGCAAAGTGCGATCAGTGTGTGAAAGAAACAACTGCGAATGAGCGGCACTTTATTCTTAGAGTACTTCCAAAATTTTTGACTGGACAAGAGTTTTTTATTACTCTCTTCTGCTTCTGAAATTTGATCTGGGGAAAGTTTCTGAAGGTATAAACTGTAACCCTGTAAACTGGCAACAACTATTCTTTCATATTTTGCTTGCATATCTTCAGGTGACGTTGTGCTGGAAAAAATGCCAAAAATTAAATGACCTGAATTGCATTGTGAAGTGAAAATAAAAAGTGATTCCTACTTTGGATTACTTAATGTCTGTGGAGTTTGATTCACTAAATTATCATATATATATGAGAGGATTTCTTCCTGGCAGAACATTATTGCTTTGTTTAATTTTGTTGAAGGAAATGCTTCCTCAAATGCCAAGGTTGCAGCACTAGCAGCAGGTGCATAGGTATCATATTGTGAAGTGAACCATGGACCTGAAATTAAACTCTTTTAGAGTAATCTTTGGTGAGGAGCTGATGATTGATTAGAAAACTGAAATTTTTAAACAATTTGGTGGAGTGATGATAAGTATTTAAGAATAGAGCCATCTTAAAAACTCTTGATATTTCAAGTGCCTACCTGCCAGTTCTTTCAAATAAGGTGCAATCATTTTCTTCACTTTGGAGACAATTGCATGATGAGCAATATGAGCGGCTTCTCTCACTTTATGATCAATATCTGTGCATAATGTGCAGTACATTCTTGGCCAGAGGGGCAGAATTGCTTTGACTGTATTCACATCATTATTCTTGCACAAATCAGCAAACATTTGCAAGGCTTTGAATCTCGTCGTTGGATCCTTTTTATGCATCTGTTTAAATATGATTTGGAAATCCGAATTTATACTGTAGCTGACATTGTCCACAGGAAGACCAGAAACTGCAGAAACTCCATCCTTAATGGATGAAAATCCAAAAAACGTAGGAATGGTGTTTCCCAAGAGTTCGGCACTGTGGCTGCTGCTTGAAGGCTGGAAGAAATGAAAGGAACGAATCAAAATGAATCAACAGATGATAAAGTCCTAGAAACTTTTTCAACCATAACGAATGCTGACGTAAAAAAGAATAACTTTAAACAACCGTAAAAATTCTCAAGCATCAACTCCCCTTTCTTTAAATCGTTCCACCAATATCACAACCAATATTTAGATGTGACAGTCTTAAAAACCAAACTTCGTTTCCAACACGGCTAATTATCATGCCCGTGAGATGGCATGCAAAATGCAATAGCTGTAGCACTTACCCTGGCATTGTTTTTTGTCCTGTTGCCTTGTTTGTGCTTCCCACCCATCGCGAGAAAATATAACTTAATAGTTTACTGCCATCGACATAAAAACACAAGACCCGTATTAAAAAACCGTCGTCGTGAAATATGAGAAATAGTACAAATAATTTTGATCGTGGAAGCAGAATCGATATATCGAATTAAATCTGTTTACAATTCATACGTTGTGATTATATTTTCACGAAGGACCATTTTTTGTTTATAATCTGAAAGTGACTATTAATGTTTTTTAAAAATGCTCAAAAAATATTACTTTTTGTTATGATTTTTAAAACTTAGAGATCATGAATTATTAAATGAAAATGTTTTTTAATAAAGACGAAATTGAAATCAGAAAACTGGTCACGTTTTACTCAGTTTACACTGCAGTATATTTTCCTTTACTGCTTCTCGTTTTGGTATGGTCCGATGGGATATACTTCGCTGGAAAATGTCAATTCAATTCTGTGATCTCCCTAATTGTAATTGCCGAGCTGTTGAAATATTTTTCCAGTATTCTCTACCTTAAAAGTCATGACGCCAGTCTAAGCAAAAAGTACGATGAAAAAAATACCGGTTATATTATTAAAAGTATTTTTACGAAGACAAGAGTCAGAGAAGGAATTAAAAACTTAATTGTCATTCTAATAATGATACTCTTATACTCAGCAATAGCCATTTTATACGGCGCGGAAGCATTTAATAAATATGAAGAAACTGTCATGTTCAGTAGTTTGCTCTCAGTTCTTACCATTCTTCCAGTCTGCTTGAATCTGGGATCTCCCTCTGTCACTTCTCTCATTCTGTGGAGCAAACCAAACAACAATTTGGAGACTTTACTGTATCAAAATTTTTACTTATCAGTGTTTGGTGCCTGGTTAGGAGCATTTGTCATTCCTCTGGATTGGGACAGACCATGGCAAGTCTGGCCAATTCCTTGTTCCTTTGGTGCCATGACTGGATACACTTTGTCACACTTTTTGATGATGTTCACAATGAAAATTGGGACTAAAAGGAAAGGAAGGAGGCATATTTAAGTGGAGGCAGTAAAAGAACTAGTAGAAAAATGAGAGTGAAAATGAGGTGTGAAAAATAGTATTATTTCAAAAAATAAAGCCTCAAAAAAAGCTAATCCTGATCTAACATACTTGCAAAACAATGTAAATGAGAGTATTTAATTTTAATAGGACCAATTAGAAAATGCTTTTAAATAAAAATGAAACTTATACTTTAACAAGCTCATTTCTTTTATTTTCCTTATAACTCTCCATTAAAATTCAAAAGTTAAGAACAATTATCCATCTTCATAGCTTTTGAATTATCCTCTGAGATACTTTGACAAATTACGAGTCCACCACAAGCATTTCTATATATCATTCGGCTAGATTTATGAATAAATTAAAACAAAGACATTGACTAGGCTCAGGACAGATTTTATCCAACTCTTTATCTTATTTACAAGAAATGTTCGCGTCACGCGTATCATCGTTAATCTTCATCAATGCCAAAGGTTTGGAGAAAAGTTCCGCCTGAAAAAACGACTTACCAAGTGAGTTTTCTCAAAAATTGACAAAAAACGAAGGTTCTCAAATCTCGATGCCACCAACATAGATGGAAAGTGCGTGTCTGAAAACATAGGGAAACCAAGTTTGAGTTCAATCGGATCGGCCGAATTTATTTTACAAGCGTTTAAAGTTGAAAAAATCGTTCAAAAGCGACTTACCAAGTGAGTTTTCTCAAAAATTGACAAAAAACGATAGTCCTCAAATCTCGATGCCACCAACATAGATGGAAAGAGCGTGTCTGAAAACATAGGGAAACCAAGTTTGAGTTCAATCTGATCTGCGGAATTTATGTTACAAGCATTTAAAGTTGAAAAAACGATTTACCAAGTGAGTTTTTCAAAACTTGACAAAAAACGATGGTCCTCAAATCTCGATGCCACCAGCATAGATGGAAAGTGCGTGTCTGAAAACATAGGGAAACCAAGTTTGAGTTCAATCGGATCGGCCGAATTTATTTTACAAGCGTTTAAAGTTGAAAAAATCGTTCAAAAGCGACTTACCAAGTGAGTTTTCTCAAAAATTGACAAAAAACGATAGTCCTCAAATCTCGATGCCACCAACATAGATGGAAAGAGCGTGTCTGAAAACATAGGGAAACCAAGTTTGAGTTCAATCTGATCTGCGGAATTTATGTTACAAGCATTTAAAGTTGAAAAAACGATTTACCAAGTGAGTTTTTCAAAACTTGACAAAAAACGATGGTCCTCAAATCTCGATGCCACCAGCATAGATCGAAAGAGCGTGTCTGAAAACATAGAAAAACCAAGTTTGAGTTCAATCGGATAGGCGGAATTTATTTTACAAGGTTTTAATTAACTCTTTAATTATTTTCCATTACTTTCATATGAAGGTTTTCTTTTAGTTGAGGCAAATAATAGACATACTCGAACCGAATACACAAACTGAATTTCAAATACGTACTGAATACTCGGCGCATCCCTAGTAAATACAAAATCCAAAATTTGTCCTCCAACTTTATCCATTTTATATCAGGATTATCTAGAAATGACCGTTGCATTAAAAACTCAGCCAGCTGCGCTTCATAGGAAATAATAACCAACATTACATTTTAACCCGATTACCTTTAACAATAATATGCTAAAAACACTTCACTCAATATAAATATCACACTTTCTCACATTCAAACAAACAAAAATCTCATTCTTCATTGGAAAACCACACAAATCCTCAATTCTTTTATAAAAACAACGGCAACGGTTAATATAAAATGGCAACGCTGTATTCTCATCTCGGCCTTACGCTCCTCCTCCTCCTCCTCTCAAGGATGACGTCGCCAGACCGAAGTCAACGCGTCCACATTTTCATTTCCCGCCTTTGTGTTGACGAATAGAGAAATCCCAGTAGTTGACCGCAGTCACCCAATATATTTATTAATTATAAGAAAAAATATCCGATTCTGATTTACCGAAACACTGTAATTTATTTTATTATTCAATGCCCTTTACATAAAGAAAAAATTTAACTGAGAAATATTAAATTTCGCCCTTACTCTTAGAGATTTTTTAAGTAAAAAAAAAAGATTAAAATGAATATCTTGCCATTTAATTATACATTGGGAGAAATACAAGGAAAAACAAACACTATCATAAATTTCCTAAACTCAATCCTGTAAAAATAAATACATAAGAAATCGAAATCACTCAGAATAAAACAAAATGAACATAGATATATTCTTTAGGAAGTAGAGAAACGGAAAAAACCCCTCCTGAGCTCACAGGACGCCGTTCATTGGAGTTATTCGTAAAACTAACTTTTTCAAACTTTTTCAAACTTTTTCAAACTTGTTCCTGTACTCTTAAATGTAATAAAATCGAATTGTAATTAATTCAAACAAAATGCACTATAGATCTTATTCTTTAGGATGTAGAGAAACGGAAAAAACCCCTTGGAACCTCACAGGACGCCGTTGTTTCGAGTTATTCGTAAAACTAACTTTTTCAAACTTTTTCAAACTTTTTCAAACTTGTTCCTGTACTCTTAAATGTAATAAAATCCAATTGCAATTAATTCAAACAAAATGCACATATATCTATTCTTTAGGATGTAGAGAAACGGAAAAAACCCCTCCTGAGCTCACAGGACGCCGTTGATTGGAGTTATTCGTAAAACTAACTTTTTCAAACTTTTTCAAACTTTTTGTTGTACCCTTAAATGCAATAAAATCGAATTGCAATTAATTCAAACAAAATGCACATATATCTATTCTTTAGGATGTAGAGAAACGGAAAAAACCCCTCCTGGAGCCTCACAGGACGCCGTTGATTGGAGTTATTCGTAAAACTAACTTTTTCAAACTTTTTCAAACTTTTTCAAACTTGTTCGTGTACTCTTAAATGTAATAAAATCGAATTGTAATTAATTAAAACTAAATGCCTATAGATCTATTCTTTAGGATGCAGAGAAACGGAAAAAACCCCTCCTGACCTCACAGGACGCCGTTGATTGGAGTTATTCGTAAAACTAACTTTTTCAAACTTTTTCAAACTTTTTGTTGTACCCTTAAATGTAATAAAATCGAATTGTAATTAATTAAAACTAAATGCCTATAGATCTATTCTTTAGGATGTAGAGAACCGGAAAAAACCCCTTGGAACCTCAGAGGACGCCGTTGTTTCAAGTTATTCGTAAAACTAACTTTTTCAAACTTTTTCAAACTTTTTCAAACTTGTTCCCGTACTCTTAAATGTAATAAAATCCAATTGCAATTAATTCAAACAAAATGCACATATATCTATTCTTTAGGATGTAGAGAAACGGAAAAAACCCCTCCTGGAGCCTCACAGGACGCCGTTGATTGGAGTTATTCGTAAAACTAACTTTTTCAAACTTTTTCAAACTTTTTCAAACTTGTTCCTGTACTCTTAAATGTAATAAAATCGAATTGTAATTAATTCAAACAAAATGCACATATATCTTATTCTTTAGGATGTAGAGAAACGGAAAAAACCCCTTGGAACCTCACAGGACGCCGTTGTTTGGAGTTATTCGTAAAACTAACTTTTTCAAACTTTTTCAAACTTTTTCAAACTTTTTCAAACTTGTTCCTGTACTCCCAAATGTACCATAAAATCGAATTGCCATTAGATTCAAACAAACTGCACACAGATCTATTCTTTAGGATGTAGAGAAACGGAAAAAACCCCTTGGAACCTCACAGGACGCCGTTGATTGGAGTTATTCGTAAAACTAACTTTTTCAAACTTTTTCTAACTTGTTCCTGTACCCTTAAATGTAATAAAACCGAATTGCAATTAATTCAAACAAAATGCACATATATCTATTCTTTAGGATGTAGAGAAACGGAAAAAACCCCTCCTGAGCTCACAGGACGCCGTTGATTGGAGTTATTCGTAAAACTAACTTTTTCAAACTTTTTCAAACTTTTTCAAACTTGTTCCTGTACTCTTAAATGTAATAAAATCGAATTGTAATTAATTCAAACTAAATGCACTATAGATCTATTCTTTAGGATGTAGAGAAACGGAAAAAACCCCTCCGGAGCCTCAGCTGGACGCCGTTGTTTGGAGTTATTCGTAAAACTAACTTTTTCAAACTTTTTCAAACTTTTTCAAACTTGTTCCTGTACTCCCAAATGTACCATAAAATCCAATTGCTATTAGATTCAAACAAACTGCACACAGATCTATTCTTTAGGATGTAGAGAAACGGAAAAAACCCCTCGGAACCTCAGCGGACGCCGTTGTTTCAAGTTATTCGTAAAACTAACTTTTTCAAACTTTTTCAAACTTTTTCAAACTTGTTCCTGTACTCCCAAATGTACCATAAAATCGAATTCTAATTAGATTCAAACAAACTGCACACAGAGCTATTCTTTAGGATGTAGAGAAACGGAAAAAACCCCTCCTGCAGCCTCACAGGACGCCGTTGTTTGGAGTTATTCGTAAAACTAACTTTTTCAAACTTTTTCAAACTTTTTCAAACTTGTTCCTGTACTCTTAAATGTAATAAAATCGAATTGTAAATAATTCAAACAAAATGCACATATATCTATTCTTTAGGATGTAGAGAAACGGAAAAAACCCCTTGGAACCTCACAGGACGCCGTTCATTGGAGTTATTCGTAAAACTAACTTTTTCAAACTTTTTCAAACTTTTTCAAACTTTTTCAAACTTGTTCCTGTACTCTTAAATGTAATAAAATCGAATTGTAATTAATTCAAACAAAATGCACATATATCTTATTCTTTAGGATGTAGAGAAACGGAAAAAACCCCTCCTGGAGCCTCACAGGACGCCGTTGATTGGAGTTATTCGTAAAACTAACTTTTTCAAACTTTTTCAAACTTTTTCAAACTTGTTCCTGTACTCTTAAATGTAATAAAATCCAATTGCAATTAATTCAAACAAAATGCACATATATCTATTCTTTAGGATGTAGAGAAACGGAAAAAACCCCTCCTGGAGCCTCACAGGACGCCGTTGTTTCGAGTTATTCGTAAAACTAACTTTTTCAAACTTTTTCAAACTTTTTCAAACTTGTTACTGTACCCTTAAATGCAATAAAATCGAATTGCAATTAATTCAAACAAAATGCACATATATCTATTCTTTAGGATGTAGAGAAACGGAAAAAACCCCTCCTGGAGCCTCACAGGACGCCGTTGATTGGAGTTATTCGTAAAACTAACTTTTTCAAACTTTTTCAAACTTGTTCAAACTTGTTCGTGTACTCTTAAATGTAATAAAATCGAATTGTAATTAATTCAAACTAAATGCACTATAGATCTATTCTTTAGGATGCAGAGAAACGGAAAAAACCCCTCCTGGAACCTCACAGGACGCCGTTGATTGGAGTTATTCGTAAAACTAACTTTTTCAAACTTTTTCAAACTTTTTCAAACTTTTTCAAACTTGTTCCTGTACCCTTAAATGTAATAAAATCGAATTGTAATTAATTCAAACTAAATGCACTATAGATCTATTCTTTAGGATGTAGAGAACCGGAAAAAACCCCTTGGAACCTCACAGGACGCCGTTGTTTCGAGTTATTCGTAAAACTAACTTTTTCAAACTTTTTCAAACTTTTTCAAACTTGTTCCCGTACTCTTAAATGTAATAAAACCGAATTGCAATTAATTCAAACAAAATGCACATATATCTATTCTTTAGGATGTAGAGAAACGGAAAAAACCCCTCCTGAGCTCACAGGACGCCGTTGATTGGAGTTATTCGTAAAACTAACTTTTTCAAACTTTTTCAAACTTTTTCAAACTTGTTCCTGTACTCTTAAATGTAATAAAATCGAATTGTAATTAATTCAAACAAAATGCACATATATCTTATTCTTTAGGATGTAGAGAAACGGAAAAAACCCCTCCTGGAGCCTCACAGGACGCCGTTGTTTGGAGTTATTCGTAAAACTAACTTTTTCAAACTTTTTCAAACTTGTTCCTGTACTCCCAAATGTACCATAAAATCGAAATCCATGTAGAATAATTCAAACAAACTGCACACAGATCTATTCTTTAGGATGTAGAGAAACGGAAAAAACCCCTCCTGAGCTCACAGGACGCCGTTGATTGGAGTTATTCGTAAAACTAACTTTTTCAAACTTTTTCAAACTTTTTCTTGTACTCCTTAAATGTAATAAAATCGAATTGCAATTAATTCAAACAAAATGCACATATATCTATTCTTTAGGATGTAGAGAAACGGAAAAAACCCCTCCTGAGCTCAGAGGACGCCGTTGTTTAAAGTTATTCGTAAAACTAACTTTTTCAAACTTTTTCAAACTTTTTCCTGTACTCTTAAATGTAATAAAATCGAATTGCTAATTAATTAAAACAAACTGCACATAGATCTATTCTTTAGGATGTAGAGAAACGGAAAAAAGCCGTCGGAACCTCAGCTGAGGCCGTTGTTTAAAGTTATTCGTAAAACTAACTTTTTCAAACATTTTCAAACTTTTTCCTGTACTCCCAAATGTACCAAAAATCGAAATCTATTAGAATAAAACAAACTACACACAGATCTATTCTTTAGGATGTAGAGAAACGGAAAAAAGCCGTCGGAACCTCAGCTGAGGCCGTTGTTTAAAGTTATTCGTAAAACTAACTTTTTCAAATTTTTCAAACTTTTCAAACTTTTTCCTGTACTCCCAAATGTACCAAAAATCGAAATCTATCAGAATAAAACAAACTACACACAGATCTATTCTTTAGGATGTAGAGAAACGGAAAAAACCCCTTGAACCTCAGAGGACGCCGTTGTTTAAAGTTATTCGTAAAACTAACTTTTTCAAACTTTTTCAAACTTTTTCCTGTACTCTTAAATGTAATAAAATCGAATTGCTAATTAATTCAAACAAAATGCACATATATCTATTCTTTAGGATGTAGAGAAACGGAAAAAACCCCTCCTGAGCTCACAGGACGCCGTTGATTGGAGTTATTCGTAAAACTAACTTTTTCAAACTTTTTCAAACTTTTTCAAATTTTGTCCTGTACTCCCAAATGTACCAAAAATCGAAATCATATCAGAATAAAACAAATTGCACACAGATCTATTCTTTAGGATGTAGAGAAACGGAAAAAACCCCTCCTGAGCTCAGCAGGACGCCGTTGTTTAAAGTTATTCGTAAAACTAACTTTTTCAAACTTTTTCAAACTTTTTCCTGTACTCCCAAATGTACCAAAAATCGAAATCTATTAGAATAAAACAAACTACACACAGATCTATTCTTTAGGATGTAGAGAAACGGAAAAAACCCCTCCTGACCTCAGAGGACGCCGTTGTTTAAAGTTATTCGTAAAACTAACTTTTTCAAACTTTTTCAAACTTTTTCCTGTACTCCCAAATGTACCAAAAATCGAAATCTATTAGAATAAAACAAACTACACACAGATCTATTCTTTAGGATGTAGAGAAACGGAAAAAACCCCTTGGAACCTCAGAGGACGCCGTTGTTTAAAGTTATTCGTAAAACTAACTTTTTCAAACTTTTTCAAACTTTTTCCTGTACTCCCAAATGTACCAAAAATCGAAATCTATCAGAATAAAACAAACTGCACACAGATCTATTCTTTAGGATGTAGAGAAACGGAAAAAACCCCTCTGGAACCTCAGCAGGACGCCGTTGTTTAAAGTTATTCGTAAAACTAACTTTTTCAAACTTTTTCAAACTTTTTCCTGTACTCCCAAATGTACCAAAAATCGAAATCTATTAGAATAAAACAAACTACACACAGATCTATTCTTTAGGATGTAGAGAAACGGAAAAAAGCCGTCGGAACCTCAGCTGAGGCCGTTGTTTAAAGTTATTCGTAAAACTAACTTTTTCAAACTTTTTCAAACTTTTTCCTGTACTCCCAAATGTACCAAAAATCGAAATCTATCAGAATAAAACAAACTACACACAGATCTATTCTTTAGGATGTAGAGAAACGGAAAAAACGCCTTGGAACCTCAGAGGACGCCGTTGTTTAAAGTTATTCGTAAAACTAACTTTTTCAAACTTTTTCAAACTTTTTCCTGTACTCCCAAATGTACCAAAAATCGAAATCTATTAGAATAAAACAAACTACACACAGATCTATTCTTTAGGATGTAGAGAAACGGAAAAAAGCCGTCGGAACCTCAGCTGAGGCCGTTGTTTAAAGTTATTCGTAAAACTAACTTTTTCAAACTTTTTCAAACTTTTTCAAACTTTGTCAAACTTTTTCTTGGACTCCCAAATGTACCAAAAATCGAAATCTATCAGAATAAAACAAAATGCACACAGATCTATTCTTTAGGATGTAGAGAAACGGAAAAAACCCCTCCTGAGCTCAGAGGACGCCGTTGTTTAAAGTTATTCGTAAAACTAACTTTTTCAAACTTTTTCAAACTTTTTCCTGTACTCCCAAATGTACCAAAAATCGAAATCTATTAGAATAAAACAAACTACACACAGATCTATTCTTTAGGATGTAGAGAAACGGAAAAAACCCCTCCTGAGCTCAGAGGACGCCGTTGTTTAAAGTTATTCGTAAAACTAACTTTTTCAAACTTTTTCAAACTTTTTCCTGTACTCCCAAATGTACCACAAATCGAAATCTATCAGAATAAAACAATTTGCACACAGATCTATTCTTTAGGATGTAGAGAAACGGAAAAAAGCCGTCGGAACTCAGCTGAGGCCGTTGTTTAAAGTTATTCGTAAAACTAACTTTTTCAAACTTTTCAAACTTTTTCCTGTACTCCCAAATGTACCACAAATCGAAATCTATCAGAATAAAACAAACTACACACAGATCTATTCTTTAGGATGTAGAGAAACGGAAAAAACCCCTCCTGAGCTCAGAGGACGCCGTTGTTTAAAGTTATTCGTAAAACTAACTTTTTCAAACTTTTTCAAACTTTTTCCTGTACTCCCAAATGTACCAAAAATCGAAATCTATCAGAATAAAACAAACTGCACACAGATCTATTCTTTAGGATGTAGAGAAACGGAAAAAACCCCTTGGAACCTCAGAGGACGCCGTTGTTTAAAGTTATTCGTAAAACTAACTTTTTCAAACTTTTTCAAACTTTTTCCTGTACTCCCAAATGTACCAAAAATCGAAATCATATCAGAATAAAACAAACTGCACACAGATCTATTCTTTAGGATGTAGAGAAACGGAAAAAAGCCGTCGGAACCTCAGCTGAGGCCGTTGTTTAAAGTTATTCGTAAAACTAACTTTTTCAAACTTTTTCAAACTTTTTCCTGTACTCCCAAATGTACCAAAAATCGAAATCTATCAGAATAAAACAAACTACACACAGATCTATTCTTTAGGATGTAGAGAAACGGAAAAAACCCCTCTGGAACCTCAGAGGACGCCGTTGTTTAAAGTTATTCGTAAAACTAACTTTTTCAAACTTTTTCAAACTTTTTCCTGTACTCCCAAATGTACCAAAAATCGAAATCTATTAGAATAAAACAAACTACACACAGATCTATTCTTTAGGATGTAGAGAAACGGAAAAAACCCCTCCTGAGCTCAGAGGACGCCGTTGTTTAAAGTTATTCGTAAAACTAACTTTTTCAAACTTTTTCAAACTTTTTCCTGTACTCCCAAATGTACCAAAAATCGAAATCTATCAGAATAAAACAAACTACACACAGATCTATTCTTTAGGATGTAGAGAAACGGAAAAAACCCCTCCTGAGCTCAGAGGACGCCGTTGTTTAAAGTTATTCGTAAAACTAACTTTTTCAAACTTTTTCAAACTTTTTCCTGTACTCCCAAATGTACCAAAAATCGAAATCTATTAGAATAAAACAAACTACACACAGATCTATTCTTTAGGATGTAGAGAAACGGAAAAAAGCCGTCGGAACCTCAGCTGAGGCCGTTGTTTAAAGTTATTCGTAAAACTAACTTTTTCAAACTTTTTCAAACTTTTTCCTGTACTCCCAAATGTACCAAAAATCGAAATCTATTAGAATAAAACAAACTACACACAGATCTATTCTTTACGATGTAGAGAAACGGAAAAAACCCCTTGAACCTCAGAGGACGCCGTTGTTTAAAGTTATTCGTAAAACTAACTTTTTCAAACTTTTTCAAACTTTTTCCTGTACTCCCAAATGTACCAAAAATCGAAATCTATTAGAATAAAACAAACTACACACAGATCTATTCTTTAGGATGTAGAGAAACGGAAAAAACCCCTCCTGAGCTCAGAGGACGCCGTTGTTTAAAGTTATTCGTAAAACTAACTTTTTCAAACTTTTTCAAACTTTTTCCTGTACTCCCAAATGTACCAAAAATCGAAATCTATTAGAATAAAACAAACTACACACAGATCTATTCTTTAGGATGTAGAGAAACGGAAAAAACCCCTTGCAACCTCGGAGGACGCCGTTGTTTAAAGTTATTCGTAAAACTAACTCTTTCAAACTTTTTCAAACTGTTTCCTGTACTCCCAAATGTACCAAAAATCGAAATCTATTAGAATAAAACAAACTACACACAGATCTATTCTTTAGGATGTAGAGAAACGGAAAAAACCCCTTGCAACCTCAGAGGACGCCGTTGTTTAAAGTTATTCGTCAAACTAACTTTTTCAAACTTTTTCAAACTTTTTCCTGTACTCCCAAATGTACCACAATTCGAAATCTATCAGAATAAAACAAACTACACACAGATCTATTCTTTAGGATGTAGAGAAACGGAAAAAACCCCTCGCAACCTCAGCGGACGCCGTTGTTTAAAGTTATTCGTAAAACTAACTTTTTCAAACTTTTTCAAACTTTTTCCTGTACTCCCAAATGTACCAAAAATCGAAATCTATTAGAATAAAACAAACTGCACACAGATCTATTCTTTACGATGTAGAGAAACGGAAAAAACCCCTCCGGAGCCTCAGCTGAGGCCGTTGTTTAAAGTTATTCGTAAAACTAATTTTATCAAACTTTTTCAAACTTTTTCAAACTTTGTCAAACTTTTTCCTGGACTCCCAAATGTACCACAAATCGAAATCTATCAGAATAAAACAAACTGCACACAGATCTATTCTTTAGGATGTAGAGAAACGGAAAAAACCCCTTGCAACCTCAGAGGACGCCGTTGTTTAAAGTTATTCGTAAAACTAACTTTTTCAAAATTTTTCAAACTTTTTCAAACTTTTTCCTGTACTCCCAAATGTACCAAAAATCGAAATCTATTAGAATAAAACAAACTACACACAGATCTATTCTTTAGGATGTAGAGAAACGGAAAAAACCCCTCGCAACCTCAGCGGACGCCGTTGTTTAAAGTTATTCGTAGAACTAACTTTTATCAAACTTTTTCAAACTTTTTCAAACTTTGTCAAACTTTTTCTTGGACTCCCAAATGTACCACAATTCGAAATCTATCAGAATAAAACAAACTACACACAGATCTATTCTTTAGGATGTAGAGAAACGGAAAAAACCCCTCCTGGAGCCTCAGAGGACGCCGTTGTTTAAAGTTATTCGTAAAACTAACTTTTTCAAACTTTTTCAAACTTTTTCCTGTACTCCCAAATGTACCACAATTCGAAATCTATCAGAATTAAAAAACAAACTACACACAGATCTATTCTTTAGGATGTAGAGAAACGGAAAAAACCCCTCCTGCAGCCTCAGAGGACGCCGTTGTTTAAAGTTATTCGTAAAAGTAACTTTTTCAAACTTTTTCAAACTTTTTCAAACTTTTTCAAACTTTTTCAAACTTTGTCAAACTTTTTCTTGGACTCCCAAATGTGCCAAAAATCGAAATCTATCAGAATAAAACAATCTGCACACAGATCTATTCTTTAGGATGTAGAGAAACGGAAAAAACCCCTCGCAACCTCAGCGGACGCCGTTGTTTAAAGTTATTCGTAGAACTAACTTTTTCAAACTTTTTCAAACTTTTTCCTGTACTCCCAAATGTACCACAAATCGAAATCTATTAGAATAAAACAAACTACACACAGATCTATTCTTTAGGATGTAGAGAAACGGAAAAAACCCCTCCTGAGCTCAGAGGACGCCGTTGTTTAAAGGTAATTCGTAAAACTAACTCTTTCAAACTTTTTCAAACTTTTTCAAACTGTTTCTTAAACTCCCAAATGTACCAAAAATCGAAATCTATTAGAATAAAACAAACTACACACAGATCTATTCTTTAGGATGTAGAGAAACGGAAAAAACCCCTCCTGGAGCCTCAGAGGACGCCGTTGTTTAAAGTTATTCGTAAAACTAACTTTTTCAAACTTTTTCAAACTTTTTCCTGTACTCCCAAATGTGCCAAAAATCGAAATCATATCAGAATAAAACAAAATGCACACAGATCTATTCTTTAGGATGTAGAGAAACGGAAAAAACCCCTCTGGAACCTCAGAGGACGCCGTTGTTTAAAGTTATTCGTAAAACTAACTTTTTCAAACTTTTTCAAACTTTTTCCTGTACTCCCAAATGTACCAAAAATCGAAATCTATTAGAATAAAACAAACTACACACAGATCTATTCTTTAGGATGTAGAGAAACGGAAAAAACCCCTCCTGAGCTCAGAGGACGCCGTTGTTTAAAGTTATTCGTAAAACTAACTTTTTCAAACTTTTTCAAACTTTTTCCTGTACTCCCAAATGTACCAAAAATCGAAATCTATTAGAATAAAACAAACTACACACAGATCTATTCTTTAGGATGTAGAGAAACGGAAAAAACCCCTCCTGAGCTCAGAGGACGCCGTTGTTTAAAGTTATTCGTAAAACTAACTTTTTCAAACTTTTTCAAACTTTTTCCTGTACTCCCAAATGTACCAAAAATCGAAATCTATTAGAATAAAACAAACTACACACAGATCTATTCTTTAGGATGTAGAGAAACGGAAAAAACCCCTCCTGAGCTCAGAGGACGCCGTTGTTTAAAGTTATTCGTAAAACTAACTTTTTCAAACTTTTTCAAACTTTTTCCTGTACTCCCAAATGTACCAAAAATCGAAATCTATCAGAATAAAACAAACTACACACAGATCTATTCTTTAGGATGTAGAGAAACGGAAAAAACCCCTCTGGAACCTCAGAGGACGCCGTTGTTTAAAGTTATTCGTAAAACTAACTTTTTCAAACTTTTTCAAACTTTTTCCTGTACTCCCAAATGTACCACAAATCGAAATCTATCAGAATAAAACAAACTACACACAGATCTATTCTTTACGATGTAGAGAAACGGAAAAAACCCCTCCTGAGCTCAGAGGACGCCGTTGTTTAAAGTAATTCGTAAAACTAACTCTTTCAAACTTTTTCAAACTTTTTCCTGTACTCCCAAATGTACCAAAAATCGAAATCTATTAGAATAAAACAAACTACACACAGATCTATTCTTTAGGATGTAGAGAAACGGAAAAAAGCCGTCGGAACCTCAGCTGAGGCCGTTGTTTAAAGTTATTCGTAAAACTAATTTTATCAAACTTTTTCAAACTTTTTCAAACTTTGTCAAACTTTTTCTTGGACTCCCAAATGTACCACAAATCGAAATCTATCAGAATAAAACAAACTACACACAGATCTATTCTTTAGGATGTAGAGAAACGGAAAAAACCCCTTGGAACCTCAGAGGACGCCGTTGTTTAAAGTTATTCGTAAAACTAACTTTTTCAAACTTTTTCAAACTTTTTCCTGTACTCCCAAATGTACCAAAAATCGAAATCTATTAGAATAAAACAAACTACACACAGATCTATTCTTTAGGATGTAGAGAAACGGAAAAAACCCCTCCTGAGCTCAGAGGACGCCGTTGTTTAAAGTTATTCGTAAAACTAACTTTTTCAAACTTTTTCAAACTTTTTCCTGTACTCCCAAATGTACCACAAATCGAAATCTATTAGAATAAAACAAACTACACACAGATCTATTCTTTAGGATGTAGAGAAACGGAAAAAAGCCGTCGGAACCTCAGCTGAGCGCCGTTGTTTAAAGTTATTCGTAAAACTAACTTTTTCAAACTTTTTCAAACTTTTTCCTGTACTCCCAAATGTACCAAAAATCGAAATCTATTAGAATAAAACAAACTACACACAGATCTATTCTTTAGGATGTAGAGAAACGGAAAAAAGCCGTCGGAACCTCAGCTGAGGCCGTTGTTTAAAGTTATTCGTAAAACTAATTTT
>JAQIBA010000193.1:0-87294 GCA_028293925.1 Brueelia nebulosa
AAACTTTTTCCTGTACTCCCAAATGTACCAAAAATCGAAATCTATCAGAATAAAACAAACTACACACAGATCTATTCTTTAGGATGTAGAGAAACGGAAAAAACCCCTCCTGAGCTCAGAGGACGCCGTTGTTTAAAGTTATTCGTAAAACTAACTTTTTCAAACTTTTTCAAACTTTTTCCTGTACTCCCAAATGTACCAAAAATCGAAATCTATCAGAATAAAACAAACTACACACAGATCTATTCTTTAGGATGTAGAGAAACGGAAAAAACCCCTCCTGAGCTCAGAGGACGCCGTTGTTTAAAGTTATTCGTAAAACTAACTTTTTCAAACTTTTTCAAACTTTTTCCTGTACTCCCAAATGTACCAAAAATCGAAATCTATCAGAATAAAACAAACTACACACAGATCTATTCTTTAGGATGTAGAGAAACGGAAAAAACCCCTCGGAACCTCAGAGGACGCCGTTGTTTAAAGTTATTCGTAAAACTAACTTTTTCAAACTTTTTCAAACTTTTTCCTGTACTCCCAAATGTACCAAAAATCGAAATCTATCAGAATAAAACAAACTACACACAGATCTATTCTTTAGGATGTAGAGAAACGGAAAAAACCCCTTGGAACCTCAGAGGACGCCGTTGTTCATTTTTTTCAAACATGAAGACTTTACACATCTTGATTCGTTTCTATATAAAAACATTCTAAGTTTAAACACTGGTGTGGGGCAATATTTATACTTCTACTAATTATACGAGCAATACTATACTTTGTAATGATACCCTTGTAATGATTTGATTGCTATCTGTGTATTGTAAGAAATAAATATTTTGAAGAGAAGTTTAATTGCTTTATTTTCTTGGATTAATTCCATATTTTATTTATTAACTATTTAATTATTTTCCATTACTTTCATATGAAGGTTTTCTTTTAGTTCAGGCAAAAAATAGACATACTCGAACCGAATACACAAACTGAATATCAAATACCTACCGAATATTCGGCGCATCCGTAGTAAATACAAAATCCAAAATTTGTCCTCCAATTTTATCCAGGCTATATCAGGATTATCTAGAAATGACCGTTGCATTAAAAACTCAGCCAGCTGCGCTTCATTGGAAATAATAACCAACATTACATTTTAAACCCGATTACTGTTAATAATAATATGCTAAAAACACTTCACTCAATATAAATCTCACATTTCCTCACATTCAAAGAAACAAAAATCTCATTCTTCATTGGAAATCCACACAAATTCTCAATTCTTTTATAAAAACAACGGCAACGGTTAATATAAAATGGCAACGCTGTATTCTCATCTCGGCCTTACGCTCCTCCTCCTCCTCCTCTCAAGGATGACGTGGCCAGACCGAAGTCAACGCGTCTACATTTTCATTTCCGGCCTTTATGTTGACGAATAGAGAAATCCCAGTAGTTGACCGCACTCACTCAATATATTTATTAATGATAAGAAAAAATATAGGATTCTGATTTACCGAAACACTGTAATTTATTTTAATATTCAATATCCTTTACATAAAGAAAAAATTTAACTGAGAAATATTATATTTCGCCCTTACTCTTATAGATTTTCTAATTAAAAAAGAAAGAAGATTAAAATGACTATATATTCCTATTAAATTATACATTGTGAGAAATACAAGAAAAAACCCACACTATCATAACTTTCCTAAACTCAATTGCGTACAACTATATACATAAAAAATCGAAATCTATCAGAATAAAACAAACTACACACAGATCTATTCCTTAGGATGTAGAGAAACGGAAAAAACCCCTCCTGAGCTCAGAGGACGCCGTTGTTTAAAGTTATTCGTAAAACTAACTTTTTCAAACTTTTTCAAACTTTTTCCTGTACTCCCAAATGTACCAAAAATTGAAATGTCACAGAATAAAACAAAATACACATAGATCTATTCTTTAGGATGTAGAGAAAGGGAAATAAAAAAAAATTAAAAAACTTTTTAAAGTTAAACGGTTTTATGTCAAGTGCACTAAAAATTAAAAAAATAATTTCTGATGTAAGAGTGTAAATAAAAATAAATATATGGATGACAAAGAAAAAGATCAATATTTTTGTTTATAAAACCGTGGGGCGTTATTACAACTTTTATACTGTACAATTTTTATATGTCTGAAGCCCCACGGTTTTATGGACAAAAATATTGATCTTTTTCTTTGTCATCCATATATTTATTTTTATTTATACTCTTGCATCAGAAATTATTTTTTAAATTTTTAGTGCACTCGAAATAAAACCGTTTAACTTTAAAAAATTTTTTAATTTTTTTTTTATTTTTTACTTTTTAGTTTTATGTTAAAAAGAAAAAAACATAAGACTAAAAAGCACTCTGTGTGGAGTTCAATCTCCGGACAAAAACTGCTGAGGGTAGCAATCTGCAGAATGTTATTATTATTAAACGGTTTTATCTGAGTTGTAAAGTGATAGCAGAGTATATTAACAATGCGCTCATTCATCGGCCGAGATAACGTTATCTCTTCAAGAATTCTAAGTTGACCAATTTATTAGGCTTTTTGAATTTTCTTTATTTTTTTTTATTTTTATTTGAGCACCAATTTAAAAAATTTTTTCAGAAATTTGAATTGTCAGCTAAAACGAAATTGTGGGCCAAATTTGAGAGAAATCGGTTCGAGGCAAACGGGTCAAATTTCGCCTCAAAGATTTGATTCTCGGTCTTTGCAGACAAACAGACAGACGGGCAGACAGACAGACAGACAGACAGACACGAAAACCAAGTTAAATAAAACCGTTTAATAATAAAAAAAAAATATAACGGCGAGTTGAGAGTTTATAAAAGTCTTCACTTTTGTTTGACTTTTCGACATTTGTCACTGTTAAGTGGACTCCAAACTTGAACAAAAGGCGACACTTACTTCCAGGACATGAAAGGAAAAATCTCGACCCATAATCCTGAATATCCGTGGCGGACCATATTAAACAAAAGCAAAAAACCATTTCAAAAGGAAAACAAAGTCCAAATATTAA
Source organism: Brueelia nebulosa (assembly GCA_028293925.1). NCBI lineage: Eukaryota > Metazoa > Arthropoda > Insecta > Psocodea > Philopteridae > Brueelia > Brueelia nebulosa. Next base: position 3,032 of record JAQIBA010000193.1, read on the forward strand.
TGTAAAAGAAGCAATTTCACTGGTAAAACCCCACCATCAAGTCCAACCTTTGACCCCGCAAGTGAACTCCAACGCCCCCTTTAAGCCCCGGAAACGGAAATGTTGTATCTTTGGCGTCCTGTGCTTTCTGTTCTGCCGGCCCGATTCCACTCAAAATTCAGTTCCTTAATCTTTTTTCCAAGACGCCCCATCGATCTGTGTTGGTCGCATCAAAACCCATTCACCTTTGATTTTTCTTTTATTTTTATGGCTATGGGTATCTGAAAATTTCATTTTTTACTGAATTTCACAAAACATATGGGAGTGGAAAATCAATATCAGTGTTCGTGTAATTCAGTAAAGATTTTTTTATTTTATGAAGTAAATAAAACCGTGTAAGTGCAAATTACAAATGGATTCTTTGGATTTCAAACGAGAAAAAAAATTGCTTCACACATTGTTCAGGTACAGTTTGAACGAAATCGGAAGCATTTGAGGTGTCCATGAGGGGGCAAATGCAGTTGATGGTCGCCGTTGACATGGGTACTTTGGGGGGGCGATTTCACCCCCTCAGAGTGGTTTCTCTAAAATTGAAACGGGTGCGTTCGAAAGCTTAAGATATGCCCTTTCAACGAGCAAAGTTAGAACGAAATCTGAGATGACACTATTTTGCTATTTGGCCTCAAAGTTGGTCAAAAATCGCTAAAATGGCGTTCCCCGACCACTTTGCACTCCAATGGCTCCCGATGAGGTGATGCTAGGAAGGTCCAACATGGCTCATTTTGAAGCTCTAGTGATGCACTGTCGCCATGCACAATTTGGCCGAAATCGGCCAATGCAAAAAAAAGTTATGGGGCGTTAAAAATTGAAAATTTTTTTGTCGCCCAATTTTCAGACCGGTTTTCAAGACGCTGTAGCTCAGCAACCATAAGACCTACAAAGTTGAAACCCATGCCACTCGAAAGAGCATGTAAAGCTCTGTCACTATGCAAAAGCTCATTTTTGTGGCTTGGATAGGTTCTGAAGGACGGGAGCGCAAAGTTGTCGATTTTCGAGTCGGACGTCGAAAACGGAACGCGTCATTTTCTGTTCAAATGGTCATATCTTTGGAACGGATGGAGATATCGAACTAAAATTTGGGGGTTTTTCATCCAAGGCACTAAGGTACAAACCTGTAAAATTTGAAGAAAATCGGAGGGGGTCGACCTGTGGCCACCGACCCTTTCACGTGGAATAAAATATTTCACCCCTATAAAATAAAGAAAAAATCTAACACGAAACGCGTCCAAGTTTGGGAAATTTTTAGAGGCAGGTTTTTGTGCCTGGTTTTTCACTTTGAATCCTCGTAAAAAAATTTCCACCGCTTCAAATCGGTGAGATTAGACTGAAACTTTGTTTTTTTATGTTATCCAAGATTCTCTGTGGATCTGTGTGGTTCCATCGAAATCGTGGGGAAATTTGTTTCAGAAGACTAAAATATTATTTAATGGTTGAGGAATTCCTGAAAGGAATCCGAAATCACAACATAAAAAATTTACATTTAACATTCGTAATTTTTTATTTAAAACTAAATATGACATCCTTGTCCAGAGAGTAGACATATGAATAATCTGAAAAATGGACTCTACAAGAGAAAACTACAACGGTTTTGGTTTAAATAATGCACTCGCATTAAAATATCAATTAACGACTAGGGAATTTTTACCTTTGGAATGGATCGTAAGGGTATGAAAAACAATAAAACTACTTGTCACAGTTTTTTTTGTTAAAAATTAAGCAACACAGATATTTATCAGAGCAAAATATCTCAAGTGTTTGCTGAAAACTGCAACGAATCGGGTTCAGTATAAATATTGGAAAATGCGAAAAAGGTTTAAAGAAACTAAAATACTGTGCCTACTGCTTAAAAGCAGACGAAAACCTAGATTGATGAACAATGACAAATAATTAAAATATAGAAAGACAACAAATTGCAGAGTAACGAAAAATCGGACTTTCCACAATATTTATTTTTCCATCTGAAAAGTTTCCGGAAGCGCCAAAAATTTGAGGTTCCGACTCGAAAGACGTTGAAAATTCCGATTTTTCCAAACAGAAATAAAACACAATCCGGTTAAGTAACTTAAGTAACCACACCGAAACACACTTTTAGAATTGTGCAATCATTAAACTCAAGAGCATTTAGATTTCAATGTGAAATTATCATCATTGGGATTTTTACAAGGTTTTCACCCTAAAATGCTCTTTTCCATTCAGAGCTTTGAAAAAATATAACTCTTCTTCGCAAAACAAAGTTTTCACACAGCACAGCCACATAAATTAACACACGAATCCGTGTATTAATCTATGAGGATTTATATCATATTTATCATCTAAAAATCCATGTAAAAACCCCAAAACAAAGGAATGTATGATGAGAGAGAGAGAGAGAGAGAGAAAATCCAATCGAAGACAAAGTTGCGGATTACATCTTAAAAAATTACGAATTTCAATAAATTTAAATCTAAAAATAAATAAATATATTGCAAATAAAAAATCTAAAAATTAATATATCAACAAATAAATAATTAAAAAAAAGAAAAAATCAAAATAAACTCTGAAAAATCCAGTGCATTCGATACATTATTTGGAATTTTCTTTTCTTTAAAGAATCCCAGATTATCTACCAAAAATGGCGGAATGGAGGGGGACGGGGGAGAAAGATTCTAGATGTACTAAACTTGTCAACTTTTTAGAATATAAGCCACTGCCTGACAACGAACCAATGACTGGGCAATTCACATATAAAGTGGTTGTTGGGATTTCCTCGACGGTATTGCGTCGGATGGTTCGGGAGGGGGAGGGGGAGAGGAGGGGGAGAGGAGGGGGAGAGGAGGGGAGAGAAGTTAGAGACTAGGTAAAACCGCCCCCGTTTAGAATTGGTTCCAGTGAAAATGAGAATCCGGCCAAGTTAAAGCTCCAACGGAAAGGTGTACGAGAAAAGTGGGGGGGTGGGGGGGGGGGGGTGAAGAAAGGGTTCGGCGTTCGAATGGGACTTGGGAAAGCGGCGAACACTGGCAAGAGCGAACGCCGAACCACTCGTCACCGCTGCGTTGCCAATAAATCCGCATCTTTTTCTATCGGCTATCCTAAAAGCACATGACAAATATATAAATTACATTAAAATACACTATTTAGACTATGTGTATATATATATATATATATATATATATATATATATATATATGTATTTATATACTAAACCATCTTCGGAAAAGAATACACACAAGAAAAAAAATACAAAACTTTAGCTCTTTGGTCTTCGTTTAATCTTTTTATTTTTTTTATTTTAAATTGAGAGATCATAATTGAAGCGATAATGTAATATTATGGAAGTGGCAGCGAGTGTGATGGGGGAGGAGAGAATAATTTCTCTGTATTTTGAAAGTGCGACTAAACCCCGTGAAAACTCCGAAAGAAAACGGCAACAATGACTTTCACAAATTCACTGCCGACTGTCCTCAGAGAAATCTCCAAAAAAAAGAATAAAAAAAAATTAAAAAAATATTTTTAAAGTTAAATGGTTTTATTTTAAGTGCACTAAAAATTTAAAAAATAATTTGTGGTCAATTTTTTTGCTTATAAAACCGTGGGGCGATATTACACGTTCTGCAACCTGTAAAGTTTTTATACTGTATAACGCCCCACGGTTTTATAAGCAAAAAAATTGACCACAAATTATTTTTTAAATTTTTAGTGCACTTAAAATAAAACCATTTAACTTTAAAAATATTTTTTTAATTTTTTTTTATTTTTTACTTTTTAGTTTTATGTTAAAAAGAAAAAACATAATACTAAAAATCACTCTGTGTGGAGTTTAATCTCCGGACAAAAACTGCTGAGGGTAGCAATCCGCAGAATGTTATTATTATTTTTAAACGGTATTTTTTTATATTTATCTGAGCACCAATCTAAAAAATTTTTTCAGAAATTTGAATTGTCAGCCAAAACGAAAGTGTGGGCCAAATTTGAAAGAAATCGGTTCGGGGGAAACGGGTCAAATTTCGCCTCAAAGTTTTGATTCTCGGTCTGTGCAGACAGACAGACGGACAGACAGACACGAAAACCAAGTTAAATAAAACCGTTTAAAAATACAAACTGCGAGCGGTTCAACCCTTTGCACTCGCAGTTATCAGAAAATACATCGCCCACTGTTATTTAGCGTTATTTTAGTGCATTTTTAAATACGTACTGGAAAACTTTTCCCGCTAAAAAGAGCATTAATTTTTAGCCTTTAAACTGTAACATTTCCATGAATCGAATAAAAATTAAGCTGTTTAAGCGAGACTACGTTCGATTAGTTGCCTTTTCCTTTCCAAAGGAAGGTCTACTCTCCTTTAACCGAAATATCTCTCCTGTCTCTGTTCACTTTTAGACCCTTCACTAAATCCCAGGCTTTATTTCACTTTTTTCTCGCATTTTCTCACTGCACAAAAGACGCAAGGCGAAGTTGAAACAAATTTAAAAATTCTGCTTTAAGCACAATCCGCAGCGTTATTTCCTTTGGGGAATGGTGCACGACAGCGCGTCAAACTGATCGAACCGGAACTATGATAAATAATAATTCCGCTGGATTCGATTATTGCATTGTTTCCGTTTCCCGCGTGAAAAGCAAATGGCCATGCGAGCCAAAGCGCAGTTTTGAAAAAGGTTCAGCGAAAATGTAAGCGATTGGCTTAGGGCGGAAACAATGCCATGGATGCCGTCCAATGCACCACTTTGACGACCCTTAGAAGCCACTTGGCATTTCCAATATTTTATATTCCTTCATATTTCGACCTGTCCTTGCATCTAATGTACATATATATATATACACATATTTTTAATATAAAAATCTCTCCCAATCACACACATTGTGCACTGCGCAAACGACAGCGATCTGCGCGTAAAAAAATGGCGTCATAAATCTCAAAATGCAATACCCGTTCTAATTAAGAAGAAAAACAACCTTTCAATGACTAGAAACCGTTTCGATCCTTTTAAGGGTCACATATTTAGGTACTTTACAATGTATAATTAATAGACTAGAATTATTAAAGCGTTGCGTCAGGAAAATAATAAGTGGTACAATTGTGTCTCTATACAGCAAATGAGAATATTAAAATGCTCTCCCCAAACAGAATGCGTTCTTTTCAACGCATAAAACGTTCCCCGGCTCGGGAATCCATAACTTATATAATTTATACAAGGGAATGTTCTATTTTATAAGTTAAAGTGCCTCTCCTTATTACATAATCATATAAATGATTACTGAGTGAACCTCGTTTCAGTATTTCAGTTGTGGTTGAGAACAAATAACGGAATTTATGAAAAACTGCCCAGGGCGTCACCGGAAACGAACAACTTTATTGGCGAAAAAGAAATGAGTTTTTTTTCCGCGGTTGGCTGCAGTGATCGTTATTTCCTAACGTTCAATCGAACGATTTCAAATTTAATCTTTTCGGAAAAGTGAAATTTCGCACTGGAAGAAATGAGTTTCTTTTGGAGTGAAATTCTTTTTTCATTTTCTTTTCTTTTATCGCTCAGGTTGTGATTTCTTTATCCGCGCAACTCATCAATCAAAGCAGTTTTACTTATTTTGTGCTGTGATATGATTCGTGATCCGTTTTTCTTCACATTCATTTGGGGAGACTAAATTTGCTCAACTAACAAATGAGTTTGATTTTTCCTTTCATTCACATTCCAGTTTTTCTTTACTGGTGACACGTATTTCAATTAATTTTCTATAATTTCTTTTAGAGATGAAGGCCGAAGAAGCCGAAAATTGCTACGGTTGGGGAGCACACCTAAAAAAAAATCTTGGCCATAATCTTTCCTAAGATTGGTTCAACGGCATGAGTTTTCATCAGTTCCCCTTCGTCGCTGCAATCATATCGGATCACGAACCAGGTCAACATGTCAGCAAAAACAGTACAGACGCCTCCAATTGTGCTTATCAGCGACGCGAGAAAGAAGAAAGAAGTAAATCAAAAACTGAAATCCATGAATAAATAAATAAATAATAGCAGCGAGTGAATATTTACGATTATCATCGACTGTACGAATGAAAAATAGATATAAAATCCTTAATACAAAGACTGCTGTTAAAATATTCGGTAAAAAAAGATCAGAACGACTGGGGGTCGATCACGTTGGTAATTACACTAAGCGTGGCCGGGGTCGAGTACAGGCTGTGGTCGGCTGTCGTCAGAAAATTCCTGTCGTCCGTCGCCATCGAGGAGTAGCACGAATCGTTCAGGGACATCTCCTCCGAGTCCTCGCTGTTCCACTTGTTGAGAAACACCTTCCCCGACGTGGACAGCGTCGTGTATTGCTCGCTCGAGTTGTCGTCGTCGTCCAGCTGGGCCACGCGGGCGGGCGACGTGGGCGACTGGGGGTAGTTCGGGGGCAGGAAGCTGATCGTCGCGGGGGAGGAGGGGATATACTCGGGGGTGCGGGGGTTGAAGTCCGAGGAGGGCGACTTCGGGATGAACTCCGCCGTGGGGGACGACGGAATGTAGTCTGTCTCGGGCGAGTTGTTGAACTCCGTGCAGTTCGGGGAGGAGACGTACTCGGGGCAGGGTGAGTTCGGGTACTCGCCCGCCTTGGGAATGTTGGCGATCACGGTGGAGTTGTCCTGGAATGCGATGGGGCTGGTGAGGGAGGTGAAGTCGTTGTTGACCGGCGAGGACTCCACGTACTCGATGGACTCTTCCGGCTCGACCTTCCACTCGAACTGCTTCATGTCGTCCTCGATCTTGCTCGTCTCTATCACGCTGGAGACCATCTTGATGCTGGAGGACTGGGAGGTGAACTGCGAGGAGAACTCGTTCGACTCGATGTTGTCTTCGTCCTCCCACTTGACCTCGGGCGAGAGGAGAATGTCGTTACTCGTGGTGATGACCGCTTCCTCCTTGTCCTCCTTCTCAGCCGGGACCGCGACGATGGTGGGCGGCGAGCGGACGACGGTGGTCGGCTTGGTGATGACCGGCGTCAGGTGAGTGATTCTTATAATGCTGGCGACGGGAGATTTGTCCACTTTGGGCGACGGCTGAATGACCGAGGTCGTGTTACTTTTCACCGAGTTATTATTCTGTACTTTGTTCTTACTGATACCATTTTGGGGAGACTTGACGTTATTGTTATCTTTTTCTATCTGAGGCTCCGATTCCATTTTATCGTCCTTCCACTTATCGATGGACCGCCGCCGGGCGTTCATGAAGAAGTTCACCACCGAAGAGGGCTCCAAGTCCAGCTGGCGGGCGATCGTCACCTGCATCTGCTTGGAGGGCCTCTCCGTCTCCCGGAATATCGCCTGCAATGTGCGCCTCTGGAGGTCGGTGAACACGAGCCTGGGCTTCTTCGGCTTCACCACCTCGGGGACAGAGTTCTTATGGAAGCCATCCTCCTTGATTTTCTCGAGGGAGTCCACGCAGGCGAGGCGAAGCGTCGTGATGCGAGACGCTTCCGGTTCCTGCAGCCATTTCCACATGCGGCGAAAGGTATCGCGGCCGGATTTGAGCTTCGACCATGGTTTTGGGTTTCTTAAGAGATCGGACAACGTACCTTGAGATCGGCATAATACCTTCTGGGCAAAAACGGATTGTGGAATGCTGTATCGTTTAAGTTCCGCACTGATTTGCTGTGCCAACTGCTTTGTGTTGATTTCATCCTGAAAGTCAAATTAATAGGTCACTTCTGCCAGGAGCACTTTTACACTAAAATTTTAAAAATTATAAAATACTATCATTGTAAACAATCATATTAAAAAATTATAAATTCCTAGATTGTGTAACAAAATATATTGTGTATAGAAATTTATAATAAAATTAACAAAATGGTTTTTCTATTTGAAATTAGCATTTCCATGATTTTAATTTGTTCATTTTTTTACAATGAAGTGATACCTGGAGGTGTCAGTTTAATTCATTAGAATTCAATTTCAACTTTATCTGGGTGAAACTATAATTGAAATTATCAAAAAGATAATCTCATGGTTAAGAGTTTGCTGTTACTTACTTCATTTGATGCAGGAGAAACTTGATCTGTATTTCCATTTGAGAAAGATTCACTAGCCTGATTATCAGAACTCTCACTTTCACATATTTCTTCTACATCAAACATATGATTACAGCAGTTGCTGCAAATAGTGTCTTGTAATTCTTCATTAGACTCACGTTCATTTCTAATGTAAACATTTTCTGTCAAGCATAAACGACACTTTTCTGTTCTCAATTCCACTTCCATTTTTGTTTTAACTTTGGATTTATCTTCTCATAATGAATTCATTATTTCACCTGAAAAAAGTGGAAATTAATAATTATCGGGAACGGCAATGAACGGTACTCTGTTGAACAATTTTCTCATGCATTCTAATGGCGTTATTAGTCACAAGTCACAGTTTTAATCAAACTTGAGATATTGGAGAAGTTTAAATAAAATTAAAAACCAATACAAATCTCCCTGACGAAAAACAAAAGGAAATTCACTTCTCAGAAGTCACCCAAATCCATCTGCCCTAATGAATGCAACTAATGAAAAATCCCAAAAAGACGAGAAGCAACACAAAAGAAAAACGACACAATCTAAACGAAAAATGGCACGAATTCCGTAGAGGTTATCCGTACCAGACAAATATCACGATCAATCGGTTAATAAGTTGATAAATACCATGACTAAGGGTGAAAATCCGAATAAGCATTTTTACAAAACAATGCACAATAACCTACTCAGCCGCCATCTTGGAGTTTGTTACTACGACTTTCCCATGTAGTTTGCGACCATTTTTATCCAAAAGAAAATATATAATTTTCAGATAATTTTTCAGTGAAATATTAAAAATGACTAATAATAATAGAAATAATATTTATTCTTATTATTATTATAACTATGTGATAAATTTTAAATTTACGGCATGGATAAATTGAAAAGAGTTGCTTTTGGGAAGAGTTTGATTTTATATTCAACGAACGCAGCGTACTAAAAGGCTGCGATTAATTTGCGCTCTTTATTCATAATTTTTTTTAAATAAAAAATGGAAAATGAGGTTGGCATGGATGTAAAGGCGAACGGAGACGATCAGATCAACATTAATTATTATAGGAAGCTTGTCAAAAAATACTTAGAATTGGTATGTTTCAAAAAATCGTCTTCTTTAAAGTTATTTAACCAGGTTGGGTTATTCGGTTAATTTTCGCCTAAATATTGTACGAAATATTTCGCCCATGACCAATTATAAAATTTGTCACAAAAAATATCGTTTAATTTACAAGTCTTTACAATTGGAAAACAAGAAAATTTTTAAGAATATTTTTCATGTGAAATTATTATTTTAATAGCCTCTGGAGAAAATTAACGCTGAGATTTTATTGATTTGTAAAAGCCAAATAAATTTATTTTTTCCCGAACTTTCAAAAAATTTAAGTCAGAATTTTATTAATATGATAATATTGATTAAACTCTTATGTTGGGTTGTTTTAAAACAAACCTATTTTTGTGATTAACCTGTTTTACATGGATGTTGCAAAACTGTGTTTTTCTAAAATTAAATATTAAATATAATTAAAATATTTAATTTTAACGGAATTCATGACAAGGTGTAATTATTTATTTTCAGCATAGGTATCACACTGCCTTATTTTGGGCGGACAAAGTTCACAGTCTCTCCAAAGGACATCAGCATGATGTGTATTGGCTTGCACAAGCCTTGTACTTATCTAAACAGTATCACAGAGCAGCTCATCTGATAAAAAGTAAAAATCTCCATCTGACAAGTCTTCAGTGTTGTTATTTAGCTGCTTCCAGCCTAAGGGAGGCAAAGGAATACACAGAAGCAATGGAAATGCTGTGGGAATCCTGCTCAGATTTTGTTGATAACTCCAAAAGTCTGTTCTGTACAAATGGAAGTGTCTTTGATGTTAGTTTTGAAGAGAGCTGTGTAGACAGTAATTTATTATGTGGGAACAGTGTAAGTCAGATGCATATAATGCAGCAGATGCTATCTTTTATGAGTCCATTACACAAATGTTTTTCACAGTTAGCAGGTTCAATGTATTTTGAACGTGGAAGAGTGTATGAATCTGATGATAACAGAGATTTAGCAACAGAATGCTATAAGCAAGCTTTGTTAGCAGATGTCCATTGCTTTGAAGCTTTTGATGCTCTAATTCAGCATCAAATGCTTTCTGCAAATGAGGAAATAGAACTTTTAAATTCTTTGCCATTCAGTAAGCATTGTCCAAGTGAAACTGATTGTGAATTTGTTAGGTGAGTTATCATTTATTCCCATGTATTGTTTGCTTCTCCACATTTACTTGCAATTTCTGAAATCAATTTCAGGTTACTCTATGAAAGTAAGATTAATAAATACAGATCTATTAATAAAATGGAAGAACTTCCTTCTATTCTAACAAAGCTTGAAGGCAACTTGGATCTCATGGTTTCAGAAGCAGAGAAACATTATTACAATTGTGATTTCATGACTTGTTGGAAAATCACCCAAGAGTAAGCCCATGCCTTAATTGAATTTTCTATTTAAAAAAAAATATGTAAACACTACAATTTAAAATTTCAGAGTCATGTCCAAGGATCCCTACCACATGGTCTGCCTTCCCATTTACATAAGTTGTTTGGTTGAATTAAAAAATTCAAATGATTTGTTCTTATTGGCTCACAGACTGGTGGATATTTATCCTGAAAGTGCTGTCTCATGGTTTGCTGTGGGTTGTTATTATCACATCATAGGTGGTAAAAGTGATTATGCAAGAAGGTTTTTAGGTAAGTCGCCATTACTGGTTACCAAATTTATGTTAACTTCAATTAAAAAAAAGGAAAAAAAGGTTTGTGGATTGAACCTTAAATCATAATTGAAATTTATTTACACATTTTCCGTCAATTTATTTATTTGGATCGGTTGCGAAGTTTTAACTGCTCAATCAGTTGTCAGCTTGTTGCCAAATTTTTTTAAAGGCATTGTTGAAATTTCCTAAGCGTCACACTATATTTCACGGAATCAAAAATTCAAAAAACGGTTAATGGTAAACCATCACGCAGAGATAAAAGATCAAAGAACGGAAATTTCGTGTACTTAATGAAAACAAAAACTCGTTGCCAATGTTAATAATCAATCTTAATAATTAATTTCAGGTAAAGCAACGTCTTTGGATAAATTATTCGGGCCTGCCTGGCTAGCCTATGGGCATTCATTTGCTGCCGAAAACGAACACGACCAGGCAATGGCTGCTTATTTTAAAGCTTCACAAATCATGAAGGGGTATGTGTAAATTAAAATACACTGCTTATAAAATTTAAGAATGCCTATAAATTTTATAAAAATGAGGATTTATATTAAATTGTGCTTGAAGTGTTATCGTGTGGTGTTTAGGTGCCATTTACCGTTGCTTTACATAGGACTGGAGAACGGGCTGACCAATAACTCCGTTCTGGCGGAGAAATTTTTTTTGCAAGCTCAGGCCATTGCTCCTTGTGACCCGTTTGTTTCTCACGAAATGGGAGTCATCGCTTTCCAGAGCGGACAGTGAGTTAATAGTTTGGAAGTCGCCTCAAACCGATTCGGAGATAAATTTCGAGTTAAATCATTTTCAGGTATCAGGCGGCGATGAAGCATTTCGAAACAGCCTTAGAAAGAATCAAAAGCAACGATAAGACAATGATCCAAACCAAATGGGAACCTCTGCTCAATAATTTGGGACACGTTTATCGAAAATTGCAAATGTACGAAAAAGCCGTCGAATGCCATATGCAGGTGCGGCTATGTCCAACTGTGGGAAGCCCTTATTTGGAGAAGTATCTCAATTTTTGCTCTTTTCAGGCCATGGTATTGTCTCCTAATAATGCATCGACGTTTTCTGCCATTGGGTATTGCCAGGTATTAATGGGCCAGTGCAAACAAGCCGCGGAGCTTTTTCACAAAGCGTTATCGCTGAAACGAGACGACACATTCTGCACAACCATGCTCAATTACGTTATGGAACTGCTCGTGAATGAGTACCAGGAACCCGTCAAACCCGACATAGATTTATCGCTTTCACTGTCTAAACCCGTATTAATCGGTGGGTTTTTAGTCGGCCTTACGCCGAACAGGGACTCGTTAAAATTTTAAATAAAACTTTCCGCTTTTCAGGAAGCGAAATATTTTGCTGTGATGAGACAGAAAGCAGAGCAAAATCACCAATTTTGCCCGCACTCATATCTTTGGATAACGCCAGCTCCGAGGAAGCGTTCAAAACTCCGAACAATGGATCCGACGACCCGAACGATTCCAGTAAACTTAGTTTTGAAGTTGAAATGTCCGATTCGACTTCCATGGCAATGGACAGTACTTGACTATCCTGAAAAAAATATATTTGAGTATTTAATCCCGTTGCTCTTTTTAAATGTATTCAATTACTTTATACATTGTAATACAATTATCCCCCGCTTAAGAGCAAAAATAAAGGCTTATCGTAATGAATGTGTATAAATAAAAGTAAAAAAATTTATTAGATTAAAAAATAGTCTAATCGTTTATCTGAAGAGCAGTTCAGAAGAATAAAAATTTTGAATGGGTTAATTTAAAAATTTTAGTAGTACTTAAATACACTTAATTGTGATTCAGTTTTTATAATTAAGTTATTAAAATGTACACGGAAATTGAAAAGATTAATTTCTGCGGAATAATTGAAATTAAGGGAATATACTTAAGTCAGAAAATTTAAACGTAACTGAAGCTGATTGCTTAGTTAAGTTTGTCGCGAGAGAAACTCTGTGATGGTTGTTTTAAATCTAATTCCAAAAATTTTACTGAGAGCAATAATTAAGAAACTCAACTGAACAGAACTCAATTTCCTGGACTTCGATTCAAAAGGTAATATCAGTTTGGGGTATTGGATGATACTTTTAAGATCAATTTCATTTTTTCACTATATAAAAGTAATCAGTTACGGGCAAATTGTCATTCCTGTTGGCTGTTCGTATAAAGTTTAACAACGGCTGAAATGAAAACTTTTTTGCGGGAAAATACAATGTTGGCAGCCCTGACAAAAAGCGTAAAGGAATTTATGATTTTTGACGTGTCGGTTTACTTAAGTATTAGAATTATCAGTACTTGCCATAACAACTAGAAGTGCTGTTTATGTTCATTTATAGAATGGATTTTCGCATAATTTGAGCCATTATTTGTACTTGATCGTAAAGTCATATTTCAATGATGACGCACGTATTTTTCGGTGGAATTGAAGGGTAAATATTGTTCCTCCAGTGATTTTGTCAAATCAATTTATTGCTACTGTGAAATTCTCGACACATAATGTTGTATTTCTAAATGATATCTGCCATAAATTTGTCTGCAGTTTTCTATTTCTTGTTGTTCTATTGCTAGTTTTACATTTTTCAAGAATTAAATATTTTTCTTTGCTCTCTAAGGAAATCTCTAGACGTCGAAGTTAAATTCAAAAGTTTGTGGAAGTTAGTTCGATAAATTTTAAGGTTGCCAAAATCATTCGTATATAAAGCACCAAAGAAATCGAACCTAATGAATTTGTTACATAATTTTAATTTCATGGCAGATGATTAAATTCGTGTGTCGAGAAGTAATTTGGATGAACGAAAGTTCCTTTTTTGAATTGCCATCAAAGACGTTACTGGTAATTCTAATTTTAAACAGTTTTATTGGTTATGAATTTTTTCAGTACCTTTCCCTTTCAGCAACAAAATTTTCCCTATCCAGAACATATTTCAAGCCTTCTATTGATTCCATTTAATTATAAGGCCAGATAAAGATATCTTCCCTTAAGTAAATTGATGGAAATCTCTGTGGAAAATTAATTTTTTTATTAGTAAGCAAATTTTAGTTTATGATAAGATATACAGCATAAGTTTTCTTTAAAAAAAGATAATTGCAAAATATCCATTCAGTTATTAAAATATCTTTAAACCCTACAAGGATTTCAAAATTATCTTTAAATTAATTTGATTATCATATGGAGATATTTAAGAGGGTTGCAACATTTTTTCTGTTATCAAATTTTAAAAAGTATCTCATGCAGATTAAATGGGCTTATATGTTATCCTTTCAAATGACATTGATAAGAAAACATATTCTAGGTTCCATGTAATTGTTGAAATAACAGTGGCACTTTTTTTCATTTCAGGGGGGGGACAAAATCAAAAATTGTAATTTATAATGGGGCAGGAGAAAGGAAGTCACTTGTCGAAGGTCCTGGTTTGAATCACTGGGTAAGGGTAACAAGCAGAGTTTATTTTTTTACCCTAAAAGACCCTCATTGTCAAACTGTGAATGCTTCTTTCAGATACTTGGGATGAGTGAATGTCAAAAAAAAATTGCCGAACTGGTGAAAAAGGCCAAACTGGAAGCCGGAATGAGTCCAAAGAGACCATTGCAAGCATTGGTATTTTCCTTTTAATATGCAGTATTTTTGTATTCAGAAGTTGTATTCCTCTGGATAGAAATGTGTTCTTATATATCAGCCAAGTGTTTGGGAAAATGACACCTTAATGATGAACATATTTACATTTTCAAACCAGTTTAGGTTTGCAGCACAAAATGGTATATATTTAAAGTATTCTGCAGCCTTTTTATAAGATTTGGGTCTTATTCAACTTCCATTTTTTCACCAAACTTTCCTCTTACTTATTTATTTAGATTTTGTCTGATTCAACCTTGTTTCATTTATTTTTACTTTTCTGTTTTTGCTGCAATATTGTTATTAAAGTCGGTATGTCATTTACGTCGCTTTCTAAAACGATTTCTAACTGCTCAATCAGTTATTAGTTCTTCGCTTTTCATATTTTTTTTAGTAGTGCCTTTATTAAAATCCCATGACTCCAAATCAGAGTTAAAAAAAACTTTTTTAAATAAGGCACGGCACAAAAACCGTTGACGAAAGATTAACGGTCGCATTGTTTTGGAAGTGAAAACAAAAAACCGTTGTCATGGCAACCCAATGACGGTTGGATACAAATAACGGAAGTTCTGAGTGACTCGACCTAAGATTTCAAATTGTCAACGCGTCAATTGCCATTCATTTTAGAACCAAATGTGTCATTTTTTCATATATTAATTTAGTTTTTTTATAAAGCTACCTACTTTAATTCGTTTTCATAAAAAGGAATTTATGAGGAGTGGTTAGCTCTTGCAAGGTTTGTGTTGACTTTGTTGTCCAATGAAGAGAACTCTTTCAATCACATCTGGTTTCACCTTATTGTAAGATTGACTTGATGCAGGGCCTCACGTTAACCGGATGCGAAGAAGAAGCCTCCAATGAAATGCTGAAGCACGGCCTCCTCGAGAAGTACCCGGAAGTGGCCAAGGAATACTTCGTCGGCTCCGACACGATCGGAGCAATGGCGGTCGCCCACGAGGAGGGCGGGTTGGTCCTCATCGCGGGCACGGGCTCCAACGCCCTTTTGATCAACCCTGATGGAACGCGAAGGGGCTGCGGGGGATGGGGGTACCTGATAAGCGACGAAGGCTCGGGTAAGAAGTTTGGACGGGTCGCACTGCGCGAGTGCACTTTGACGTGTGTAAAAGCAATTGGTGTTTTTCAGCCTATTGGATTGCACACACCGCTATAAAAGTCTATTTCGACGAACAAGACAATCTGAAAGCAGCCGCTTACAGCACCGATTACGTTTGGGATTGCATTCGCGACCATTTTAAAATTAAAAACAGGTTTGCATTTGCATGAGCTTAATTGCGAGAAATGGGAAAGGACGACATATAGTTCTTTAATGGAGAAAATATTAGGTTGAGTCATAAATAACTTCCGTTTATTTGTTTACATGGTTTTCATGCGAAGTATTAATTCCTTAACAACAAATGCTGAAGGAAGTTACGAATGATTTGGTAACACACCGAGTCTGTTTTGGGTTTCAGGAGCGAATTGATTCAGCACTGCTACACTAAATTCGATAAAGCCTACTTCGCGGCACTCACAGAGAGATTGGCCGAAGGAGCCGTCAAAGGAGATTTGCTCTGCCTCTGGCTTTTTCAACAAGCAGGAATAGCTTTGGCTTCCTACATTATAGCTTTATGGCCGAAAATCAGCGAGGTAAGGCGGAGAAAAACGCCTCTAAGAAAATAATAAGGAAAAGGTTGTCCTCAAAAATTCGATTTAGAAGCTCCGACAATTGTAGGAATCGAAAAAAAGATTTCTACTTGAAAATCGGAAGCAGAATGCCGTTGGGTATCAAACTAAAAATAATTTCAGAGCCTCAAGAAAGCTCCAGGTGGTCTTCAGGTCGTGTGTGTGGGCTCTGTTTGGAAGTCATGGAAACTGATGCAGAAGGGCTTCGTACAAAAATTGAAACCAGCGCCTCAGGCTGCGTTTCCTTCTGTGTACACCAGCAGCCCCGTCGTGGAGGAACTTTCCCTGCTGAGGCTGAAGACAGGGGTGGAAACTGGTGCGACGTATTTGGCGGCGAAGGCTGTCAACTATCCACTGCCGAAGATTTACGAGGACAATTACGAAATATTTTATCACTACAGGAAAGAGGATCAACCCTGGAACACCGAGTGCTATCTAGATCGAATTTGATTTGAAAACTAAGTTTCATCACATTTTTTATTCTATTATAATTCGCGTGAGGGGCGTCTGCTAAAAACATTCACGACGCATTCGCCGTAAGATTCGAGTTAAAACTTATTTACACTTGCCCGGATACGAATGCATTTATTTGCATCGATTGCCAAAGAAAATATAATTTTTTTATGTCAGAGAGTAATATGAAAATTTTCGAATTCTTAAAAGTCAGTACTTTATATTTGACATTGTTTTTATTATTTTTTTTTAATTAAATCATTTATTTTGTGTATGCCTTCATTGCATTTCATTTTTTACATAATGAAAATTTTCAAGTTGAACGCATTTGAATTTGGCGCCACTCCTGGAGCATTCCTTCAAAATTAGATTTTGCCGGGTTTTATTTTCAACAGTTGGCAACAAGTTTAACAAACGAAAAACAATTAAAAGTCTTCCATATTTCTTCAAACATTTTAAAGTTGCATTGACTAGCAATAAGAATTCAAGGTTAAAAAATTTTGTTAAATCGCTATTAATTATTATAAAAACGTATAAAACAACAGTATATTTACTCTGATCTGAAATGTCTTCAACCGATCAATCAAGTAAGATTTATTTTTTATTTGTGCAATGCACATCCTTTGAAAGCAGGCCAAAAATTTGTGGCGGTTATTAAATAAAAAAAATTTTTTCCAATTGATGTAATTAAAAACGATTTTAATCGGATTTCGAACCGAGTATTTTGTTCAAATTATCCTATTTTGGAGATTCTAATTGTAAGAGTTTTTCGAGAACGGCAAAACATATAACTTGTGCTGGAGAATTGAGGATATTTTGGCTGGCATTTTATTTTATTTTCGATTTTTCCCCAAAAGGTGGACAGACCAATTCAGCCCGTACTGAAGAATCCTCGACGACTCATACTTCGGGTGAGAACAAAGTCGAGATCTCAAAATATGCGATAAGGAAACAAGTTTGGACACATTTCGGTGAGTTCGTTACTTGCACGCATTTGCTTTTTTTTGTTTTGACTTTCCAAAACCGAATTTCGCTTTCGATTTCGAAAATGCTTTATTTATTCGCAACTCGTTTGATGCGGTGACCGTTATTGTATTATCAATATTTCCACATTCCTCAATAAATATTGCTGTATTTGGAATTTCATGACGCGATGCTCGAATTTTCCTTCCAAAGCAAACAAGAAACGGAAGACAGAGTCTTTACAACATATTTCCAAATGGGAAAACTGAATCAATTTGTAGGGGCGTTTCCTCCCCTTTGGTTCGGTTTGAAGTTATTCTCGAGCATTAACAATCAAAATTATAACATATTTTATATATTTATATATAAGTTAATATAAGAGGCAAAAGAAATGTGTTTTATATAGAATGGGAAAAGGAAAATAGAAAAACACTATAAAAAGAGAAAAGAAAAAATGGAAAGGAAGAAGGAAAGAATATAGAAAATGATAAATACGATAAAGAGAAGAAAGAAGGTAATAATAAAGAACACAAAGAGAAAATGAAAGGACATTAAAGAGAGATTTAGGAATTAGCACAGTGAGAAACGAAAGAATAAAAAATGGGAACAGACGTAATGTGAGAAATGAAAGAAAACTATACAAAGAAAAATCGAACTTAATTTTTCATATTAAGCTGATACAAACAAATTACCCCACATTTTTAATGATGTGTCAACGACAGTTAAAACATTTATGTGCATTATTTCCGATTTGAATTCCCATAATAACTCTTCTGGTTCCCCATCCGCAGAGAAGAACGGATTGGTGTCCTTCCCACGACCGGTCCGAGGAAGGATCCCAAACTTCCACGGGGCCCCCCAGGCCGCCGCCAAACTCACCGAGCTGGACGCCTTCAAGAACGCCACCTGCGTCAAGGTGAACACGGACAAGCCTCAGGAAAACGTGAGGATCCTGACTCTCGAGGTGAGCAGGGGGCGGCCGTCCCTGCAGGGTGGCTGTGTCTCACGTGAGATGTGTTGCAGAAAGAGAAGAAGCTGGTGGTGTCCGCCCCGAGGACTAAGGAGGCGGTGTTCATGCGGGTGGTGCCCGGGAGCAGTGGGGGTGCAGAGCTCAAGAAGGCGGCGTCCCGACGGGGGATGCTGGAGTGGGGCAAATTAATCGAATTAGGAACGGATATTAAAATAGATTTAGTTGTTCTCGGCTCTGTGGCCGTTTCTCGTGAAGGTACGACGTCGTCCCCCGCCTTTTTTTACTGTGTTTGTTTTCTGCTGTTGTTTAACGTATACATGCTTGCATGCGAAAGTTTCATTGCTCTTTCCAGGGCATAGGGTAGGAAAAGGCGAAGGGTTTGGAGATTTAGAATTTGCCATTTTGGTGGAGGCCGGCGCCATCACCGGTGACACCGTCGTCGTCACCACCGTCCACGACTGTCAGGTACACAGGCCGCACCTCGCTCGAGAGAACGAGAGTGCTGACTAATCCATTCTGTTCAGGTATTCGAAACGCTGCCTCACAGTCTATTTCAAGAGCATGACGTCCCCGTGGACATCATCGTCACGCCCACCGAAGTCATTCACGTGGCCAACAAACTGGCAAAGCCGAAAGGAATTTTCTGGAACATTTTAAGCCAAAGGAAAATGAACTTAATGGCGATATTAAAAGTTTTAAGAGATAGGGAAATTGCGTAAGTCAAGGGGAGGGAGAGGGAGCGTGGCGAAGGGTGGTGACCCTCGGGTTCTTTCAGAAACGGGAAAGAGTGTCATCTGAAAGAGGAGGACACCGACTCGGAGACGGAGAGGACGAGAAGGCGTCTTCACCAGGTGAGGAGATTCATCAGGTACACGAAGAAAAGATCTCTGACGAAGTCGGAGGGGGAGAAATCGGGGGGAGTGGCGAAGACGGCGGCGTCGGACAAGGTGAAGGAGAAGAAGAAGCAGACGAGGAGATTCAACAGGCGGTTCCTGAAGAGAGCCATCGAGGGGACCGAAGCCAACAGCGAGGTAATTGGACCACCGTCACGTCACAATCAAAATTATTATTCACTCCACAAGTTACCGGCCGCTTCCCGCAAAAGCCTAATATGGCCTCTACAAATCTATCAACTTCACGACCTTTAATTCACCCAATAAATATAAAAATATGGGAGGAGTTTATACGACAGGCCAAAAAATTTCTATAAAAGCCAATATCAAATAATATTCAGTGAGTGCGCTTCGGTAAAGTAAGCCATCAATTGGCCTTGATGGATAACCCACGTGCGTAGGTTAAAAAGAAAACGAGGACTTAGAGGACATCCCATCCATTTCCGTTTCCCTTTCAGCCGGAGATGAGAAAGCAGAAGAAAATCGACCAAAGGCGACGACGGTTCCCACGAAACGCTCCCATTCAATTCAGTCTTCGAATCGGAAACATCACCTCCAACGTCCGCGTCAGAGACCTCAAGGTGAGACAATCCGTCCCCAGCGCCCCAACCCCCGCGTCTAACGCCACCACTTCCGTTCCAGAACGCCCTCGCCCAAAGAAACGTGAAACCCACCGACATCACATGGCGAGGACACAAAGGTTTCGCCTTCATTCACTTCGCCAAGCCGAAGAAGGAGCTCGAGAGTCCGGTTCTGGTGGACAGCATCGTCGCGTCTCTTCGGGTAAGGGGCAGAAGGGGGATCGTGGGGGAGGGGTGGCGGCTGGCTCAGTGCAGTGAATGATCGCCTGTTGCAGGACATGAAAATCGGTAGCGGAGACGACGGGGTTATCCTACTGGTGGAGCCAACGAAGCCAATCACGAGAATCGAGAGCACGGGGATAACGGCCGTTTAATGAGAGGAGGTGAATTGGCGGTTTTCCTTTGAGAAAGACTGGAAGGAGTTCCTTTGGGCCACGAGCGAAGGCCGAGAGAACGCACTGATCTCTTTACGTTGTTGAATGAATTTTCAATCGTTTTGGCTTTCAACCACACTTATTATTTTCTATTTTTCTATTAAAAATAAATTAGAGTTCGTTGATTTTTTAATGAGCCTTTTAGTCTTTATACAGGGAGCGCTATAATCCATTAAAATAGTATACGCCTTAATTTTATATTAACTATATATATCAATACATATATAAAATAAAGTACAATTTAAGAAGTAAAAATAACGACAATGTATTATTAATATTGTCTTTTGAGTGACCAATCAAAGCGTCAAATTTATTATAGAAATTAATTAAACGCTCATTCTTAACCGGGGTTTCAAAAACCCAAAATCAATATGAATAATAAGAAATTATGATTAGGAAATGATTAGGTCGAGTAACTGAATTCAGTGACTAAATGGGTTTTGTTGTTTGTATTAGCCGTTATGGGTTACCATGGCTACAAGTGTTCACGTGTTCGCGATGAGTGTATAACTGTAGCATATACATCCGTGTGCGCGGTGAAATGTATAACTTGAATAGTTGATAATTTATTTTGAATGTAATTCATAATTAATTCTAAATAATTTTTAATTCTTAACTGATAACTTTGATTTAGAACTGAAAACATTGTAGGTTCAATGCTTTGTCGGAAACAAAATAAATGAACAAACAGAAAACGTTTCAGAAAATCGGAGCTCATTTATGATCGATCACAGAAATCACATCCTTTCATTTCATATTTCTATCCATCACAGGAAAATAAATTAATTAAATCACAGTGGGTCAATTTTTGCGTTCCAAATGCTTTCATTTCGATGTACACAAATAATTTTTGATAATCGCTCCAATTAAAAAATTGTAAAAACTAAAAAACCCGTAAAAAATTAAAACTAAGTTGTTTTAGAAAATAAATATTTACCACAATCAAATAAATAAATAAATAAATAAAATAAAAACTCTTTAATTGCGAGCATTCAAATAAAAGAAACTGATGACTTCTCCATTCGAATTAGAGTGAAATTCCCCAAAGGGGAACGGAAATGGAGAGTTTAGAACGACAGCAACAGCAGGACTCGCCACAGCTCTCTGTAAGCGAGGGGAAAGCGAGTTGATGCAAAAGCAGAATCCGTTAAGGCATCTCTTTAAACATTCGTTTGAATCCACGCTCTTTGTCAGCAATTTCTTTCCCACCAGACTGTTTTCACTTCCGGATGATTTCACAAAAGTCGGCACGTGGGGCGTTAATCGGACGGTCGAATGCTGTCCCTGTCTTTCGGCACCTCTTTCAGCACCACACACTGAAGAAGTCCTCTCAGCTCCGGCCGACTCTGCATCCTGCTGGGCCTGGAAGAGAGCGAGAGAGTGAGAGAGAGGGGGGGGGGAGGGAGTAAATGGGGCAGAGCGTGCGGCGCTCACCACGTGTAAATGGTAATGGAGTTCTGGCTGAAGAGGATGCGGATGTTGCTGATGGGTCTCTCTTTGGTCCTGATGGTGAGGTCGGGCGGCCGGTTGAATTCTCGGGTGAGGTTGTCGTTGCCTTTGAGGTTGAAGTCATCAGGAGAAAAGAATGTGTCGGAAAGATAGTAAAGAAGTATCTTCCCTGCAGAAAAGTCGGGAAATCAATGAAATGACGGTCGCGATTATAATGATTATGTGTTATTAAAGTGATTAGTTTTACGTTCGCGATTCTAAATCACATACCGTTTCTCGTTCCACAAGCCAGAAGTCTTTGCTTTAGACAAACGCACAAAACTTCCTCTGCGTTCAATTCGTTGCCGAGTGCAGTTCCCAAATCCCTGCAGCGAACCAAATCCCTCGCAGGCTTCCCCGTGAGCCAATACTGAGCTCCCCTGTCCATGTGCCAATAACCTGCGGAGAACCACGGAAACTGTCAAACTGAAGCCATTTCCACGAGTTTTGCCCGAAGTGAGACGTCGCTCTCACCCAATAATTGCGATGAGAAAATGGTCGAGCAAAAGATCCTTCCGCGGAAGATCCAAATGGGGTTCTCGTAATGGAGTTCGTAATAAATGTCGGAGAGAAAGCTGACCAAGGTGGACAGACACAAGGTGAGAATTCCTCCGGTCTTGAAAATGATTATCACGTCATCCCTCCATATGGACACGAGACCGACTGGTTCTTCCGTGATATAATTCGTCAGGTATTTCAGGTCGACGGTGTTGTTTGTGACTGACATCACTTGGAAAATGCACACCTGACGGGGATCAGTCACCGACGCGAGGAAAATTCCACTGAAACTGTTCCAGAAGATCTCGTGAGGCATACAAAATCCCGGTAAAAATTTACGCCGTTGTGAAAATCCTTCCGTTCGAGACATCGAAGTCGAGAAGGCTGTGATTCTTGAACAGAATGACCGTTACTTAAATTACTGTTTTTCTCTTTAAGTTTCATAAAGTGGAAAGGTTTTCAACGAAAATATTTGAATTTAATCGTTTCAGACATTAAATGAGACGTTAAAAGTTTCTCTAGCAAATGTATCTAAAGCAAATGTTTGTTCCAAAATAAATTTTCCAATTTTCCGGGTGAGGAAAAAGAGAATAAAAATCAAAATTGACCAAAATGGGTTAAAAAGGGCAACAAGGCAAAATACCAACTGGAAAGGAAAGCTAAGGCCGACGAAAAATTTAAAAAGATTTTAAAGAATTTTAAACACAGTCACCATTAAAAATAAAAAAGGGCAATGACAGAAACTGGATTTAAAATTAATTTGCATCATATGTGAAATGAAGTTGGAAATAAAAATCCCTGAACTGCCATGACTGCCTGGCATCACTGTTGCCAAGTGATGCAAATCTAAAATAATCATTCCGTTTTGTATGATTTGCTTCACTTTCAATTTTCCCACTTCTAACAGATGGGAGTACACCAATGAGTGCATGTGAGCAAAAGGAAGCGCACTCATCCCCATTTGGGGATTCCGCTACGAAGTGAACGTGAGCACAAGGAAACAATATTAATGACCCACCTGAAGTTTCTTTCTGAAAGTATTTGACCAGGCCAATTTAGTACATTTGGCTTTAGAAGAGTCATTTGGTAAAGCCAGGACTTTCCTGTGTGGTATGGCAGGGATAAGAATGCTATCTCATTCATAAGTGTTCTCACCAATAGCAAATTCATAGCTGTCATAACTTCTATCTGGAAAACTGGAGTCCTTTCAAAGTGGAATTGATAGACAGGCTCTGCACTTTCCTCTGGGTTGTACACTTCTATCTCACCAGAAACACATCCTATGAATATTAGAGGACCTGCAAAGTAAAAATCAAATTTTTTTTTTCAAACATCACAGACAAAAATTTCAGTACCACTTTATTTAGTGGTAACAAATTGCAAAAATCTTGAGATTACTTTGGCAGACTATTGGGACACACAATGAGCTGAAAACATTGAACAACAAAATTTAAGCAAATGCATCGTTTTACGTGTTTCTGTAATCGTTGTACCACCAAAAACGGTGGCTCTTAAGAAAAAAAGTATATGTACATTTTTTAAAGATAATTTTATGCTCTATAATTTTTGCCTGAGCTAATTTTATGATAGAACTTACAGTTTTGCTGAAAATTGCGAAAAACTAATTTATACCTTTTCTGACCTTTAACCTCGCGCCAATTCTTTTCTCAAAGGACTTTTGACACATCTTTTATAATTACACTCTGAATAATTTCACCAATTTTCAGTTTCTTAGGAATTATAGTAATTATATTTTTTAAGAATCACAAACATAATTATTATTAAAAATAAGCAGGTGCTAACTTTTTGTTTGGCAGGCGTTAATGCGTCCATTATGAAGATTATAAATTTATTAATTTTTTATTAGGTTGGAAAGCATGACTTAAATTATCCCTTAGTATAATCAAACATCAATTTTCATACGAACAACCATAATTCACGAAAATGGAGAAACACGATTCCTAAGCACTGGCTTATCGAAATCACTGATTATGTTATCATTATTTTAGAAAAGCGACCGGACGTATTACTTTACGCCAAGAAAATTTCGTTTATTGTTATCATCATTTTGATTAGTTATCAATTTTTTGTTAGAACTGCCAGTAATTGCCAGGCATTGTGCACGTACACTACTCGTCAATTAAATACTTTTTCTAGTTCTTGATGGATACATCAGGTGCGTCTGTTTCGTTCCAATCCTTCGCGACGGCTGACGTGAAAAAGAGGCGCGATCTCAGTTTAAAAGAAAAAATAGAAATTTTACAACAATATGACAACCTGCCGAAAATGAGCCAGCGAAACGCAGCAGCTCGCTTAAACATTTCCCAACCACTACTGTGCAAAATTTTAAAAAAGCGTATTCAAATAGAAAATAGTGTTAAGACAAATGCCAATTTACAAACTAAAAGACGTCGGACCGGAAAAGACGCCGAGGTGGAGTCCGCGTTGAAATTATGGCTTGAAAATGTCCGTCAAAGTGATGCGCCTATAGATGGGCCGATGATTCGAGAGAAAGCTGAAGAAATTGCCAATGAAATGGGAAAAGAACACTTCTCAGCAACGGGGGGGTGGTTTCACCGTTGGAGAAAAGGAGAAAACATCCCGTGGAAACGTACACAAACCGAGCAAGAGGCTAACTTTAAGGATGCAGAGACGTGGCTCGAAAACGAATGGCCCAACATTGCCGCGGAATTTACTCCTGATGATGTTTTTAATGCAGACGAGACCGGATTTTACTATCGCGCTCTGCCCGATCATACAAACGCGATTAAAACAGGTGACATAAAGAGTTGTAAGATGTTGGAAGAACATGTAACTATTTTATGCTGTGCTAATATGTCGGGTGAAAAAGAAAAGCTCGCAGTGATTGGCAAAAGCAGGAACCCACGATGCCTTAGGGGCGTTAAAAGTTTACCCGTTGATTACTACTCAAATAAAAACGCTTCTATGACATCTGAAATTTTTAACGAGTGGCTCTTTAAATGGGATAGAAGACTAGATCGGAAAATCGCTCTCCTGGTGGACAACTTCCCTGCGCACTGCGTTTATTATCAATTAGAAAATATAAAAGTATTTTATTTGCCGGGCAATACAACTTCGATGATACAACCGTGTGATCAAGGCATTACAATGACTCTGAAGGCGTTCTACCGGAAAGAAATGCGTGCTCGAATTTTTGAAAGTATGGAGGACACGCCTGATTTGACCGCCGACGATTTCGTCGGAAAATTAACTTTACTGGAGGCGTTACATCTCATCAACATGTGCTGGAGCAAAGTTTCCAAAGTGAGGATTGGAAACTGCTTCAAATATAGCGGGTTTTCAGAAAACCTAAACATTGAACCGCCCTCCGTGAAAATGAGTCAATTCGAGGAACGGGTGGCCATCGACAACTGCTTACATGTTGCTCACAACCTAAAAGAAGAAGAAATTTCCGGAGGAATCGGATCCCAGAGTCCAACTGATACTGAAGGGGCTCAGGAAGATGAGGAACAAATGGCTCCAACAAAGAGTTAGATGAGGAAGGCTTTGGAGGTGTTGCGTCGCGGTGTGCACCAGAGATCATCTCATTTCCAACCTCAATACGATTATGAAATTTTCATAAATAACTTGCTCCGCAAATATTTGAGACAAACCACTCAGGATGAGTTTTATAATATCAGTTTTTGTCCTGTGATATTTAAAAATGAATGCCAACATTTGTGAATGTAATTTGTTGTGAACCCTGATTCCCCATGTGAGCACATTGGATTTTGAGACAGTTGGTGAAACACCATGACAACCGTTTTCAGGAGCTCACTGGGACATATTTCATCTAAGCAGAGTGGGAAGAAAAAATACCAACCATGAATGCAAAAGCAAAGATGTTTCTCATTGAGTTCAGCAACAACACTTTTCCTCTGGCTCAGCATTTGGTGTGTGACACATTTTTGAAGGTAATCATATCTGATTGCATTTAACCAAACTTCATCCTGAGCGGTTCCATCATTCTCTATTTCTTGAACACATTCTTCTGGAATGATTTTTGAAAACTTCTCTTTGGCAATCCTGAAACAGAAATTTTTGCAATGAATATTAACCATTTCCATTCCACTTTTGAGTGACACTCAATTCAGTGTAATACTTCTTTTTGTGGACAATTTTAAAAAGGTGGGATTTTTTACTAAAATTTTTGATAAAGCTGCCTCACGCTTACTATGAAATGTGGCAATAGTGCTGATTTCTACAACTGTCACTAATTAAAAGACAAAAAGGCTTGGAGTTGAAAGGGTTAACTCATAACTATGATTTTAGGACAGTTTGACTTTTTTAAAATTGCCACCTAGAAAAGCCTCTTACATACTAATGTAATAGCATTTCCTTTTTAATCAAACTTTTATTTTTAAGAAACACTACCAAACTGTATAAGTTTAATAGTCATACTGAATTCATACTGTATAGTTATACTGGATTAAGATTTGATGTCCTTACCATCCACATATCCCGTACCAAAGTCTGCAAACCTTGGACATGGCAAACAGATCTGACAGATTTAATTGGGATAAAATTATTTCCTGAACTTCGACTGGGATATCCATTAAATTACACATTGCTTCAAAATGTCTTCTGAACTCGAGGCGAGAAATTTAAATGGTTTCAACTAAAACTCTACTGAAAAATTAAATTCTGATTCGTTGGCGGTAATTTTTAAACGGAAAGCTCCTGTTGAGAGTAGAAAAAGATACCTGGATCCAAGGCAATTTTAGGAGATTGAAATTCCCAAAGCTTTGTCATATGCAGGAGAAATTATACCTATTGAAGGCATAACTAGAATAAGTTCCGGAATTGAATTTGCGAAAAACCGAGAGACTGCCAAATCCTAAATGTTTTGTTATTTCATTCCATATGTATGAGTTTGACATTGATGAAATCTCACATATGACGTGACATTCCATAATTTTGCTCGAGTTAATTTAATTATTATGTAAATCATACATAAAAAACTTTTAATTTATGGTTGAAGTAAAAAAGAACCACCAGCAAAAATTTAAAACAATTAAAGTGATGACATTAATTTTAATTACGACGAGGCAAACGTCTTCTCCCGATCCAGTTTTTCCTTACGTGGCGGAACATTCTCGACCGTGGCAGGAGTGCAGTTGGGAAAGTGGCAGGAGAAGGCAGTGGAAACGTTTCAATATGGAAGTCAAGGGTCGAAAACAATTTTAAGAAATCGTCTATTATTTATTGCTGTGAGTGAAAGTCGACATAATGGATTCTCCCGGAAATCCCTTCGACATGAACGATCCCAATTTCAACGCTGACATGTTTCTTCAGAAGTCATTCAAGGTACGATTTGCTTTTATTTCCTAGTCTATCATTCCATTAATCACTCCGCAATTTTCAGGAATGTACGTTAAAACAAATTATGGATTTGGAAAGCGAAGTCGTTCGGGACACAGCCACTCTTCATTCCGATATGCAAACCCTAGTTTACGAAAATTACAACAAGTTCATATCAGCAACTGAAACAGTAAGAAAGGTAATTTTTTAATAATGGATTCCAAACATTTGGGAGTTTTTAAATAGAAACTTTATTGTGTTATCAGATGAAGTCAGATTTCAAGCAAATGGAAGCAGAAATGAATCTTCTTGCTCAGAACATGAATTCCATTACTAGCTTCACTGAGCAGATCTCAAATACCTTGCAAGACAGCAGAAGTCAAATATCAAGGTTGTCGTCTATTCATTCATTACTAAAAAGACTTCAGTTTTTGTTTAAATTGCCCCACAAATTAAAAACTCAAATGGAGGAGGGTGCTTATTCACAGGTATTTCCCCTTCAACTTTTCAATTCTGTTTCAGATATGGGGGTGTAATTTCTCCTTCTTTTCAGGCTGTTGAGGATTACTTGCATGCCCAAGCCGTATTGCAGCAGTATGGGCACATGCCCTCATTCAGTGGTATACAAACAGACATTGAAGCCACTCTCAGTAACTTGAAGCAGAAGTTGCATGACAGGATAAAGAACAGCAATGTGAGTACAAAACAAACTGGGCATTTTAAAATGAGTTAAGCTCATGAGGAAACTTTTTAGGCAAAGGCTCAACAGCTGACTGAATCAGTTGATTTACTAATGAAGCTGGAGGAGCCTGGAAATGCACTGTGCAAAGAATTCATCACTAATTGTGACAATAAACTCAAAGATGAAGTGAGAGACTTGAAAAATTTTCAGTTTCAAGATTTGATAGAATTTATTGAAACTGTAAGCAATGGGTTTTTAAGTGATTTATGCATTGCAGTCCAGTCATACACCGAAATGTTTTTAAATAGGCCTTATTCTGAAAAAGAGTGAGTACATTACCATGCCTTAACTGATTTTATTCAGAGCAATTGCTGATTCTTTTTGTGTTTCTGTGCAGGGAGGAACTGGATGGAACAGCTCAGGTGCAACTGAAAGAATTTGTCTGCAGAAATGTGGAACTGTACTGCAATTTGGTGGAAGAAGTTCTGGAAAAAGTACAACACAAAGGGGATACAATCATTTTAGTCAGAGCTTTGGACAGGTTTTACAGAAGGCTTCAAGCATTGAATACTTTGGTGCCTGGAATGAATTTCATAATGTTGGTATATTTGACTTATTGAGTTGTTCTCTCAAGTTACCATCCTTATGTCTGATTCTGAGGGGTATTAAGTGAATTGAGATTGTTTTTCCTGGAGTTTGAGAGTAACCATGTGAAATGATGAGAATATATGTAATAATTTGACCCTTCTGCCATAATGAAGTCACCAGCAAAGTTGGAATTTCCAGCTCCGGCATAGAAGTGATAATCAGGGCGGGAAGAAGGCAGTGCAAATCTCACCTGCAGAGTTTAAAGTCGCACTTCACCGACAATCTGACGACTTTGAGGCAGAATTTGGCGTCGGTAAAGACGGGGAGTCAGGACAACGAGGTTTCGTCCCGATTGCCTGAGCTTCTCAATTCCATTGTGTCGGCGACGACAGACAAACTAAAAAGTGCGCTGCAGGATTTGCTGGTAAGGTTTTGCCGGATGCACATGAAGACATTCCTCATGTATATTTTATAACGGATCTGGGATGAATGATTTCGTCTTTTGGATGGAGAAAAATATTATTTATTGTATTTAGACTTAGACTTAGTTTTATTATTAATGACTGAGCAGTTATACTAATTAAGCCGGAAATTGTTGCAGGTCTTCTTGCAGCCTGACCTCACATTCGGTCTCAACACCAAATTCCAAGAGGTCTTCTGCATAGATTCCATCAGGGAGGGAGTCGTTGTCGGGTTCCTGCACCATTTGATGGCGACCGCTAGAAGCTTCTGCGACAACCAAGGAGCACCTCCGACGTTGCTGCTCGTGCTCTCCAAGTTTTGCCTGGAATTCCAACAGACCTGGGTCCACAGTTTGGTGAGGGAGACTTGAGCTTGTGCTCGTCTCGGGGACTCTGCCATCCTAGTGTAACCCGCCGCCCTTCCATTTCAGTTGTCTCAGACTGACGAGTGGTTCAGCATGAACGAGAAACCCGGGGCGGAGTTGCGGACGAACGAAACGGAGATGTGCTCGCACATGAGAGAAGCCGCGCAGAATTTAATAAACAGCTACGTCAGGTCTCAGGGGTTAAACGTTTCTCAGGTCGGGCGACGGAAAAGCAGAATTTAGCGTCGATGTAACATATTTTAAAGAAAGATGATTTTCAGATGCTGAGGAAGTCAGTAGAAACCAGAGATTGGCTCCACACGATCGAACCGCGGACAGTGAGAGCCGTGATGAAGAGGATACTCGAGGACATCTCGGGGATAGAGTCGCAAGTGGGGCTGTTGTACGAGGAAGGACAGCGCTCGGAGAGGAGCTCGGACTCGAGCAGGAAGACGGGAGCCTACAGGTGGTAGGGAACAGAGGGAGAAAAAGCTCTGGAACCAGCATGAAGACAGCTTGTTGATCTGGTTTCAGCATGAGTCAGGTGTCGAGGCATCAGGTGTACAGGTCGAGCTGGTCTTCGTACGCTCCGGGGCAAACGGCGCTCGTGGCAAACATTCACAAACTCTTCTCCGAAAAAATAGAAATATTCTCCTCGGTTGAGTTCTCCAAAGTGTCCATATTGACAGGCATAATTAAAATAAGTCTAAAGGTAACACGAGTATTTATTAATAATTGAACCACTGCCTTGTTGGGGAGATGGCCAGGATTTGGTCGTATCAAATCCAGTGAGGGTCATTTTCACCTTAAAATTAACATTTTATTAACTTAGTGATGAGTTGGGTCAAAATGATCTCTTCAAAATTAAAGTAACACTCTCTCACTTTGCAGACTCTACTCGAATGCGTTCGACTGAGAACCTTCAGTCGCTATGGTTTGCAACAGGTTCAGGTTGACACACACTATCTCCAGCTGCACTTGTGGAGATTTGTTTCAGATGAAAAGTAAGTACAGAACAATACTCAAATCTACTGTAACCTGTGGTGGTAAAAACAGAGTTGTTTTTCAGCTTAGTGCATTTTCTTTTGGACGAAATCCTGAGCAGTGCTGTTCACCGATGCTTGGATCCGGTGCTGATGGAGCCCAGCGTCGTCGAGATCATTTGCGAGAGAGGCTAATGAAACGAAAACCATTTAAGCCAAAACAATATATTTATTACGGGAATATATTTCTAAATAAAAATGCCGGTCGCTATTCGTAGTCGACGCCTTCTGGCCGCCAAGGCTTTTTTCTTGTAATAGCAAAGTTTTCTCTTTGATGATACACTGCATAGGGGTCTTCTATGTAGTACTTGGGCTTCCTCCAAAACTTGTTCACCATCTTGTCTAACATGTAACTCTGAGTAGCATTGCAAAATACATGTCTCATCACTCTCTCCCTTCTTCTTTTGTTTTTGGACCACATTTTTTTTCTTCCTGCCATGGTTCGGATCCAAACACCCCTGAAAATGCAGAGAAAGAAACAATTGTGAAAGTGCTTTCATGTTGTCACTTATAAACATTTGAGGCTTTTGCTGGAGCAGTGATCAGCACAACTGCTGAAGAATGATTTTCGGTAACAGATGAATATCCACTCACCAATGCAGCCTAAAAAACCGTGAAGGCACAGTTCTCACTGATTTTCTTTTTCCTTTTTTATATGAGAATTTAACAACAGTTCTTATTTGCTCCAAAAGGGATTGTTTGGGTTCAAGTAATGCAGGTGTTAACGGTTTTATAATATGTTGGGAAAGGAATTGATTGCTATTAACTGATCCTAATATTAATGAAGTGAAATTTGCATTTTTTTGGCTTATAAGTGGCTCCGAGATTCGTGTAAGTTTATTACTTTTTTGGCATGACTTTGATATTAAACTCGAAGAAACGCCTTTGGAAAGAGCTGAAAATAAAAAAAGATCACTTTACGAGATAACCTGTTTTGGTATGTTCGCCCCAACTAAAAATAAAGAAAAAGTACAAATATTGATTCGTAAATATCAACTTCTGCCCTCTGTTGAACCTGATTTTAATTTAAGTCTGAAATCCATTGAAAATAATAACGTTCCAACTCACGGGATAAAATTCTTCGAATCATCTCAAATACAATCGATTAAAATTGAAGACATTTATATTTCTCGGACTAAAGTCATAGAGTAATACACATGTTTTTATACTTTGTGAGCGCCATTTTTTATTTGCTAAATCTGGAAGGCCTCGTTCAACGTCAAAATTTACAGACCTTAGGAAATTCTATAAAAAAAACCTTCATGTTTTTTTGGTGGTGTCTGCAAAATGTTACCAAATGCTCCGAAAATTCCTAGTTGTAATTTCATATGGGTGAGTCAGGAGTAGTTTTCATGTTTTTTAATAACTCCTAAACTCTCCTCGAGCCGATATATTTTATTTTAGCGGTTGCTAATTTTAGTTAGTATTTTCTAGTATCGTTCATTTTTTTAGAACAGCCATTTTTCAGTTTTTTTCTTTTTTTATTCGGTTTAATAACAACCTCTAATGCTTAGTATTTTTCATACCATCATTGAGCGGTGTGTTTAAAGAAAATCATGTGACATTTTTTTTGATTTTAGAAAAGACATGTGTCAAGCGGACCTTCGCGATTATATCTAGTCACTAATTTTTACAAAAGAAACGGTTTTTTAAGGCAGAGAACTAGTAGGTTTGGATTTAGATGTAAATATTCTACTGATCCATGTAATCCTTTGCCTCCCAATTTGAGGGCAAAGGGCCCGTGCCCTGAACCACAGCCCAGGTGACTATTCACTCAGTTAAATAAAATGCAGAATAATCCGAACTGTGTTGTGATAACTGTTGTGATTTTTGCAGTTGTGAGAAGCCACATAAGAAACCCTCATCTGGTTTTGGAACAACATTAGCAGTGCTTGGAGTTGGCACAGTTGCAATTGTTGCATATGCAAAATATGACTGTGAGTTTAGAAAATATATTGAAGAAAATGCCCCTTTGTTTAATGAATTTATAAAAATAACAACTCAAGAGGAGAATACCTATTCAGAAACATGGAACAAATTTGTCAGATATGTTCTAAGTTGGTAAGTGTTTCTGCCATTAAATAAAGAAATCTTTGACTTGTCCTAAAGTGCTGTTTATTTTATTGAAAATTCAAATTCACTTCATAATGTTTTTATTTTTTATTTTAGGTTTGACTTTTCATCTTCAGGATCCTCCAAAGATTCTAAAAAAAAGGCCATAGTGTGTCCTCCTCCAGCTGATGCTCGTTACGAAGGTAACTTCAACTCCTTTTTGCTTTGCACAATTTTTGGCTGTAAAGGTTTACATTTAATTTAAGTTGTATTGAATTATTTGTGGCATTGTGGATAGTGGCTGGGCACTGTGCTTCCAATTCAACACGCTGTTAATATCTTGCCACACTGCCTAAATTGGTGATGACATGAGGTTACTTTTCAGTCTGATTTTCCAGATTCAACATTGAAGAAATTAGCTCAGAGAATACTGATTGTAATCAAAATCTTTAGGAATGATTTTGCAGTTTAGGATTCTGACTCCACTGTTTGATTAAAATCTAAAATGCAGGAGCTTTGAATGTTAGCTCTAAAGACACATTAATTCTCATTTTAAGCTGCTGAAGATTTTTAGTACAAATTAAAGCAGTGAGTTTGAAGGGTGACTAACTCTTGTTTGTTTGTTTGTTTGTTTGTTTGTTTAGCACCCAAATCAGCATTCCAACCTCTGCTGGACGATGATGGGCAAAAAGAAAAAGTGAAAGGTATATGTTCCGTCGACACAAAGCCAAAGTATAATGAAATCAGAGTTGTTCAGCCTCCTTCTCCCGAAATTCCCGTGCCCGAGCCCGTCATTAGTGAGTTTTGTTTTCCTTTATTAGCTCCTTCTTATTATTTTTATGAGTTGACCCTTCCTTTTGAAACCCTTTGTTTCCTTCGGTCTTGTTGTCTGTTTTCCTCTCCACAATTTCTCGAGGACAAATCTGGCTGAAAACCAAGAAACGTTGTAACGACTCAGAGTTTCACGTCGCGAAAGCGGTCGCTTTTGTTGTATATAGTTTCAAGCATGAAAACAACAGACAAATCTTGTTCAGAAGAAAACAGAACAAGGCTAGCTCGAATGCTTTTTTTCTCTGCTCTCACGCTTGAAACTAATACATTTTCGACGTTTGCAGAAGAAAAATCTCAAGATGGAAATATTATGTGTAAGAAATGAAGACGAAGTTCTCTTTCCGAAGAAATTCAAAATTTTGAGGAATTACTCTTCCGGCTTAAATAAAATTCGATTTAATTAAATTTTCAAGAGCTAATTACATTCCCTCGAGAGCGTTGAACCGTCAAAATCTAATTTTTCCCGAGTTTGTCCCGATTTTTTTCATCCTTGATTTTTCTTTTGCAATTCCGAAGGGAACGGTAAAGGCAAAGGTGAGTTTTTTGTTTACGTACTCTGAAGCGAAAATCTACAAGGCGGTGGTTTTGAACAAACGACCGTTAACCGATAACCGTTAGGGTTTTGTTTGACTTTTATTCGACCGTTTTTATGATTAAATTCTGCGACATTCGGTCTTAAACTTAGAAATAAAGGAAGACAACAGGTTTGTTTGAGAAGAGAGAGCGTGGAGTTCTTTATTTGATAAGAACGGTAAGAAATATAAGATTGGAAGAATTTTAAGGGAATGACTCAGAAGGATCGTTGTTTGGTTGTGGTTTGAAGTGTGAAAGTGTAATGTTTGTAAGAAATTAAAAAGGAAGAATGCTTTTACAGTGGTGTTAGGTATTGAGCGCGTTGGTCAAAAGCATAATGTTTGGGGTTGGGCAGGGCAAAGGAAATGTGAAGGAATATCTGAAACTGATGCTAGGGAGACGACCATTCCGGGACATATTATCTTAGATTAACCGAAAAGATAAGCATAGAATGTAGAAAGAAAGCAGTAAAATTCTAAAAAATTGCGAAAAGCGAGAACGAAATTTAAACGATCATCTAAAATAAACGGGAAAAGGAAAAAAAGTGAAACCGTCTGTAAATGAGCAAAATTATAAGATTAACGAAAGGCAAAAATGTACAAATGCAATATAGTAAAATTTGGAGTCCAAATACAAAAGCAGCCCCTCTTTATTTAAGAGTAGAAATTAAAAAGAATGCGCAAAGAAAAGTGCAATACCGTTTACAGTCTGCGGATTGGAAAATCAGAGGAAAAGAAAAAACATTTTTACAAAATTGAGACTGTTTTCAGACTTTTTTACTACTTAAAAGTAATTTTACTTTTGATTACTTCCAGTCGAAGAAACGGCGAGGCCGGCGAAGTTCGAACTGGAAAATTTGCCAGAATTTCATCCGAAAAACGTGGTCGAATTGGAGAAGCACATCGCTTCTGCAGCGAACGATGTTTTCAAGGCGTACTACAGTGCCACTTGCGAGCTTAAGAGTAAGTCAAACTAAGTAAAACCGATGCCCGGCCAGGTTCTGCCACCTAATAAAAATGTCTCTCCCCAGGCCACTCCCAGCTCGTGTACAAGCTTCTGGAAACCCAGATCGACAACGTGAGCCCCGAATTCTGGTGCGAGCTCAAGAAGAAGACGGACGAGAAGGAGGCCATGATAAAGGCGGCGGAGAAGGCGGCCGCGAGCGCCTGCGAGAAGATCAACAGGCTCCAGTCCATCCTCGACGACCCGGCCTTCGGGGCGCCCGAGTCCCTCAAGGTCCAGGCGAAGAGGAACATCGCCAAGGTGATCAGGGACATGGAGAAGTCGAAGAAGGAGCTAGAGCTGGAGAGGGAGCGGACGAACGTCGTGGAGCAGTACTGGGAGAAGGTCGAGCAGGCGAGGAGGTATTTCCAGGTACGAAGCGGTGGGTGTTGCAGCTGAAGCTCCCGCGGGAAGCTCCCAACCGTCGTTTTGTTTCCAGGGCGAGTTGGAAATTCTCTTCCCGAACATAAAAGTCGACGAGAAAAAATTCGACGTAAAACCTGGCGAAATAGACCTGTTTTTAGTCCACATCTACCACCATATTCTATATTATCAAAAAGAAATCAGTAAATTAGAGGTAATCACCATGAGAAAATTTGCGTGTTTGGTTGTGAGGGTTTGAGAGTGTTCGGGTGTGAATCTCGTGAAGGTTTCTAACAGATTTTTACTTTGGACAGACCCTCGGAGAGCGTCGCATAAAGGAGGCTCTGCAAAAGGAAGGAACTGCGCTGAGCCAGGAAGCCTTGGACCTGAGAGTGCACCAAGAAATGGAGAAAGAGCGACGACATCAGTTCCACGACCTCCAGTCGAAGGTGAGGAGGGAGAAAGGAGTGGGGAGAGGAAAGGGGGCGTTTCAACTGCGGTTCGCTTTCAGATCCTCGCGGTCAAAGCGGAGCAGGAGAAGGCGGTCAGGGTTCAGCTGAAGCGGCAGGTGGAGGCCGCCGAAGACTACCTCAAGGACGCGATGGAGGCAAAGGAGAGGGAGATGGCGAGGAAGACTCAGAGGGTCATCGACGAGAAGGTCGAGATTGAGAGGAACGCTTACAAGGCAAAGCTCGCGGAGTTCGTCGGGAGGATGCAGGGCGTCGAGGCGGCGCTCTCGAGTGGGTATTCTCCCCCTCCGCCCCCAAACAATCCACCCCTCGATACCAGGGCAATTTCCCTCTCCCCAGGTCGTCTCGCCAGTGACAAAATGGCCACTCAGGCGCAGGTCCTTTTCTCCGCCTGTCAGTCCCTGTACAGAGCTCTCCGCACCGGCGTTGCCGGCGTGCACTACTCGAAAGGGTTGAAGCCCTTGGAGCCGGAAATCCACGCCATCGAACAGGCCACCGGTGGGTACCAACACACTCCGCTCTCGAGAGCAAACCCTGACACCGTTTCGTGCTCCAGGTAAAGACGACCTGCTCGTGAAAACCGTTCTGAGCAGCATTCCGGAGGAGGCCCGCAAAAGAGGCGTGTTCCCAGAGGTGGCTCTTCGGGAGAGGTTCCTCACGGTGGAGAAGGCGGCTCGCAAGTTGGCTCTCGTGCCCGACGCAGGCTCCTCCCTGCCCAGGTACTTCATGAGCTACCTCCAGAGCTTTCTCGTCCTGCGCTCGGACAACCCCATCCCCTCCGCGGAGCTGGACGATCAGCCCGTCGACATCAGCAAACTGGACACCTACGACATTTTGGAGAGGGCGAGGCGAGTCGCTTTCCGTCGTGGTTGGTGTCAGCCTGTGGGGCAGCAGAGTAGTTAAGGCAATGCTGTTGCAGGTACTGGCTGGACAGAGGGGATTTCGGGATGACTCTCAGGTACATGAACCTGCTGAAGGGCGCTCCCCGCCAGGTGGCGTGCGAGTGGATGAACGAAACTAGGATACTGTTGGAAACGCAGCAAGCGGCGGACACTCTGATGGCCTACGCGGCGGCCACCGGTCAGCAGTACCTGTAGAGGGCGCGGCTGAGCACAGGCACCGAAGGAAGGAAAGAAAAAGAAGCCTCGTCCACCACAATTCTCCATAAGGTCACTCACTTTTTCCGCGTTAATAAAATTCCCTGTTGTTCTCTCTTTTTATTTACACGCATCGCTCATCGGTCGGTTGAGAGAAAAATGCGATTTTTCTTTTGGTCGGATCGGAGAAAGTTTCATCGGCAGAAGGCGATGGTATCAAATGATAGAGTAAATGAGTCTGGCATTGTAAACGTTTTAATCGCGACGGCTGTTCTCATTTTATTAGAAAAATTAAACTAAAAATTGAAACAAATTTCCAGTTGGTTTTTTTCTTAGCACTCCAGTCGAAACGGAAAAAGGGGAAAATGAGCAGAAGATTCCGAGTCTGGAAAAAGTGCCGTTAGAAGCAAAATTAGGGAGATTCATTCATATTTAGGAAGTAATTTGGGCTCTTTGTTAATTTCTCTCTTTCTTCTGTTGTTTTGTTCTTTCTGCCATTTTGAATTCTTTACAAACTATTGTGAAATTTAGATTTAATGAAGTATATTTATTAGAAGGGAGACTTAATTTAATTATTATCAATTTCGACATTGAATGCCGGTTAAAAGCGCTTTTGTAAAGGAAATTCCTGAAAAGGTTGTGTCGATACTCGGATTATTTAAATAAAAAACAAATTTCGCTTTTGATTCTGCTGTTTTTTCACTTCACTTCCACCTTTGGTTAAAGCAAATTTTCTCACTTTTTCCTTCTGTTGGTCTGTGCTAGCCATGGCAACAAGAGTTTGTTTTCGCCACACAGACGAACCTCCTATTAGTCATTAACGTATAACGTTTGCCGGTCAACAAGAAAAATAGCATCAAGGTCGAATACTTCGCAAGAAAACTGAGTTTTTTTTGACAGGTTTTGATAAGCCATTGTCTCACGACAGTGCGGGCTAATAAAATAAATAAACGGATAACATCCCATAAAGTACGAAAGTTATTGATGACTCGA
The DNA here is from genome assembly GCA_028293925.1 of Brueelia nebulosa. Taxonomy (NCBI): domain Eukaryota; kingdom Metazoa; phylum Arthropoda; class Insecta; order Psocodea; family Philopteridae; genus Brueelia; species Brueelia nebulosa. The sequence continues at coordinate 41,257 of JAQIBA010000193.1, forward strand.
AAAGGCAGAAGTTACTTATGACTAAACAACGGAAGTTACTTTTGATTGGAAAAGGCGGGGGATATTACCTTTTCTTATTCTCATATTTTCTTTTTGACACTTCCTTTTAATATCCGGTGAATTCTATTTCTTCTCTCAAATAGTCGACTCGAATTTCGAGAATTAAAACAGGAAAAAGACTCTACACTTATTACGAAAATTAAGTTAACGAATAAACGGAAAACGACCCATTAAAAAACGCGAGTTATTTATATTTTCACAGACTATAAAAAAGATACAGTAAAAAGATTAGGATTTATTTAATGTATGTACAGTTGAACCGCTTTCCACTGGCAGGATTCAGTCATACAGATTGGAATAGCACTCCTGATAAGCCTGTATGTATGCTTCTTTCTCCGAGGGCGTCATTTGGGCGATGATGCTGTCGTCGATCGCTGACAGAGGAATGGACTTCCCTCCCACCTGTATCAGGGGCGCGTTGTCCTCGTCCTCCGAAGACATCACCTCCGCTTCTGAAAGAGAGAACCACCTTGGCTCAGCCCAGGAAACCAGGGCTCGGACAAAGGGGGAGTTTCCTTGCCTTTGCTGTCGGCCTCGAAAGGCTTCATCTCTTCGTCGCTGGAGTCGCTGTTCTCCTGTCCCCTCATGACCGCCTTCACCGCGTCTGTCGTGCTCTGCTCCCTCTTCTCGTGCTGCAGCAGCACCGACATGATGTCTTCCCCGGATTTGTTGGCGGGCTTTTCCGTCGCGTCGACCGCGGCGGAGTCGTTCGGTCGCAGCTCAGTCTTGTTGTCGATGAGGGCGTCGTTGACGATGGTGCTCTGGGTCAGCCACACGGGCCTCTCCTTTCTCGAGGCCAAGTTCTGGTTGGTGTCCTCCCCGATGGTGATGTCCACCCTCGTCTCCTCCACCCTGAAGCCCTGGTTCCTCGTCAGCTCTCCGGACCACTGCTCGTTTCCGGCCTTTGCGGGGTTGTGTTTCTTGTCGCTGCCTCTGATCACTCCTATATCGACGGGTTCAGGTTCGAGGAGTTCAGGCGCGAGTTTTATGCCTTCCACTTGTCTGAGCAGAATGAAGAGGGGCTCCAGCTGCTCATTGAACTTTGCCAGGAGGAGTCTTGAGTCTTTTTTTGGAAGTGCAGATTGGTCTTCCTCTACCTCCTGCTTGCAGTGGGTGCAAAGGAACTGCTGAGTCATCATGTCATAGAGCTGATCAGCCTGAAAACCAACAGGAATTGAACTTTTGTGAAACAAACTTTTCATTGAGGCTTTCCTGCATTTCACAAACATTATGAATCCATTGAACTGGGAAGGTGTTTTTGCCCTCAATGGCCATACGCATCATGTTTTTTTTGAAAAAGAAAACTCACCTCTAAGTCGGTGAACGTTTTCAGGCAATTAGGGCATTTAAAACTCGCCCGGCTCGTCGCATCCCTCTCCTCCGTCTCCATCCTTTTCCTCATGAGATCCAATTTATACTTAACAACATTTACAAAAGTCTTATAATTAATGAAATAATAATTAACTTTCTGAGCTTTTCCATCCAACCCAGTTTCCATTTTCAGCCTCACTTGAATGAATTTGTCGTTTTTTAGAGTGGCTATTTTCGATCTGAGCATTTTCCTTTCGAATTTGAGCAGCTCGCATATGTCATCCTCCTTCATGCACGGATTTCGAACGAGCATGTCCACGATCAATGCGTCTTCTATGTTGTAAAACCCTCTCACGACGAGACGCGCTAATTGTTTCAAACTACTTGGAATTTCGGTTACATATTGCTCATCCATTATTGTTGTTAGTGCGTGACGGGGTTAGGTTAGATTTCACTGCCGGTTTTAACGTACATTGTTTTAGCTTTTGCCGCTGACATTTTCGAGAAGCACACTGAAGGCAACGAGTTGAGGCACGTTTCGTACTGTGATTGAAAAATGAAAATTAATTAACTGAGAAATGACTCCAACGCCGAATAAAACCATTGAAAAACGATCTGCTTTAGGTTTTCTTCAATTTTGGGTTGGCACCACTGCCGATCGTGGGCTGACGTTATCTCTCGTTTGGCAAATTTCGAACGAAAAACTAAAATATTATTATATCTTGCATTCATTTGGCCTGTCGTTGTCATTGTTGAAGGTTTCCATAGCTCTGTCGTTCGAGATCGTCGGAGGTGAAGGAAATCCGCTTGCATTGTTTTCCCAATTCGTTAAAGATAAATTTGTGTTCATCATTGAAGGGATGTGGCCTTTGAATTGCTGATTTACTTGTCATTCAATAAAATTAAGCTTATAAAAATTGGAAAAGGCTCACTGTAATGACAACCTTAGGTATGCTTTTTGAAAATTTGAGATATTTAACTCGTAACCGACAGCTATTTATTGTGTCAGATCAAAAGCAGTTGCCCTACAAAATTTTTTTAAACTTTTTGTCCACAAAACAGAATTTGCAAATTACATTTCTTTCCAATAAATAAAAAATTTCATTCTCATATTTGTACTATTTTTTATTATTATTGTAATAAAAAAAAGTACAAATTATTATTTATTATTATAAATTTAATTATTAAAAATGTAAAAAAATCATTAATAACAGTAAGTGCTCATAAGTATTGTATATTTTATTGTTACTCTACAGTAACCATAACATTTATTTTAAATTTCTAAAAAATGGCATCGATAATTCAACACAAAATTAATGTTTCAGCAACAGCATTCCATTGTGGACTTATCAGTTTGCTGTGGGGTGCTACCAATTCTTTAATAAAAAAAACAACAGGAGACATCAACAAAGTCTCAGGTGATAATTCAGTGCAGAAGCTCATCAACGAAGTAAAATATTTGGCTCTCAACTGGAAATATCTGCTCCTCTTTCTCATAAATCAGATTGGTTCAGTGCTGTTCATAATTTTGTTGCAAGATGATGATTTATCACTAATCGTCCCAGTGGTCAATGCCCTCACATTCACCTTTACTGGCATTGTTGGAGCTTTAATTGGTGAAAACATACCCAGTTTTAGTGAGTACACAATTTTGTTGAATAGAAGTTTCAGCAGAATTATTTTCAAATTAAAATTATTTAATTTTAATCACTGCCATTTGTGTTGTTTTTTCCTGATTAAATTATTTTTCCTTTCAGAAACATTCCTTGGCATAGTTTGCATACTTATTGGCATAACTTTGTGCATGGTTGACAGAGTTGGCAGCTGAATTAGACAACATGAATTTTTGTGGTGAGTCAGTTTCAGAGTTTATTTAATGTTGTGGTAATAGAAAGTGTATTGTTCAATTTCAGCTAAGTAATTTCTGATTTTAAAGGGTAAAATTTACAATGACACTGATTATGTTAATCATGTTTAATTCAGTTTTTTGATGGCTAAGATTAGAACTTTCACAAACTTAAAATTTTTAAGGCCTGAGAACAGTGGGAAAAAAAGGTCATTGTCAAAAATAGACATAATCTCATTCACTTAGTTGCCAAACCAAATGCATTTTTAAAACGCTTTTAAAAAAAGAGTTTGAAAAGAAAGGTATAATTGAACGTCCATTACAAAATACCGTTACGAAAGATTAAAACCTCGTTAAGTTTTCCATAGTGAAAATAAACACTCGTTGCCATGGCAACCAGTTGGGGTTAGATGCCGAGGAAGTTGTATATGACTCATTTAATGTAATATAAACTTGAAGTATAAAGAGAAATGCTGACAATTTATTTGTGAGTCGTTTTATAGGGAAAGGTTGGAAAATAAACGAACCACTTTTAATTAGTTAATAAGTTAATTAATTTATTTGCATTAAAGTTATTTGACAGAGCCAGAGCTTAGTAAGTAACTCTAATTTAGTAGTATGCATCTGACTTAGATGATTTTTTATTAGTTTCTTCATTTCTACTTAAAGCTGAGTTTTTCTGAGTTCTGTACAGTTTTTATATCCTCATTCCTCATCGAAGCAAGTCCTTCCGCTTCCTGCTCTCCTTCCCTATCGTGTTGAATCTTAGCTCGTTGTGCTTCCGCTCCCCCGAAGTGCTCCTCTTGTTCTTACCCATCCCCGTCGGTGGTTTCCCTTTGCTGTAGTCTACTGCTGAAACAACTTCCCTCATCAGCCCGGTGTTCGCACCCCTCCGACACCCCCAACGCACTCACCCGAATCATAATGCAGGGTCCTGTCCTCCTTGTTATGCTTCGGTCTCCACGGCGCCAGCACCGATATACTCCTCGACAGCGTCTTCTTCCCCGGCGAAAACACTCCGCTGTCGCCGATGGAGCTTAGCTCTTCCCTGCTTTGAGATCGTCTCTCGCTTTTGTAAATGTTCCTGGGACCCGGGATGTCCCCCACTGAAATGATGAAAACGTGGCCAGAGTGCGCCAACCAAGTCCAAAATGGCGGGGGATCCGCGTACCTGTGGCCGCGTGCAAGTATATCATGGACTTTGACGAGTGCTGACTGCTGTCTCCCTCAGTGGCGCTGTCGGCCGAGCTTTCGTACAGTCTGCGCCTCCCCCCCCGTTTGCCCTCGTCCTGGTTGTACAGGTTCCCGTGGCTTTTGACCCTTCTGGATAGGGGTTCCTCCGGGGTGGTCATCGAGGTCGTCGGGGTGCTTTTCAGGTTCCTCAGTTTCTCTTTCTGAGCGTACTTGGTGGTGCTCGTCGCCGACGATGGACTTCTCATCACGCTCGTCCCGTACTTTAATCCGTTGATATCTGCAAAGCGAAGGCAAACGTTTAATTAACCCTGTTAATTAATTAAGGAATGTTAATTAACGTTTGTAGAACAGTTGATTAATAAAAATATAATTAATGACTATTTTAAAGGATAGAAATTAATGAAAGAATAAGAAATGAGCGAGAGAAAGTCAGAAAGGGCAAATGGAAAAATTGGCGAGAAGAAAAGGTGGTAAACAAACGGGCGGTCACAGACACTGTCTGTCTTAGACAGCATTTATATAATAATATAAACCAACTTGTTTATACGCGTATAATTTTACAGTTTAAACGTAATAAAAAAGCCTCGCCTGTGTAGCGAAGACAAAAACTCGTTCTAAAGGTAATCCATAACCCTGAAATACAAACAACTAAATGTACTTACGAATGACTTAACCTAATATTTACTTACACCGGCACACACATGCAAATTAAATTCACATTGAGTAAATTGAGTAAATTTTCCAAAAATGTAGACTCCTTTCAAAATGGAGAGAGCTAATAGATTGATGTAAAGTACTTAAAGTGGAAATTGATAATGGGAGGACGGTGGGTGGTCATGACGAAGCCGTCATTGCCTTCATTCCAGCTGCTGTTGCTGTCGACTCACCATAACTGTCATTCCTGAGGGTCGATGACTCGCTGGCCGCCTCGCTTTTGCCGGAACTCATTTGCAGACCGTGATTCATTTGCTTGAGGCCGTAGTCCGGCCTGTCCAGGTCGTACTTGCTCTTGTGCCTCCCCGTCGAAGAGCCCTTGAGGGTCGAGTCCGTCATTCTCGATTCGGGCCTGCTGGGAATGTAGAGGGGGTCGTCGTCGGAGTCGGACATCTTCCCTGGCCGGTACAGGCCGTACCTGCCAGGTACGTCTGCGTCGTTGGTCGTTGACTCCTGGTCGGTGTCGCCGAAGAATCGAAGGCTCGTTTGTTTTGGCGAGTTGGTTGTTTCGCTGGTGGCGTCGTCAGCCTGGGGAAGGAAAGGGAAACTTTGTATCTGCCTGCGCTTTTTTCGAACCCGCACCATTCGAATCGCGGTTCGAAACCCGTTGACATCACAACTCCAAATAAAGACATTTTTTAAGATTTTGAGAATAACAATGGCCGGCCAATAATATTATCAAATCTGTCTCCAAGTTATACAATCGCAGAAGAAGAAGCAGGAAATTAAAAATATTTACTGTTTTATTAAAAGTTTAAGACCAAATTACAAAATAAAAAAGTAAAATTCATAGTTTTTTATAAAAGCTGAAATCAAATGCACACTCTTAATAATATTAAATAACGTCAAAAAAGTGTAGGTTTTGAATATAAGAAATAAAACAAGTTTGTTCTTCCTATAATAAAAATTAAGCATTATAATGAGAAATAGCATTAATATTGAACGAAACAGAGATGCCATTACATAAAACATAAAAATCAAGGAATAGATAAATAAATTAAAGAACCTACATTGGAAAACTAAAAAAAGAAGACCTAAACCAGAGGTGGGGAACCTTTTTACTATTAGAGGCCGCACTCAAATCAGGCAGAAGCATGAGGGGCCGTAAAACCTGACTGACCCAAGAAAGTGGTTTCTATGAAAATATTATAGCTTTTCTATAGGTTTATTAATTTATCCAACTATACAGAAAAAAATAAAATATGCACTACAATGCCTTCCTCTCCAGGTTCACAAGGGCGCACAACAAACTCACGGCCGCAGGTTCCCCACATCTGACCTAAGCCAAAGGAAAGAAGACCAAAGTAGAAAGATGAAGGAAGACGAACAAAGAAAAAAGTAGCCAAAGGTGGAATGTATAAAATACGAAAAGCCATTGCAACTTTACTGCAACTGTTTATAATTTTCACATACATTCAAATCGGTAGATATTGTAAATATTTAATGACAATATAAGCGCCCGGACTAAACAAGAAGGATATATAACAATGAGGTAGTGAGCTTAGGGAAACCTTCCCTTAAAGACAGAGAAGGGGTGGAAAATCCCTACCCAATATGGCGCCGCTTGAGAATGGAACATCGAAAGCTCTTCGCATTGATGCATGATGCCAAGGCCGTGTTTTCTCTCCTCCCGTGACACTTGTCTTTCGTGCTATTGTCGGCCTTTCCCCCCCCCCCCCCGGCGCCCCCAGCCCCCTCGGGGCCCTCCCATTATGGGAAAATGAAACGCGGTGCAAGGTGATCTCCACGGGGCAACCGAATACAATTATCTAATTTTGTTCGTCGTTGTTATATAATTAGCATTTGGTGTTTCGGCCGTGATTAATTATATCGAATTCTGTTTGGAATCGGCTTTTGAAGAAGTTGAGCGGTGAGGCAGTCACTTGTGGATCAGCGGCCATGTCTGCTGCCGAAATGGTTTAATTGCTGCCACACCTCATTGGCGTTCATTTTCATTATTGTCTTTTCTTGTTCACCCACGCCTCGTCATCTCGATTTTCTTCGCTTCATTATATTTTTCCTCTATCGCATTGTTATCTCTCGGGAGAAGCTATCCTGGGCAGCTGCGAAATTGAACATGTTGACTCGAGTCACTCATAACTTCCTTCGGCTGATTCTGTCATTATCCATTCACTTTATGGAGATTTTACCTTGAAACTCTCTCAAAAAAATAACTGTGTAAAATAATGAAGGAATACTTAAAAACAGTTGATAAAAAATTAAAGTAATAAAAGACAGGACGGAAATGTCAGCCTCTACAGTTAATGGATCTGCCACCACACAGAGAAATATTTGAACGCGTTTGAAACTTGTTGGAACTGTCGCGGTCTGCAGTTGTTCCAAATGATATTATAACGTAGAGAGACTCACCAACCAGGTCTGGGGGTGTTTCGACCAAAAAGCAAACAAGGGCTGGTTTAAAGAAACAGAGAGAAAGGCATGCACGAAATTAAAAGTTACAAAGGCAGACATAAAGAAAAATAGGAAATAACAAATTTTAATAGTTTGTATGCATCCAAATAAACGGAAGTAACTCATGATCCGACCTAATACAATTAAATATTACTTAAAGGGTTAAAGTCGGACGCGGATTTAATATTCTTATCTTAACCAAGGAATTTCGGGGGGCGGTGCCAAAATCCAGATAAAACGCGGCCCCCTTCGGACCTTTAGACCTTTTTCGGGTTAATTACATGCAAACGTGATGAATAATTTTCTAACTTGTGGGTCAGGTCGGGGGTTGCGTTGTCTTTCTTCCGGGGGTTCCCACCCACGATTTGTGGGTGGGAATGCGATCATCACATCCATCATCCGATCAAATGCGATAAAATCTCCGATGCTATTTAAATGTCATATTTTGCCCTGTGAATTGTGAAACTGAAATAACTACTTTATTTTTGAGATTATTCTTGATTGAAGACAGCGCCAATTGCCCCTAAAAGGAATTTTAACTCAATTTTTAAAGCTTATTTATGTATGCAAAGGAAAACGGACATTGGGGTTAATATTTTCCTGGTTCGTAGGGTTTTCGTATGGGTTTCGGATTTTATGAATGGTTTCGAGATGCGAAATTCGAAGCAATTTATATTCAGGTGTGCGCCTGACGAACATTCACTCAATACCCTATAAAGTTAAAATCGGTATAAGATTAAACGTCGCATGCAAGAATGTCGGTTGCAACTAACCCTGCTTTTCGGTTTCCCTTTCTTCCCCATCCTCTCGAGAGGCTTTAGCCAATGAGATTCCTTATTCCTGTCGTTTTTGATCCTCGTCAATGTCCCCATCGGGTCCTGCGGCGACGGAGTCGGCATCCTCTTCCTCCCGGAGTAGGAGCTCTCCTGAAACCAACAACATCCCACTTGAGCTTTTCACATCCCTTTCCAAAAGCAGGCCACAACTCGAAGGGATCTCCCCAGTTGGCCGAACAAAACAAGCACACTTTCACCATCAACTGGCCGACATAGGAAAGAACCCTGAATTCTCCCCTATATGGCCGGGCGGTGCGCGGTCAACCTTGACCGTTAATTGAAGAGGGTTCCCGCACGGAAGGCGGCGGGGGGACCGCCTTCTTAGGATGCGGCTTGGCTCGGGCTAAGATGAAGGAGCCGCTTGGTGAGCGGCCGCGTCCGGCGGGGTCTTCTTAGCCTTCGCGGGTGGGCTTCGTCAGTCGGTGCTTGTCCTTAAGAGCTTACTTATTTGGGCACTCGTGTGGTGAATCTCGTTTGGTGAAGAAATTGGTTCCTGTCCTCGGAAAGACTTTACGATTACGGTTGTTGTCTTCTCCTCGTGAAATCGGTCATTCAGTAGGAGATAATGAATCCACTGGAGAAGGTGGGCGGATGTTGTCTTTGGCGGAGAGGAATTCGGTCGGTAAACTTTCGTCGGAGATAATTCTAAGGAGAGCTTCGACCGATAATGAAAGATAATAATAGGAAAAGCCGCAGTTCGGTTGACGGTGGAGGGGAGAAGATGAGAAGGGCTCACCCCCATTGGACAGTTACCCTGGGATGGGGTGAAAAGGTACAGAAGTTGAGCTGATGAGCAGTGCCATCACAGAGACATTACGCGTACTTCCCTTTAAAAGAAAACCTTCAAAAAGTTAAACACATCAATATTAATACATTATAAATCCATTATATATATAATTATGCTGCATTTTGTTGCAATTTTATGTTGATTTTATGTGACAATTTATTTTATTTTCTATTAAATTTTATCTACTTTTTTTAAGAACATTAATTTAATAAAATGTTATTATATAAAATATTAATTTATTTTAAAATTTTTCATATAATATTAATTTTTTTAATGTTATTTACGTAGCTTTTATTATAAATTCAGTAATTACATTTAAAAGTTTTAATTACGTTTAGTTACATTACAGCTTTTAATTTAATACATTTATATGTCTATATTTATTATATTTAATTAATAAGCTTATATATTTATCCCCGTCTGTGTTTTTTTCTTCTTATGAATAACTATTTTTGAAACTTTATAATTTTTTCTTTACATAAATAACATTTATATTTGTAATATTTTTCTTCTTTGTCTTTGTGTCTCCTTTTTGTTTCTTCTTTTTTCACATCGGGCCGTTGAATCGGAGCAAAAGCCCTTCCCACGTATTTAATATACATCACATGTTGTATAATATACATTAATAAAATATTTGAGCACTGCCCTTCAGCGCTGGGCGGTTTTTCTAAGGCTGTGAGCGATGAGCCCTTACGCAATACAAATACTAACCAAAAATTACATAATAATTACTCTTGGAAAGTAAAAGCGGTGCGCCCCGAGAGGAAGTCCCATCCATGCCCGACTTTCTGGTCCCCCAAACGACTCTCCCCCTCACTCTCATTCATGCGCACTCGCAGGGGCCGCCACAGAATGTTCTGGAAAGAAGGGAGGCCCGCGTGGGAGTGTGCGTGGTCCGGCCCCATTTTGATTGGAATGATTGGGTGCATTCCTCGCGGTCATTGGAAACCCGTTTTGGAGTGTTGGATGGGAACTTATGGTTTGGCCAAACTGGCGATGGATTTCGGTACACAGACAGCAGCAGACGGATCTCGATGAAAATCCGGAAGCGGCCTCGAAAATAGAAATTGGATTACTGCTTTTGAGCAGGACGCCCTTTCCGCCGCCCTCCCGGTCGACCCGGAGCTGCTTGTCACTGTACCGTTAGGAACCGTTATTCGCCATTTTGTTTTTTATGCTCGGATTCGAGTGAGTTTGTTTGGGCCCGCGGGGAGCGAAATAGCGCCGAACAAAGAAAAACCTGAACTCCTTCACATTCCGGGAAATCATTCCGAAAGGCCGTAACGGTTGACCCTCTTCCTCTAAATTGGAAAAACGTGTTTGGTGGGGTTTAGAACAGAACTGGCAATGGGCTGGGATCTGGTTAATTGTAAAGGAGGGAGTGAAAGGGAGAGAAAGAGAGAGAAAGAGAGAGAAAGAGAGAGAGAAGAAAAAAGTGTTTGGGGATCGTGAGGGGCGTCACAAAGAGAACATCGGCAATCAGTGATGCCAACCGCAGAATCACGGGCGGATTGGCAGGTGTGAGCAGGAAATGTCTTAATGATTGCCTGTCGGGCGAGAGTTGGGCTTTAACGGTCCTTCCCAGGATGCCGAGCGAAAGGCCAATTACGCCGGTTTCAAGGCCGTGCATCGTTAGTGTGGTTAGGTGTGGGGGGTGGAAGGGTGTTACTCACCAGAGGGGTGGCGGTCTCCGCCCTGTAGAGCATCCTCCGGGGGGATGAGTCCGTGCTTCTGTCACTCATTTCAACATCACTTCCGCGGTATTCTATGTATCTACTCGCGAGGTCATCATCACTCTCGGAACTCCTTCCATCTTTCTTCTTCGTGAACAGCATTTTCACTTTGTCCATCTTGTTCTTGGGCTTGTCGTGGACCCAGGTCTTGGACCTTCCCAGCCGGCTGAGCTTCCGGAGGAGGTTGTCGTCGTCGTCCGTCACGATCACATGCCCTTTGTCGGATGGTTTCGGCTTGTCCTCCTTCTCCTTGAGGTGGGCGTCCAGCTTCGACTCCCGCTTCTTTCTCGCCATCGGCTCTATCACCTCAACATCCCTCGGGATCTTCCTCAAACTCGTTGCGAATTTCTGGTTCACGTTGATGTCGTCCGCCAGGGAGCGAATCTCGTTCTTGAGTAGACCGTTCACGTTGGACACATGGCGTTTCAGTCTCGCCGGCTCTTGCAGTCTTTTCAGGCTGTTGAAGCGTTCCTTCGCCTGGGACTCGCTCCTCGACAGCAGAATCTCCCGCCGGATGCTGAGGTCGTGGAGGTCGGTGAGGGCTCTTCTCCCGATGTCGTACTTCGGGAAGACCTTGATGACCCTGGTGAAGTCCTCCCGGGTCGGGCTGGGGGAGGCGCTGTCGTTGCTGTGTCGCCGGTACAGGTCCCTCCTGGCCGGGTTCTCCCCGTACAGCTCCGTGTGAGCCATCTTGCCGCCCTCCGTCCGCTCCTTCTTCCCGACGTAATCACTCCTCGCCTGCCACATTTCATCACCGTCCACGGCCACTATTTCGCAAACACCGCCATTCGGATTCGAATCGCTTTTGTAATTTAAACCCACTTGAGACTGGTTTGACTCGTCGCCTACAAAAACCCGTCCTACCTCATTGCTCGCAACTCTCTCATTTACTGTCGCTTTCTGAGCATTGCCGTCTCTCCCACCGACAATCACCTGGGCGTAGATGACGTCATTTGTAGGCGAAGTGGATTTCAGGTCTTCTTTGCCGTTGCCAAGGCCCTCCGCGGTCGACTCCCCTTCGACACGGCCGGGGGGACTCGTGTACGAAAACGGTTTGTTCTCGTTGTGGCAGGTATCGTGTTCGGGTTCCCTCACCCCGAGGGTCCCCGTGTTCACGTTCAGCTTGGGGATGCTCTTCTCCGACAGCATCTTCACCATCCTGTCCACGTTTCCCGCGGGCTTTCTCTCGAAGTAGTCGGCCCCGGGACTTTCTATGATGGGGGAGAGCTGTTTCTTCTTGGCGGTGTCGTCCGGGACGTCGATGGTGATCTTCGGCTTGGGTTTCGGGACTTCCTTCGCTTCCTGAGGCGTGGGCATGCTCGCCTTCCTCGCCCTCACGTCGATCCTGTCGAAGACGGCGGAGAGCAGGGTTTTGGGTTTCTCCTTCTTCATCTTGTCCAAGATGTCGTTGTTCCTCTCGAGGGACAGGTACTCCAGGTTTTTGTTCTTCTTCTCTTTCCGCAGCTTCTTCCTGTCGAGGGACATGAAGTCGTAGCTTTTGCCCGGGCTTTTCCTCTCGGAGTCGTTATGTTTGTTACTGTTGTTAATGGTGTTGTTAGCCGGGCCGTTGACTTGGTAAATTCGGTACTCCTGCGAGGAGCCCGAGTCGTAGTCGCTCGAACTGGTTTTGGTCCTGTCAAGCTTTTTCAGGAAGGAAAAGGAGTCCTTTCTCTTCTTCTTCTTCTTCGGTCTCTCCTCCTGCTCGAGGTTGAGGTTCGACGTCGCCGTGCAGGAGACCTTGTCCACCTGTTTGAGAACGACTTCCGCTTCTTTCGTCATTTCCTTCTTCGTCTTGGGCCTTTCCCTCCGAACCGCGGTCGGCACGAGGCTCGTCCCGTCCGAAGAAAGCGAGTACGCGTTGGCCGTCCTGGGCCCATTGATCCTCTTGACGTGGACGTCCCGGTTGAAGGACACGCGAGGACGGGACGCGTCCGACCGGTTGGAGTCCGAACGGCTCACGTCCGGCATCTTAGGACTTCCACCTGCAACAGATTTTCACATTAAGCGCAAAGCCTTCCTCGGAGTTCTGCCTTGAACGCAGATAGCCGTAACCAACTCGAGAACAATTGGGAAAACACACAAATATGGCGCAGTTGTGAGCTCATAGGTTGAGTGTAAATTTTCCAAGGCAGTCATCAGAACTTTTGTTCCCTATTAATTGTTTATATTCGAGTCCACTTATAAAAGTGGTTTTTTAAAACACAATCACCTCACATTAAGTCGAAAAAAAATTTTTTCTTTATTTTTCGTCCGGTCACGTAAATTGGAACAAAGGGGCTCTCTTTGTTAGTTTTTTCTTTTGTTTTTGCTTTTTAGTTCTTTTCTATTTATGTATTTTCTTTTTGTTTTAGCTTTTTCGTTCTTTTCATGCATTTATTTTTTTGGGTTCTATTTTTTCCCTTTTTTCTTTCTGTTTTTACTTTTTGTTGTTTTTTTTCTTTATTTCCTCCTATTCTTTTTGTTTCTTTTATTTTTTCCTTTAGCTTTTTCTTGGTCTTTAGTATCTTTTTCAACTTCGCCGAACAGATCCCCTTTAGTTTTTTTTGTTTTTGAGCTAGAAGAAAATGTTGTTGGTCAGTTTCTTCAAATATGGGCGCAGAAGGCAATGCGTTTCTTTCTCGTAATGTTTGGTAACTTTTTGTATGTCATCGCAAAGCTCATCGTTCATTTATAATTTCATCAGTTTATAAGATAGAAGTTTATTTACTAATTGAAATTCATTCATTTATATATATTGAATATGTAAATTGGTCGCAAAGTGAGTTTCAAAGTTGACAGAGAGCCATTTGCAGCCAAGTTTACTTTTATATTACTTAACTCTTAATAGGGCCGGGCTTAGGCGTTATGGGCCCTTTGCTCCTTTTTCCCAATGGAGGAAATGAAAAGTGATGCAGTTGCGGGATGAGCCGTGATTTGTCGGAGAGAAGGGCCGAACGTTCGCGTGAGCCAATGGGAACGCGAGCGGCGGCCGTGGAAAGGCGAAAGATAAATTCATGATTTGTGAAATGGTTTCAACCGGATAACCTTGTGAAGCTATAAAATATGCAAATTCGAGTCGAAGCGAAAAGCCGCGCCTGCATTCGGTCCCACATTTTTGTTTTTACTTTAATTCCAATAGTAATTACTCCCGCAAAGGCCGAGATAAAGCGAAATAAAGCAGTGGAAGGTTAGATAAAGATAAAGCCAACAACAGTAAAGGATGTGTTGATGAAAGGAAATTCGACCAGAGGAAAACCGCTTGTTATTTACGGGCGTGCCCTTAGTTTGGCCCCTTTCCAAAAGTGCTTTATCTCCGGAAAACTCTCAGATAAGGCCGTTCCCGGGGGTTAACGCCCTGGGAGACCCCGGGCTTCTTCGCGTGGAGGCTGCGTTTCAGGTTTGCTCTCCTGCGCCAAGAAGATGTGCCCGCAAAAACGAGTTTTGCACAAGTCCCGTTTCTCGCGAGCTCCCTCTCATCTCGGAAATTCTTCCCCGAGCAGAAGTCGTTGGTGGAGCCGCCCAGGTCCGCCCGAAATGAGTTATCTCAAGAATGCGCACTGCAGTGGGGACTCAGCAGATACCCGAATCGACTCCCGCGCGCCCTCATCCAACAATGGCTCATTTGAATTCGTTGAAGATGACACTGGAAGTCGGCGTTTGGTGGCCGAGGGCCCCGGTGATGCCCCTGGCGGTGGGGCACACCCATCAGGCTTTGTTCTCGAGATATCCCACCGTTTATTACTTCTTCGCGCTTCTCTCAGTGCATCCTTTGTCATCCTGATCTTCCTTTGACCGAGTAAAATGTTTTCTCCTCTCCTCGCCTTTCTCCTGAAAACCTCCTCACTCGACACTCTCCTCTCTCGACTCACCGGTTGCAGTTAACGAAGTGGAAGGTCGCCTGTGGGCAGAGTGTTTGTATCTCTCACCCACACTCTCAGTCCGCACTCATTGGTAAATCCCCCAATGAAATGCAAGATGGCGGGCTTGCGAGAGATTCAGATGGGAAAGGCTCTCAGGTAGCGACATTGGCAGTCCTGGGCTGTGGGGTTCGACGTGTGGGCTGTCGGGCTCCGATGACAGAGTTCGTTTGTGGCGCTTGCGGGGCCCCAAGGACTGTCCCTCACGAGTTGTTGCTCGGCTTTGCGCAAACCGTGATTTATCGTTTGGGTCGTGCAGCGTTTTAAGACTTTGAAAAAACGCGGTAATAAATTTGGTGGGATTCCAAGGAGGGGCTCGGAAAACTTGTTTTGGACGTGAATTGCAAATTGTGGACTCGCGATCGTTATTAATGTTCATAACGCGGAAAAATGATGCAAAAAATGAAGTCAGATTTCGGTTTGATTGATTTTCCCTCGCCGTCCTCTCGAGTAAGGCCTCGCTCCAAGGACAGAGGGCCCCGAAGGACGGGGGCCAAGGCCCGTGCGAGCCGCGACTGGCGGTGGGTGGGTCAGTGAGGGGCTCTGCCACGTGAGGCGGCCCAGGAGGCGCAGAGAGGCCCCTAGGCGAACGGGAGTCACCATTTTCGAGGTGGTTTTTATGGAGTCCATTTTTTCTGGAGTCTAAATAAGGCGAGGACTCGAATATCCGCCTTGAAAATGTCATTTGGCCTGAGGTTTTCAGGCTCGAAGGTGGCTTTTCCGAGCCTCCGACCACTTAATCGGTGTTGAGCGTTTGGGTTAAAAAATGAAGCTGATTAGCATTTCGGAGTGGAAAGGTCAGCAGTCGGACGACTTCTCTCTTGCTCGTGTGTCACAAAATAATTGCACTTTAATAAATAATAACTTGTCGTATTTTTTTTCGCAAAATCAAACTTTTCGGCTGCAAATCATTTATGCTTTTCAAAAATTATTCGCATGCATTAGAATTATACAATGTTACCTTCTCGGGTTTCACTGAAGACTCACTTATATTACTGTAAAAAGGTAAAAAAAATTTTTTTTTTTAATTTTTGAAATGTGGCTCTGGATTTTTCATCTCCCCCGTGTTTTCTTGTCTTACCCCTCTGAGAGATTTCCCAAAAAATGTATAATTATAATTGTTTAATTAATTTTTTTTATAGTTTTTTCCTCCCAATGGGAAGAGACGTATATTAACAATATATATACTTAAATAGGTATGGTTTTTGCCTCTACCTCTTCTTTAAATACAGTGTACGAATTAATTATATTTATATAAATTTTCCCCCCATTAATTAAATTATTATTAAATAATAATTTTTGTACGGCAGTTACTTAATTTTTGTCCGGACTTAACATGTTTCGATTAATTATTCAAAGAAAACATTCAGTAGTTTACGTACCTAATATTAAATAAGTACACATACGTTACAGCACATAATTATATGCTCATAAATTAACATATATAGATAATAAAATATATTGTATTTTAACAAAATAATTTTTTTTTTGCGTGGAACCGCCTTTAGACTTTCTTCAGTCCAAATGAAATAATTTAAATTAATATAAATTCATTTATTCAATTTATATAAATAATTTGCACAGAGAAACTTGGAGTATAAATAGCCAAATAAAATGTTATTAAAATAAATATTGTTATCCTTCACAAAAAAGCAATAAATTGCTTTATATTTGTCAGAGAAAAGTCTTTTTATTCCGCCGCTTTTCTTATTTCAGCTTAGCACAGACCATTGTATATTAAAATATTATTTCAAAATGTCGGTATTTGAAAATATACATCGAAAGCAGTGGTTTAAACTGCAAAATAAAGGCCAAATGCGCTTTTCTATACACTTTCTGCCCCGTTGCGATGATTAGTGGCCATCGGCAGCGCACTAGGAGCCAAGATTTGCTTTTGCAAAGTCGGTTGAAGTCTGTGCAAAATGGCAGAAGACCACCTGAGAGTGGCCCAACCATGCGCAGGTTGCGCTCACTCTTCGCCTCGCATCAGGCGGTGGGTCGGGCCCTCACAATAATTGCACATTTTCATTTTCATGTTACATCGTGCCCCCAGGCCAAAGACAACTCGTTAATTGCGTTTCATTCGGCCAACTTCCGTCCGCGTCCCTTTCTCTGCTCTCTGTCGCCCGCAGAGGGACCGAAAACTCCAACGCCCCGCAGAGGGCGGATCGCAACCCATCATTATATCATTATATAGTATAATGGAGTCGCCGATCCTTAGACAGGAAGCCCTTTCGGGAATTTACGTGTTGCAATTGTACCTGGTTAGAACAGAGTTGTGCTTTTATCAGTTTTCACTTATCTTTTTAATTTATTAAACGGTTTTATTTAACTTGGTTTTCGTGTCTGTCTGTCTGCAAAGACCGAGAATCAAAACTTTGAGGCGAAATTTGACCCGATTTCTTTCAAATTTGGCCCACACTTTCGTTTTGGCTGACAATTCAAATTTCTGAAAAAATTTTTTAAATTGGTGCTCAGATAAATATAAAAAAATACCGTTTAAAAATAATAATAACATTCTGCGGATTGCTACCCTCAGCAGTTTTTGTCCGGAGATTAGACTCCACACAGAGTGCTTTTTAGTCTTATGTTTTTTTCTTTTTAACATAAAACTAAAAAGTAAAAAATAAAAAAAAAATTAAAAAATTTTTTAAAGTTGAACGGTTTTATTTCGAGTGCACTAAAAATGAAAAAAATAATTTCTGATGCAAGAGTATAAATAAAAAGAAAAAGACCAAAAAACTGTTGTCGATAAAACCGTGGGGCGTTACATAGTATAAAAACTGTATAAAAATTGTAGAAGTCGCAGAACGTGTGATATCGTCCCACGGTTTTATGGACAACAGTTTTTTGGTCTTTTTCTTTTTATTTATACTCTTGCATCAGAAATTATTTTTTTCATTTTTAGTGAACTTTAAATAAAACCGTTTAACTTTAAAAAATTTTTTAATTTTTTTTTATTTCAATTGAAACGCTCCCGTTGTTTCGCTCCTTAACTTCACTTCTGTGTATTATTATTTTTATGTGCAAATGAAAACTCTGCCTTTTCCGGTTTCTTCCGCGATAACTTTTTTCAATTTCAAAAAATCTCCGAATCAGTTTTCCGCGGGTTATTTCTGATTGCACCCACTGATCTTTTGTCGCATTCTCTTGCACGCTTTCGTTCAAATGCGCATTTCCGTGTCTTCTCCCACCTGACCAAGATTCCTATGAATTCCGATGAAATCACGTTTCCATTCTTCAGTTTGACTGTTTCGCGAAAACCAAATTCAAACATGGAGGGAAAAGGAAGCTAATTGGGCTGTTATTTTAAATTCTGGAATCAGAAGTAGTTTTTATTGTTGTTTTTTCATTATTTTTACAATTTTTGTTCTATTAAATAAGCAGAATTCGTTCATTTGAATGGCAGTTTACGGCTAAATTTTTATTATTAATAAGTATATAAATATAATAATAGAAGTATATATTAATGAAAAGATATGTAACTTTGTGTAATGCTAACCGGTCCGAAGCAAACCAAAAGGTGTCCCGGGCCTTATGATAAAAAAAATGAAGATGCGAAACAGAAACATGCGAACACAAATATATAATTTATACACCTATAAATCACAAATCACAAAAAGTAGTACAAATTTTCTACGTTTATACCTTGTATTATATTATTCATTAGTTTTATTAGTTATGCAAATTTAACACTGAATGTTTTTCTTTAAATAAATGATTGTAAAGTTGAGAGAACTGCAAACAAAGTCTATATGACTGTGCAGTAAATTTAAATTATAAATATTATAAATTTAAATAATCTCATTACTTTTCCTTTGAGAGCACTGCATTCTACCTTTTACATATCGCTATCTTTCATTTCTGAAGTTGTTTGAAGTTGTTTTACTTCTACGAACCGCCATTTTGTGATTTTCGTATTTTTTACGACTTTTTCTTTTGTCTTTATTCAAGGGGTGCCTACCCTTGACGGTCGCCCCTCTCCCTTCACTCAGTGACCACCTTCACTCCGAGCCTGCCGCACGCACTGCTTTTCAAATTCCTTTTCCCAACTCCTCCCCAAGGAAACTCCCCCAGAGTGGACCTGCCCCCGGGGCCCTCCCCCTCATCCTCCAAAAACGACTCCAAAAACCACGCCATGTCATTTCCTTTTCCCCGGCCCCAATGCCTTTCCGGCCAGGACGTTGCGAAGACACCTCGCCTCCGCTCCTCCACTCGTTCCCCTGGTCACTCCCCCAGGGGGCCTCCTCCACTCGCACGGGTACTTACATGTCAGAGCAGGTTCCTTTGCTACATTTTCCTTCGCTCATTGCACTCTGCGGGTGCCCCCGAGATCGGCAACACGATGAGAAGAACCGCGTCGTGGGCAGGAGCGAACCGTTTCGCGAGCGGTGCCTGACTGGCGGAGTGCGAGCAGCCGTACCTTGTCCAGCCAACGCCATTGGGATCGAGATTGTTCTGGTTGTTTGGCATGGTGTCGCGCTGAGGGAGCTCCCTCCGAGGCGGCAGTGCCTGGATGGCCGCCTCGGTGGGTGTCCGTTGCTCTGTTGCTCATGGGTGCGTTGCTGTGGTGCTGTGGAGGGGCGTGTGTTGCTTACGAAGTTGCCTTTCTTTGGTCTTTCATGAGTAATTTCCGCTTGAGTCATACCTAACCTCCGTTGCTTTTAAACATACAGTTGAGTTATGAGTAACTTAAAAAGCTTTATATGCGAAATAATAAATTCTACAGATAACAGTACTTGCTAATTTTCTCTTTTTTTCCTTCGATAATAATAGTTTTCACTGTAAGAACAAACTTATAACTGTCAAAAATACAACCACCTAATACAGGGTTGGAGCTTAATGCGTCGCCGGACTTTGGTCAAATTGCGAGACACAATTCTCCGTATAAATTCAATTAATCGGTCCCCGGCCAAAGGAAAACACCCACTTAAAGCATTTTAACCTGGAAAAAGTGCAGGAAAAATTTGAGCTCTAAAATACGACATAGCTGCGAAATGATGGGGAAAATGTTTGCCGTTTGCATTCAGGCTCTTTACTCAGGTGGCGACAATCCAATTAAACCTCCTAATTGGACTTATTAATTGCAATGAGGTCTAAATACACGTCTAAAATTAATCTATTAATTGGCCCTTAATACCTTCTTTCGTTTCCCTTATCTTTTCAGTTATCTTTCATCCCATCTCCTTCTCTCTTTTACACTCTTTTGCCTCCCCTCGACCTTCCTCCACTTCGAGACCGAAAGGGGTCACCCGAGATATCGATTCCCCGACGCAGGCGCATCTCGCCCCTTTCCCACTTCGTCGACCCGCTGTTGGTGGCCGGGGAGCCTTCTTCGCTGGGGGGTCGCATGTCTGTCGTGAAGTGCTGTTTTGAAGTGGAGTCCATCCCTCAGAAGTGTGCGAGGCCCGGGTGTGAGTGTCGTTAATGGAGGAGGGAAACACTCATTTTGTAATATAAGCCCTTTCAAAAAGCTTAACGAATTCACACGACACTGAAAATAACAATACCTTCCTTTCTTCGTGTTTATTATTGAATGAAATAAGCGTTGTTAATTTTGATATTAAATAGAGAACAGTTTAGCTGTTTAGAAGTAACTTGTTACACTGAACGTTGAAGGAAGAAAAAGATTGTTGAGTTACCTCCACTCTTTTCAGGTTGCTGCGGTTGCTACTCGGCTCTCCGACCCAGGTACAAGAACTTAGTCGACAACATCTTCCCGGTTCTACCCCAGGATGGCCTCGTCAAGAACAACATGGAAAAACTCACCTTCTACGCTCTCAGCAGCCCCGAAAAACTCGATCGGATCGGGGAGTACCTCTACCAGAAGGCTGGCAGGGACATTTACAGGCGGAAGTACGGGTAAGCGGCCTTCTTTTCCTCACCAAAGCTTCCTCGAGAGATCCCCCGATCGCTCTCACGCGAGCCCACTTTCAGGTTCGTCGTCATCGCAATGGAGGCCATGGACCAGCTCCTCCTGGCCTGCCACGCCCAGACCCTAAACCTCTTCGTGGAAAGCTTTCTCAAAATGGTGCAAAAGCTGCTGGAATCGACCGAGCCCCAGCTGCAGATCATGGCCACCCAATCGGTGAGTTGACCATGGCCAGTTGACCACCCGAAGAACCCACTCATCGCCTGCTCAGTTCGTCAGGTTCGCCAACATCGAAGAGGACGCTCCTTCCTACCACAGAAGGTACGACTTCTTCGTGTCGAAATTCGCGTCCATGTGTCACCACAACGACGACAACCCCGAGACAAGGGATGCCATCCGACTGGCGGGCATCAGGGGTCTGCAGGGGGTCGTCAGGAAAACCGTCTCTGACGACCTGGCCGAGAACATCTGGGAGAGCGTTCACATGGACAAGATTGTCCCGAGTCTTCTCTTCAACATGCAGAACTGCAGATATTTGGGGGCGGAGCAGGGGAAGGCTGCGGATTCGACGGAGGTGGACTCACCCCCGAGTCTGTCGGAGTCGTGCCTGAGGGAGCTCGTGGGAAGAGCCAGTTTCGGCCACATCCGGAGCGTTCTCCGCCCCGTTCTGAGGCACCTCGACCTGCACGAGTTGTGGGTTCCCAACCACTTCGCCACTCAGACGTTCGAGGTCATCATGTTCTCCGTTCAGGTACTCCCGTGTTATTGACCAACATCGCGCTGTAGGAGTTCCTCGCTAAGCCTTTGCTTTCAGACCCAGTACTCCTACGCCGTAATTGAGTCGCTCATGAAGCACCTGGACGAGAATTCAAAAGCCAGCCCTAAAATTAAGACTTCCATCGCGGAGGTCCTGTCAAAGATCATCGCGGTGGCTGCGGAAGAGAGCGTCGGTGCGTATCGCCTTTTTGCCTTTTGTTCAGCCTTTTCTCTCCCCACTCACTGTTCAATCTCTGCAGGTCCCTCCGTCTTGGAAATCATAAACTCTCTCCTGACGCACTTGCGGACCTCCGTCTCCTCCCCGAGCAAGCACAGACGACAGGAAACGGACGAGAAGCTCTACCAGGAAGCCCTGATCAACGCCTTGGGGGAATTCGCGAACCACCTCCCGGACTACCAGAAGATAGAGATTATGATGTTCATCATGTCGAAGGTTCCCATCCACAGGAAGCCCCACGACAAGGACTCCTCGGAACTTCTTCTCGAGAACATCCTTCTCAAGTCGCTGCTCAAGGTCAGCTTTCCCAAATATTTTCAACTGGAAAGGTCCTCCTGTTTATAAGACGTAGCACATGCAAAAGGGGTTTGCAAACCCCAAAAAGAGGTTAACTTATGAAAAAGCAGTGTCAGTTGGTTTGAGCGATCTCCTTAATCCTTCGTATTCCTAATAAAGGAAAAAAGGCTAACTGGAAAAGCAGGAAAAGGGAGGGAAAGAGCTTCCTCCTCGCCCTCGGACGGAAAATTGACGAAAACAAAACCACTCACGACTTCATTCACTCATAAATCCCTTTTATTAGGAATTATCTCTCATTTAATTCCCTTTCAATGTCTCTGTCTGCGTCCAAAAAGAAGATATTTTGTAATGTCTGTTATTTCAAATATTTGAGACCTGATGCTCTCCACCTCTTCCTTTAAATCACCCGCCGCCTCCCACGAATGAGTACAGTCATCGCAGAGCATAATCATATTCATACAACGGATAACAATTTTCATGCCATGAGCAACTGCTCTAAAGATCCACGCCGATTCGGGACTCCAGCTCTTCAGCAAGTCTGTGTTGTTCTTTCTCGCCGCCTCAATTTCTTGATTGCTCATTTCGAAAACGTATGCGGCATCGTTGTTCTTTTTTTCGGCGGTCACTGCAACGGTGGAACACATCGGTTAACGAAAACTTTCTCCCGATGTTTGTTTATGGTACTCACCATTAAGGGACTGAGTCCCCTCGAGGCCGTAAGAGAGTAGAAGACACAGTAGAAAACACCACGAGAACAACATTTTCTCAGAGTCTGATGCCTCTCGGTCGGCGGAGAGGCCTTTTAACCTCCTCCGACAGACGGTTAATTGCCCGTCAAATTCTAAACATTTTCTCTGAATCTGAACGCAAATTCAGCGCCGGAATAAATCTCTTGCAGGTTGGCACCAAGTACCAGACGATCCACTTCAACACGACGTTCCCGCTCTCCTTTTTGGACCCTCTTCTGCGGATGTCGCTCGCTCCGGACCCGGAAATGAGAGTCCTCGTTCAGAAAATCCTCCACACCCTCATAGACAGACACGACAATCTGGAGAAGCTCGTGAGGCCCACGTGAGTGCCCCCACGCCCCCACGCCCCTGCCTCTCACCCCCACTCACTCACCGCCTCCCAACAGAATCCGCGTCGCAGAGCTCGACCTGCAGAAGGAAACCTCCTCCCGCCCGGATTTGATCTTCATCCGGAAACACGGCTCCGACATTTTCACCACCTTGTACGAAAGCCTCGAAATGGCCACCAACACCACAGAGAACTACGACAGCGTCTACACGACGATCGCTCTGCTCGCTGTCGAAGTCATCAGCGAGGAAACCATCATGGACTTGATCAGGCTTCTCCTCAGCATACAGGTACAGTCCAGAAGACCTTCACCCCCGCAGACTGGTTTATCGAGGATTCTTCCAGGACATGGCCCTCACGACGGCCGTTTTGAGGCCTCAGCAGAAGGCCTGCATCCACGCTGTCGTCATATCCGCGTTCGTGCTCATCCCCCACGTCGTCCGCGTGCCTTGTCTCCTGGACTACGCCGAGTCCGTGAGTGTCACCCTGGGAAACGGTCTCTTGGGAGCAATCGTGAGCAGGTTCTTTTCAGGTGATCGAAGCGAGACGCACCCACCACCCGGATCTTCTTCCCGACTTCGAGGGAGACGAAGGCTCCTCCGCGTCCACTCCGACCTCCGCAGCGCTGCTGGATTTGGTGGAAATAACTGATCAGCTGAAGTCGGCGGGGTTCGACGTGGCTCGGCTGCTGCAGGCGCCAGGGTACGTCGGGGGGATGATGCACAGGCACTCCTGGGTGGAGTCTGGGTTCAGGACCAGCGTCTCCGACTTAAACGCCTGCCCGACGGAGTTCGACAGCGTGAGCAGCAGCCCGGGGACGCAGAAGGTAATTGCGGTGGCTTCTTGCTTTCGTTTTCAGTTCCTTCGCAGTTGAAATATGCTGTGTTCTCTTCGGCAGAAACATCCCGGGGAAGAGCTGACCTTTGATTCGCTCAAGAGGATTCTGCTGGAGTCGACGGAAGTGAAGAAAATGGAGGAAGAAGAAAGGAGAAGCAGAATAACGAAGAGGTTCAGGTCGGCTTCCTTCGAAGAGCTCATCAGGTGCACTCAATCCAAGGTAACCGCCATTAACATTTACGCAGAGTTTGAACATTACGCATCCAGGAGGCTTCGTTCGCATAGAGAAAGTGAACACTTGCTGCCATGGCGTCCCGTAACGGCTACTGGCTAACGACAGAATTTACTCAGACCCTGAGAGAAGTTACGAACGACAGTGATTTGGTTTTATTATTTATTATTCGTTTCGCTCAGTCCTTTTTTGAGGCCATTCATGAGAAAATAAATGACAATTACTATTTCATCACGTGATAAGCTCAAATACTCAACTGGCGCAAGATGGCGGCCTTTTGGATTTAATTCAGTTCAGGAAATATAATTTGTGTGATTCCATTGCAGAACGAAGTCCTTCAAAAGACTTTGGGAGAGATTTTCGGGGAAGGAGGCGAAGGCAAGCAAATTGGGGAAACGCCCAGCGTCTGCAGCGATGACAAGCCAAGAGCCTACGAACTCTTGTTCCCGGAACTCTTCGTCTATTAGGCCAAGTTCTCACTTGTTCTGACTTGGAATAAATGTTCGCAATCCGTTTGAGCTTTTTTTCTTCTCTTTCAAGTTCTTGCTCACTTTTTGTGCTTTGTGCTGACTCTTATTTGCACAATGTGCAGTCACCCGAAACAGCTCTTCATTAAAAGGCCGGTTCCAAAAGGTTTGAAGCATGAAGATAATGCAAATAAATATGACTTTTTTTAATATTTGTATTATTTTATGTAATTTCCATTGCGGATATCTTTCCGCTTTTCTCAGTTGTCAGTTTTCATTTTTCTCCTACAAAGAAAATGTTAGTATGATTTTTAAATGTGTGTATGTATAAATTTGACATTATTTATGGGAACGATCGTACTAATGTAAGAAATCTACTAAATCCGGGCTGTGGGTGTGCGAATTATTCCTCGTTGGCTGCCTTCGAAATTTTTGTTGTTTGTTAATCAGTTGTTATTTACCATATTCTTTACACTTTTCCCCAAAATACTCAAAACTTGTTTTTTTTTTAGCGTTTTCCAGTCAGTTCCTCTTCTACTCAAATAAGCATAGGGTTAATAGTTTTACATATTTTACATTTTATATTAACTTAATCTCCCTCACCTGCGAACACCTCGGTGAAGTACTGTCAGTGGACTCGCCACCCGCTACAGTACCTTACATGTTTATTCAGGCGCTGTGCTAGCGAACAAAATGTTCGCAAAAACTCCGCAACCCTAGCGGAAAAGCGGGTTAAAGAAAAGTAAAAAGTATATTAACTTAATTCTTTTCATGTCCCCCCTGCCGGCTAACTGGAAAAGCAGGAAAATAAAGAAAATGGCGAGAAAGGGAGGGAAAGGCAATGCAGAATCTGCAAAACTTCCTTCATCTCTCACTCGAGGACGGAAAAATTCCCAAAAACAAAACCACTCACAGCTTTATCGTTTTATTAAACATTATCTTAATATGGCCTATACGTGTTCATAAAATTGACGAAATTAGCAACTTGGCTTCTCAATTCGTCCACTTTAACCTTTAGACGCTCTTTATCCTCATTACTTTCTGCACAGTTGGGGCAATAGCTTATGGTATCTATAAAATGTACTACATCGAAATATATATCGTTAAACTTATTAAAGATAAAGAAAGCGCCCAGAGAAGGTTCCTTCACCACTGCATTGATCTCCGCTTCCTCAGCACTGGTGCTGTTTTTTCCTTCATTCATCTTCTCAAGTTCTTTCCCTTCACTCCGCATTCCCATGATCTCTGCTGAACCCATCCCCTTTTCATGTTCTTCGGCGGCCACTGCAACGGTGGAACACATCGGTTAACGAAAACTTTCTCCCGATGTTTGTTTATGGTACTCACCATTGAGGGACTGAGTCCCCTCGAGGCCGTAAGAGAGTAGAAGACACAGTAGAAAACACCACGAGAACAACATTTTCTCAGAGTCTGATGCCTCTCGGTCGGCGGAGAGGCCTTTTAACCTCCTCCGACAGACGGTTAATTGCCCGTCAAATTCTAAACATTTTCTCTGAATCTGAACGCGAATTCAGCGCCGGAATAAATCTCTTGCAGGTTGGCACCATTGAGCACGGAAGTGTCGCCAGTTTGCAAATCGAACAAAACAATAAGCGACTGCAGTAACGGACAATAATAGGGTTTAAAATGCATAAAGTGGCTTTTTTGGCCCTTTTCGGCCGCATTTGGCCTTTTCATAGACATAATTTCACAAATTTTGGGTAATAACTTTCCATTCGTTGTTGCAGCCAACCGTTAAAATCAAAACTAAGCCATTTTGAAAAAAGTGAACGAACACAATGAATTTAAAATTTCAACATTAGTCCGATCATATTAGACATTCAACGTTACATAAATTCTTAAAAAGCTGAAATTTGGTGAAATTTTCAGGGTATAATCATTATCATGTTATTCGGAATAATTCCGAAGTGTTCGTACTTCGTTCGTATACAAAAAACATAACATTCTTTTTAATCTTATGCTTTTTCTTTTATACTCTTACTTAGTTCTATTATTATTTAAATAAATTCTTTGTATCCTCTGTTCTTTAATTAATATTAATAAGTCTGTCTTTGTCATTTAAAAGTTTATTGTTATTTATCATTTTGTTTATAATTCTCCTGAAAATGCCCAAGTCATCCATGCCACTCATGGTTTTTCAGCGTTTAGCAGAGGGTTCCTCCGGATTTAAGTAGAAATGGTGTTAATAGTTTGAGATATTTTACATTTTCTATGTGTAAAAATAAATTGGATTCGGTAATGTGATCGAAAGGAAATGGAGAAGTGAAATTGGGGGACGGAATAAAATCAAGACATTAATAACGAGAATCTTTTCTTACATTGAAGTTACCATATAAAGTATAATGGATATATATTAACAACTTTGAAATTGGCCAAGAACTCATTTACAGTTGTTCCACAGATGATTAAGAATCGTAATCGTACACGGAGTAGACGAGTTCGGGGAGGTGGTCTTTCACGTAACCCTCCAAATCATCCATGCCACGAACAGAAAAGTCTTCTGCTTGACTTCCGGTTAAGTCCTGGCGGGCGGTTCCCCCTGCAACAGCGACAGCAGCTCATTCCGGCATTTTCCCGCGTCAATGAAAGATGAAAGAATGAACTGCGACTCACCTCGGGAAGGTTCGGCAGCGAGGAGACCGTTAATGGCCAAGACGAAAAGCCACAGCGCTGAGAGAACCATATTAGGAGCTTCACGCTTCAAGCAATATGGATTATGGCATTTTTGGCGTAGATTTAAATTTATCTCGAAAAGCGATATGAAATGAATTGACCACGAAATGAAAGGGCGTTTCCTATTCCGGTGCTTTTGGCAGCTTTTGGGTCTTAAGGGGAATTTCGGGAGAAATATCATCATACTTATAAACATAATAAATCTCTTTTCTTAATCTCTTAAGTTCCTTTTTATTACCTTTTCACTAAACAACCACTGGACCGATTTCGAGCGGACTTTTTCCACTTCTCATTTCTCCAAAATAACAGAAGAGAAATACACCATAAATCGGACTGTGCTTTTTTAGTTTTTACAATCTTTTAATTAACTCCGAAATTTTCTCGCGCACTGAGTGTCCCATTCAGAAAACTAAAATGAATCAAATAAGGGACAGTTTATTTTCTTAATCATATAAAATGTTGGACGTACTAAATTGTCTTTATTTTGGTTTTATTAACTTCCACTCTCACATTTCAAATAACCGGCAAAAGCAATTAAAATTTATTTGTT
This sequence comes from Brueelia nebulosa, assembly GCA_028293925.1. Classification (NCBI taxonomy): domain Eukaryota; kingdom Metazoa; phylum Arthropoda; class Insecta; order Psocodea; family Philopteridae; genus Brueelia; species Brueelia nebulosa. The sequence goes on from JAQIBA010000193.1 coordinate 69,066, forward strand.
CGAATTTTAACGTTTTTAAGTGATTTTCAAATCTCAGTGGAATAAAAAGGTTTCAAGATTTCGATGTTTAATTTATTTTTATTAATTGCAAACTCATTTAATTTCAAATTTTGACTTTGAAAGACTTTAACGAAAAACAGTGGGAAAAGTAAAGAATTTCTGAACGCGTTCTCCAGTGGGGCCAACATTACAGAAAACTTTATAGGTAAGCGGTGCGAGTATTTGCTCTGCTGCAGCCGATTGGAAAAGACTAATATCGACTTTTACCATCTAATTTGTGTTACTTCTTGGTAAGAGGAAGAGCTCGCAGCTCATATTTGAGATGAAAAACACGTTTGTGATATTTTAATTAGGGTGATTTCGTGGAAAATTATTTGATGATTGCGGTTTGTTTCAGAAGCAAAGCAAATCAAAATGGGCGTGGAAGTGGAAACGATTCGGAAGGGCGACAGTAAGTGCTTCATCTTTTATTGTTATTAGAGGGATATCATTTCATTCTATTTGATACATTTTAATGAAAATTGTAAGTGTTGTAGACCCAACTGAATTCAGTTATGGGCACGGCTAAACTTGGAACTCTTTTATCTTGTATAAACAGGTTTTGGCCAATTAAAAGTTTTCAGAAATCATTTTCCAATTCCGCACTAATTGCTCAAATATGAGAATTCTTAAAATTTCATTTAAGGACTATAAATTCAAGAGTTGATAACAAATGAAAAGCTGTGTTGATTGTTTTGCTAATTTTCCTTTTTTATTTGTTTTTGTTGGATAGGTGAAACCTACCCCAAGCAAGGTCAAACCGTTGTTGTCCACTACACTGGGACATTAGTAAATGGTACCAAGTTTGATTCCTCCAGAGACAGAGGAGTCCCCTTCAAGTTTAGACTGGGCAAGGGCGAAGTCATCAAGGGCTGGGACCAGGGAATCGCACAGATGTGTGTTGGAGAGAGGGCCAGATTGAAATGCTCACCTGATTTTGCTTATGGCAGCAGGGGACACCCAGGAATATATCCTTTTATCATTTGTTTCTGCCCCATCAGTTATGCCTTAAACAGCCATATTTGTTATTTCCATAAATGGCTATTATTTTATATAAAGTAAGTAAAAAAGCCTTCAGTTAAGTTATTATTTAGGTGATGAATTGACTCTTCTCAGAATGAATTGATCATTCTTTTGTTTATCTATTTCTCACCTTTATGACTGTTATATATGTAACTTAAAAAAAAAGATTAAGGTGGTTTTAAAAACCATTGGGAGTTGAAAACAAACAAAACAAACTGGCATTGCCATGGCAACCGGTGACGGTTAAACGCTAAAACATGAAATATTTTCCTTGACTGATGCTCACAATCCCGCCGAACGCGACATTGATCTTCGACGTGGAGCTTCTCCGGGTGGAGCCCTAAAATCCGGGCACCGCCTTCTCGTTCAAGGGTCTTAATTCATGGATACGTTTTAGTGAGGCCAATTGGCAACGCACCCGGATGGAATTACCATGTTCGCAATAAATCCAAAGAGTCCGATAAAGTCTGCTCGTTATTAAATGATTGATTCAATAAACTTTTAGCCGGGTCATTTGCTCCTTTAATGACACCACCGCGCTAATTAATAAATATTAATTGGCGTTGTGTTTGCTTTTGTAAAGCAGGCATGAAAAGATCCCCAACGAAGTGAAAACTCCGGAGTAATTATCGATAAGGCCGAATTATCGATAATGAATTTTTAACCGATAATTAGCTTTTTTGTTTGTTACGAATAGAGATATGAATTAAGATGCTTAAGCAAAACATGGCTTTTATTTTTTCCTTTCCGCGTCCTCCACATCAGATGCAGATGTCACTGCTGACTTTAGCTTTTAGGATAAAGAATCACAAATCCAAGAAATTTCACTGCCATCCCTCAATGAAATGCAATAAAATGAGTTCTCTGCTCGAATAGTGACTCCGTTCTGTTGGCACCACTGAGCGTAACCGCTTTCAAAAAATGAACAATTCTAACGGTCTTCTGACCTTATCAAGACAGGATGGAGTTCTTTTATTGTCGGTAAAGCTTTTTTCATTTAATTCTTAATTCACACTCATTTAAAAATGTGTTCCCGAAGGAATTGTCTTCGCCCACGGGATATTTCTGCGGTTTTAATTGAACAACCGTTAACCTTTAAGTAACGATATGCGGTCTGTTGAACCATTTAAGCCAAAATAACTCATTTCTGGATATTTTTTGATAATATAAAAAAATTTTTTTAATTTTTAAAGTTAAACGGTTTTATTTAAAGTTCACTAAAAATGAAAAAAATAATTTCTGATGCAAGAGTATAAATAAAAAGAAAAAGACCAAAAAACTGTTGTCCATAAAACCGTGGGACGATATCACACGTTCTGCGACTTCTACAATTTTTATACAGTTTTTATACTATGTAACGCCCCACGGTTTTATCGACAACAGTTTTTTGGTCTTTTTCTTTTTATTTATACTCTTGCATCAGAAATTATTTTTTTCATTTTTAGTGCACTCGAAATAAAACCGTTCAACTTTAAAAAATTTTTTAATTTTTTTTTTATTTTTTACTTTTTAGTTTTATGTTAAAAAGAAAAAAACATAAGACTAAAAAGCACTCTGTGTGGAGTCTAATCTCCGGACAAAAACTGCTGAGGGTAGCAATCCGCAGAATGTTATTATTATTTTTAAACGGTATTTTTTTATATTTATCTGAGCACCAATTTAAAAAATTTTTTCAGAAATTTGAATTGTCAGCCAAAACGAAAGTGTGGGCCAAATTTGAAAGAAATCGGGTCAAATTTCGCCTCAAAGTTTTGATTCTCGGTCTTTGCAGACAGACAGACACGAAAACCAAGTTAAATAAAAAACCGTTTAAAAACCGTTTAAAATGTGTCAATGCAATAGTTATCTATCCAGTTATTGAATAGAAATTTTTATCTACATTACCAATTATGTACATAAATGTGAAAGTGTTGAATTCTTTGGGAGAAAAAATTAATTTACTTCAATTTTTTTGTTTAAGAACATTTTTTTTCTTTAAGAGAAATGACTGAAAACATTTAACCCTTTGCATACAAGAAGCGATGGTCTTTTGCAACTGGATCTCCTTATTTACAATATGCGATAATATTAATATATATATTTGATTTATCTAGATATTTATAAAATGACAGAACTGAAAATTTCCAATAATTTGGCTTTCTCTTTTGCCCCTTGTATTTCTTTTATAAATCCTGGCAGCCTTCTTAACTCGTCTTTACCTCCCCAAATACTCGACGAGACTTTTTATTGTCGCTTAATTGTGTCGCTTGACAATCTCTCCTCTAACGTGGGACATTGCACAGCACACAAACTCTCTCTCTCACACAAACTCTCCACCTACTTGTTCCCATTCCCTTTCTTATCTCTGCTCTTAGTATTTTCCTCTATTCTTATCCATTTTCGCTTCTTCCCATTCCTCTCATTATCTTCTCATTATCTTCTGATTATCTTCAATTTCTTCCTCTTCTCTGTCCTTATGCTCTTTATATTCACCTCCGTTATATGCACCTGCTCTATCTTCCTTTCTATTTATCTTTTGCTTCTTTGGAGCTCTTCTAAACATCTTTTTCTTCTGTTTTCTGTATTTTCATGTAGTATTCCGCACTTCTTACGGATGCTTTACTAAATAATTTCTCTCATCCTAATTCCTTTACAGCAGCTAAATTGGGAACCGTTCTTCACCCATGCACAACCTAATGCACCTATTACTTTGTCTTCTATTACTTTGTTTCTTCTGCTTCTCCTCTTAGGCCCCATACTTGTGATGCATACAGTCTTACCGTTTTTTTATTGCTCTGAATATTTTACTTGATACTTCTGTGGGTTTCTCTTTGTAATTATGCACATATTTTTTTTAATTTCTCCTTTTCGACATATAAATGAATAAACTATTATTAATATATGTTTGTTTGCTTATAAATGTTTTCCAAGCACTTGTAAGGTGTTTGCCCAATTGGCCGAAATCGTCTCGAGTTGGTGGTTCGCGCAAACTAAAAAAGCCTCCAGTGCAAAGGGATAAAGTAATGATTGCTCTGTCAGACCATTCAATGTCGGTACTTGAACGTTTTTTCTTTACGGTTTCCTTCTTTAAGAAACGCATTTTAAAGTCTCCACTAAATATGATATGCACAACTCGGAAAAATGTTTAGAATTTGACGGGCAATTAACCGTCTGTCGGAGGAGGTTAAAAGGCCTCTCCGCCGACCGAGAGGCATCAGACTCTGAGAAAATGTTGTTCTCGTGGTGTTTTCTACTGTGTCTTCTACTCTCTTACGGCCTCGAGGGGACTCAGTCCCTCAATGGTGAGTACCATAAACAAACATCGGGAGAAAGTTTTCGTTAACCGATGTGTTCCACCGTTGCAGTGCCCCAAAGAAGTGGAGGTTATTGGATAGAAGTCACAGACAGGCCCCAAACTAATGTTGAGCCATCCAATACAAAAGAAAGCAAGCAGGTGGACCATTCTCCGCATTCTCCGCATTCTCCGCATTCTGGTCATTATACTGTCGGGACAGGCACCTTCGTCATGGGAGGCATGGCTGCAGTGTTTGATCTGTCGCCAGGCTGCGGTGAGGGTGCCAAAAAAAAGGAAGAAGAAAAGGTGTTGCAGAGAAGGGAATTCGATTTCGGGATGATTATCGCGAGATTGGGAGGAATAGATCTCTCTTTGGTCAATTTTATTGAAAAGTGGGAACTAGAAGTGCCTGAAGTATTACGCAGATAATTTGGAGCCAAAGAGTTGAATGTCTTGTAATTTTCCTCTCATTCGAAATACAACGCAATTAAAATAAATGGTTATCGCACTTATGGCAAATGAACTTTTTAAAAAACAAAAAAAATATAAAAAAATATACATTTAGTACTTTGTTGAGTGCATTAACCGCTCATAATCGATTCCACCCATTCCCCGTATTCAGCCACTCAGCCACAAACTCAGCTCACTTCGCGGACAAATCCAACTTCTCATTGGTTCAATGTCATTCAGAAAGTCCTGGGGAGCTTCGCCCCCTCGGCGCTTCCTGCTCCAACCCCCTCTGGCATAGCTCTCACTAAATGTAACATACTTTCCTCAAAAGCCGAATGCAACTCGATAATCCCATTGTATTTAAATATACATACTTTACTTTACTTTTCTTTAACCCGCTTCTCCGTTAGGGTCGCGGGGTTTTTGAATGAACATGTCAGGTACTGTAGCGGGTGGCGAGTCCACTGACAGTACTTCACCGAGGTGTTCGCAGGTGAATGCAGGTGAAGGAGGCCGAATTAAATATACATATTACATGGAAAATAACAAGTATATAATCATTCGCACATAATCCACTTCTAATTCTGGTCAATTTGTGTTGCCTTTTGCCTTTCCCTCTCCTGTTGGCACCTCTGTTCCATATCCTCCGCTCTTCACTGCTCCCTCTACTCTTTGCTCTGATTCCACCTCCACCTCTTCTCAATCAGAATGGACTTTTTTATATTTTATTTTTTACTCTAAACACTAACTTTAGATATCAAATCTACAACAAATTCTCTGAAAATCTGAAAAGAACCATAAAAAACTCAATTTTGTTTGTTTATCAATTTATCAACTTTGCCCACTGTGGTCAAAATCAACCCTTTAACAGCAGGAAGGAATTCAGTTTTTGGCCGAAACCTAAACAGGTTTTCTTTTGGTTATTTTTGAGAAATGACAGCTCAGATAATTCTTTGGAAAAAGTTTGGTCAAAATCGGTTCAGTGGTTCTCTAGATCTTAGGTAGCAAAGAACGGTGTGCACACACACACACACACACACACACACACACACACACACACACACAGACAAATTCCTTTAAGGGATATATATATTAGTATAGTATTAGTATGACTTAGCGTCACCAAATGAGAAAGCGCAGGATGAGGTTTTCGTTCTAACTCGAGCGGACTTTATTTTCCCATCAATTAGGACTTCCTGTACAAAACCAGGGTGAACTAAAGTAAATTCCTAAGAAACTGAAAATATTATGTCAATTATCAAAGTACAGAAGTACTTTGAGAAGTCGGACGGAGTTCGAATCCCAGCGGCGGTGGGTATTTTTCTAAGTTCGTTCTCCCTCGCAGATGATTGGTACTGAGACCACTGCTGGGAGGTCGGAATGGCGTAGTGTTGCGCCTGGAAAGTCCTTCCAGGCGCCTCGGTGAACCGCTACAGTTCCTTACATGTTCATTCAGGCGCTATGCAAGCGAACAAAATGTTCGCTAAAACCCCGCGACCCTAACGGAAAGGCGGGTTAAAGAAACGTAAAGTAAAGTAAAGTATCAAAGTACAGTAGGGCCCCCCACAACGAACGTAATTCGTTCCCGGATTGCGTTCGTTGTATGAAAGGCCATTCCCCACAGAGTTCTATATATAAAACCGATTAATCCGTTCCGAGAGGCAGAAGAAAATGGGAAAAATGGAAGCGCAGCGCTGCTACGAGTTGATGATGTGAGTAGACCGTGAGGAAGAACACTATTCAAAGCTCTGTACAGTTACATGCACACTTCTTCATACAGTCGCTTGACTTGCAGACAGGAAACAAGAGAACAATGAGAAGGAAAATTTGGCCGAGTTTATAAAAAGGGGAGGGGGGAATGGGGGAGCTGGCAAATTTCCTGGAAACGAACTGTTTGCGAAAGTCGACGGAATGCGCGGAAAAGAAAATGGCGGCATGTCTTTTCGAAGAAATCGAATGCTCAAAAAAATGATATTTTATGGGCTTGAGTTATATGAGTTGCATTTTCGCTTATGAAAGGCGTTCGTTATATTATGATACCTCGAAAATTAAACAATTTTGCGGGCAATTTTCACAGCTCATTCAAGTTTTTCAGCCGTTGTATGCCCGAAACGGTGGCTCTTATTCAAATATTATTTGCAGGTAATTGCAAGTTCTACAGTTTTGCCTCAGTTGATTTTACATCGATAACTGCAACATTTTTACTAATATTGAAATTTTAAATTCATTGTGTTCGTTCACTTTTTTCAAAATGGCTTAGTTTTGATTTTAACGGTTGGCTGCAACAACGAATGGAAAGTTATTACCCAAAATTTGTGAAATTATGTCTATGAAAAGGCCAAATGCGGCCGAAAAGGGCCAAAAAAGCCACTTTATGCATTTTAAACCCTATTATTGTCCGTTACTGCAGTCGCTTATTGTTTTGTTCGATTTGCAAACTGGCGACACTTCCGTGCTCAATGGTGCCAACCTGCAAGAGATTTATTCCGGCGCTGAATTCGCGTTCAGATTCAGAGAAAATGTTTAGAATTTGACGGGCAATTAACCGTCTGTCGGAGGAGGTTAAAAGGCCTCTCCGCCGACCGAGAGGCATCAGACTCTGAGAAAATGTTGTTCTCGTGGTGTTTTCTACTGTGTCTTCTACTCTCTTACGGCCTCGAGGGGACTCAGTCCCTTAATGGTGAGTACCATAAACAAACATCGGGAGAAAGTTTTCGTTAACCGATGTGTTCCACCGTTGCAGTGCCCCAAGGAAGTGGAAAGGAGGTCAGCGACGGGCCCAGTGGTGTGAATGCAAAAGAAAACAAAGGAGTACACCATCATGCGCAGAATGTCGGGACTGGTGGGTTCTTCATAGGAGGCATATGGTTTGATCTGTCGCCAGAGTGTACTGAAGGTCACAAAGAGAAGAAAGAACCAAAGGCGACGCATAAAAGGGCAGAAGAACCGGTAATGGATAGTTCCCGGAAAGGTGGCGTTTTGAGCTTATTGAACCGGGCGGATAAGCTACTGAATGAATTTAGTAATAAGTTGGATGAATAATCTGATAAAATCGAAAAGTGGAGAGCATTCTGTTGCACAATGTTGCACAATGAGAGAAAACCTTAAAAGTTGTATGCACTTTTCTCCTTTCCTGTCATTCGAAATGTGTTCTGTAGCAATAAAAGAAATGATTACCTCACATGCGGTGTGGTCTTTTACCCTTTTTCTGGCCCAATCCGGTTAGTGATTTTCTATCCATAATTCACCAAATTTTGCACCTCTCTTTAAAAGTTTTGCTAGTCTGAAACACAGTTAGCCATGTAATGTGAATTAACAATGAAAAAAAAGAGTTTCGGAATCTTTCGCTCATCAGTTGCCACGTAAACCGTCAAATTCATTCGGTCGCCTCCATATTTGGACCAGCAATCAGAATTTTTCGGAGAAATGGAAGTCCTCACAAGTTTCTGTTGGTTGAACACATACTTTCCCTTTCACTTCTAAACGTAAGAGGAAGAAAAGGGGTTCGGGTCTGGCAGAAAAAACTCGTTGAAAAACTCGTTGCTCCTCGTTGCGGCAGCATCATGTCGGAATGGTAATCACTCTGTGGTGGAGTTTATTTGAATCACTGCTTTAGTCTCAGTCTAAATTATACAAGTATCAAAGGTAAATAGAAAGGCGAAATAGTTCTGAAGAGTTACTTTTGAAGAAATTTGACGGATTTTAGTTTGACAGAAAATTAAACATTAAACTAAATTCACGACTCACGTAATTCTGTGATTGGTCGATTTTTTGATTTGGCATGCGCATGCGTCAAATTTCACCGCGCATTTTGTTTTTAAATATTAATAGTTGTTCATTTTAATAATGGAATTTTTTGATCATAAGGACTTTAATTCCGAAAATTTAGCTCCTGCAGATAAGAATTGGCAAATATCTTCATTAAAACCACTATTAAGTCTGTTCGAAAAACATTTATTTTGTCTCACGCTACCTCCGATAAAAAAACGCACTCACGACTTGCATTATGTACCTCTGTATGGATGTACTCCTTTTTCATTTGAATAAAAAAAATATAAAAAATATTTTTAAAGTTAAACGGTTTTATTTCAAGCGCACTAAAAAGAAAGACAATAATTTGTGATTCAGTGTATTAGTAAATACATGGGTGACAAAGGAAAATCTTCTTTTTCCTGTTACAGTTAGCCACCTGTGCCTCGATTTTTTACCTTTAAACTTCGATAAAATATTTTCCACAGATCCAATTGGACTCAAACCTGGTTTCTGTATGTTTTCGAAGAACCTCTTTCGATCTGTGTTGGTGGCACAGAGATCCGAGAACCTTCGATTTTTCGACCAAAAAATGCCACTGTTAGCTACCTGTCCTCGTTTTTTGGTCCCCGAAAGATCTGATGCTTGAAGATCAAAAATACAAGTAATAAATTATACACAGGTAAATAAGTATAAAATAAAATAAAGTGCTTATAGGCGTATATATAAGGCATATAAAATAAATAGACAAATAAAAAACAAATAACAGAATACTCTGACATAGAGCAAAAAATCTGTCTTTGCTAATGGAAGTGACTCTGTGGTCATTTGTCAGGTGCAGCGGGATCTTCTGCTTGAAGATCAAAACAAAATGGCAGTTAGAATTCCTCTTTATCTTTTTTCTCACCACCGTAAGATCGCCAACTTGTACAAAAAATGGTTGAGACTGTTAGAAGGTCATTATAAACATAGGTAATATGTGGTCGTATTGTTTGAGGAAAACGTTATTCCTGCAATCGACTCCGTCGATATTCGCTTTTTCTCTGACCGTTTTTATTAATATCAAAACGAACCTTAAAAATGGCTTTTACAGGGAGGATTACATTATGGCTGCGGCTGCCGCGAGGGTTGATTTTGATTGTATTTATAATGAAAAAGACATGAGGAAATCGAAGGAAATGCTCATGGCGAAAGAACAAGGACTGCAGGACTTTCCTGTGCCCCGAATTCACTGTAAGTGTTTTCTCAGCATATTTTCACCCATGAATAAGCAGATTTGGCTTGTATTAAACCATTTATGTTCCCATACAGTTCCAACTGCCCCAGAAGGAGTGGACTATGAAAGGCCAGTGCTCTATCCAGATGCGTGCTTGGACTACTGGCATCCATATGAGAAGGCGGCCTACCCAGAATATTTTGCCAAAAGGGAAATAAGAAAGCAGCAGTATGTGGAGATGTGGGAGAAAATGCATGGACCTCCAAAGCCAGATGAATATAGCTCTCATTAATATTTTGTGCAAATGCTCTGTTTTTGAATATAGTTTGGCAATTTAATAACAGTAGTTCTTTCATCTATTCAAATTTATAGAAATGATTGTTTTTGTGCAGTTTGAATTTGATATTAAAATGCTGTAATATATGTTTATCAAAAAAGTTGGCACAAATATAGCAATTTTTAAAATGGATTCTTTAATATTTTTTACCTTTAAGAAATTAGTTCTCATTATTAGTACTCATATTTATTAGTTTAAATCTTAAATAAATCTTAAATCTTTATTTTTATTTCTTTATCTTTAAATTTAAATTTGAAATAAAATTAGAGCGATAAATTAAATGCATTATTTAAATTACATTAAATTGCTTAAATAAGAAACAGTAAGAAAAATCTACATATAAGATGCATGAAATATCAAGAGTTGAAGGTAGAAAACAGCTAGGCAGAAAAGGTGAAGAAAGTAATGAGTAACATAGATATGGAAAGTGGAAATACAAGTATTATTGGAAAAAACAATAGCAAGTAGGAAAGGAAAACGAAGAGAGAAATAAAAGAAAAGATGAGAAAGAAAGAATGGGAAGAATTAGTGAGAGAGATAGAAAACAAGAAGTCCCGGAGAATGATAAAATTTTTAGGAAAGAACAAGGAGGAGGAAGAATATGTGAAAGTAAAAAGTAGAAAAACAGAAGGCTAATTGCAAATACGAGACTGGGAGCACACATCTGGGAATGCAAAAAGAGAATGCTACCTGTGCGGAGGAATAATGGGTATTCAACACTGGATAAGCGACTGCCCAGCATTAAGCGACTATAGAGAAGGCGTCATGGAAGCATGGCGTCAGCTCTACTGCAGGAAGAAGGACGACGGAACGATGGACTGCACGGACTTGATAAGGTTTTTGAGTGTGACAGAAGTGAGAAAGGAAAGGCTGTGAAGGAGGAGCTAAAAGAAAATTGATACTTATTTTTTTTTTTCACTAACATTTTGTGCGGAACTTTATTTTTATACTTTTATATTTGTTTTAGATTTATTTATCTATTTGTTTATTTTGTTCAGGTATATTTTTTGTCACATTTATGTTTTGTACTTATTTATTTATTTATTTGTTAGCAACTAAATTATTTGTTATTTTATTTATTGTCTTAAGTTTTAGCCCACTCTACAGGCCCTCAGTGTTCATGTTATTTATTTAGTTTTATCTAATTTTAGTTTTAGTATTTTAGTTTGTGTTATTTATTTTTTAACCCACTATACAGGCAGATCAGTGTCTATGTTATTTATTTGCCCACTTTACAGGCCTTTGTGTTGATGCTATTTATTGACTCTTATTCAGTTTTAGCTTTATCAGTTCAGTTTATGTTATTTATTTAGGCCCTTTACGGGACTTTGTGTTTATATCACTTATTTATGGAAATAGATGTAATTGAATTTATATAGTAGATAAAATAAATGGAACTATATAATGAATCGTTTTTACAAGGATGTGATGCATTTCAAATGAATTATTTATGTGCTAGAAAAAGTATAAATTTGATAAAATTTTTTTAAAAAATTAAGTCAAATATATTTTGTTATTATTAGTTTAAATGAAATCATTCAATTTATTGTGGAGAACATTATTATTAATTGCTTTGCATTCAATTCCTCCCATTTATGAAAATTCATTATTAGAATCCTATCTTTGGAAATTTACTTTTAGAAACTTTTGAACCTTTTTAAGTTATTTACAGAAATCTCTTTACAGAAACTTATTGGGAATGAGTATTGTAAAGTAATACAATGCTTTGTATTGTCAGTTTAGGTCTGCAGAGGAACAAAACACACACAGATCTCTTTAACAAATTTATTATGTTAAATAAATGGTATTTTTTGATAATTTTATTTCACTTATAATTTTATATTTATAAATTCTTGCCATTGTTTTATTTTCCATATGTGAATTTGTTTTACAGCATATTTAAATATGAAATAAAATAAATAACAGATAAAAACTATAATACATATTTAAAGTAAATGAATGATTAAAAATAAAATACAATGAAAAAAGTGAAATTTATTTTCCCAATTTTATACATTTAAAAAATTATTATGTAACTGTATGCCTTTGGGCCAAATGGGAAAATGGAAATTTCTACTACATTATTAACAATGAAAACTTTTGATTATCAACATTATACAATGTCTGAAAAAAAAAAAACACTCTTGATCAAAGCCAAGATATTTCCAAATAAACAGAAGATGCCTTCTATCAAAGGTACCAGCCTTTGGATGAATAAAAAATATTTTCCATTTAAGCAATATTTATCTTAATTTTTGCTTAACTAAGGTCCACTGATCCATTGCTCTTGTTAGTTTTACACTGCACTCAACAATCATTACACATCTGAATGCAATGTGGAATGATGAAACAATAGAAGACAATAGAACCCATTTACAGTATAAATACAAAGAGGCACAGCTCAGTCCACGACAGATGGGATGTAGGCGTCGTTTTCCAGGATCCTGATCGCATCTTGCAAGGTGTGGAGAGTCAGCAGTGATGTTGCATTCAGCTGCACAATGCTTCTTGAAGTGCCTGTCACCTCTCCTTGAGACGGCAAGGAATCAACCTGTATGAAGAATACAGAAATTTATACAGTGGACAATCAACGATTTATACTGTTACAGTGTACCCTAGTTTATCGCGGGGGATAGGTTCCAAGAGCAGCCGCGAAAAACGAATTTCCGCCAAGTAGGGACATACATAAGTTTCACCTTCTCTTTGGCGTTTAGGTCCATTACCAGGATCCCTACCGAAGAGAATTCGGAGGCATTGTAGGGATAAAAAATTGAAACTAATTTCAACTGAGTTCAAGACAAAAACTAACGAGTGCACTGCATCACAATATTACTGCGTGACCTGACAGTCTTTTGCTTTTTTACCCTTTGCGGACTGTTAGCAAGTTACAACTCTATGATTTTTCCCAGCGGGCTATGATATTTGTAGTTGGGTTTTTCCAGTGGAAAAAGCCATTGAGTTATCAACAGAAATTTATCCGCTTTCTACGGTATGCTATTCATACATGTACGGATTTTTCCCCAAGCGCAGGTATGGATCCGTACTTCATTGAAAAAAACCGCGAAGTAGCGAGGGAACACTGTATAAGTTATGTATTCCTGTATGATTGGTACAACTGCTGATGGGCATTAATTGTCTATATTAATAAAACTACAACTATTAAGAGTTTAGGGAATTTTTTTATGTAATTAATATTATACTGTAAGAACTATTACAGGAGTTATACTAAATTCATAGATTATACTATAAGAATTATTTCCAAAAATGTACACTAAAAGAATTGTGAATTCTTTAAAATTAGTATAAATGTTGTTGTTGGGCTTTAACAATGAAACAGAAAAAATGCTGCATGATTTGCTGAATTATGGTTTGTTCTCTTTAAATGAACTTTTTCTGGTACAAACCTCTTTCTGAACAACATCAAACAAATCAGCAATTAACCTCAACTGTTGATCTGCTTCACTGTGAGCAGCTGCCCAGTCCTTGACGCTTGTGGTTGGGTTTGTGGCTGGCAGGTACACAGAAGAGGCATAGTTCTCCCAGGGAGAGTAGGAGAGCACCCTTCTGTTCTGCAGCTTGTACTTGTTACTCCCCTTTCCCTTGGTGGCAGATTCTGCATCTCTCTGCTCAGCCACAGCTCTCAGTCTGTTCACCTGCATGCAAACATCCCTTATACAGTTACTTATTCTCTGTACTTACAAAGGCAGTTGCCTTACCCATTCTTGCCTCTCCTTCGCATCACCAGCTCTCAGCTTGTAAATCTCTCCCCCCACTGCACTCACAGTGAAAGTGTGGGAGTCTTCGTCGCTTGGAGACACCACTGCGCCGAGCAATTCTAAAGTCCCCCTCGGCTTCTGAACGACTTCACTTTCCGTTAGAAAATATTCCAAAATTCCCGTCTTCGGCTCTAATATGAACCATCTTGGGCACCAGCCCTTCATCACATTCGTGTATTTGAAGAGCTGACCTTGGAAGGTTTCGGAGAAATTGCTTTTCTCTTCCATTTTGCGTTTTACTTAAAAATCTTTCAGAGTTTTCCTTTAATCAACCCTCTCTAACCCCATTCACTTGTAAAACATTCACGACAGGATATCAATACCTAAAAGGCTTCTGAATTTATAAAACGCTTTTACTTATGCCAGAATAAAATGCACTGCAAATTAAAATGCGCCATGTTTGGGAAATCTTAAAAAAGGGGAGATCAATGAAAAGTGCTTATCAACGTAAATATTTAAATGACATCGGGACAGTGATAAAAATTCACATGAAAAGTGGAATGCATCAGATCGTGGCTTTAGTGAACTAGTGCCACGATTTTTAAAATTCAAATCGAACGACGCTAACGGTTAAATCAAAACTTTTTAAAGTTGATCAACTCATGCCTTAAATAAATTTTTTCATTTCATTCGAGGGAAATTTTCAAACTTTTATAAGCGCTCTTCCACTCGACCCATAAAAAGAAATCGAAAGAAAATTAATTCTTTTGGTTAATGCACTAACTAAAACTTAAATTAGTTAATACATATACCAAATTTATTTTCCATCTCGAGGTAACTTATAATAGAGAACTAATTAAGAAAGAAATTCACTAATAGAGAAACTAATTTAGTTCAAATTTGAAATTCCATGAGGACGGGCTTAGCTCAGTCTGTTAAACCGCCTGCTCGCTGGAATGTCGGACGGAGTTCGAATCCCAGCGGCGGTGGGTATTTTTCTAAGGCCGTTCTCCCTCGCAGATGATTGGTACTGAGACCACTGCTGGGAGGACGGAATGGCGTAGTGTTGCGCCTGGAAAGTCCTTCCAGTCCTTCACCTGCGAACACCAGCGAACACCTCGGTGAACCGCTACAGTACCTTACATGTTCATTCAGGCCCTGTGCAAGCGAACAAAATGTTCGCAAAAACCCCGCGACCCTAACGGAAAAAGCGGGTTAAAAGAAAAGTAAAGTAAAGTATTTGAAATTCCATTCAGATTTGCACCAAAACATTTGCTGAGATTCGAAATTCTGCGAAGGGCCACTCTCATCTTTTTTACATTCACGACCGATAAATAGTCCCCTACTAATAATTGGAAAAACAAGACAAAAAACTTCAATAAAGTAATTTTTTTTACTCAAAAAACTAATTAATCAAAATTCGAATAGAGTCATCTTTAGAACATTATAAATGAAGCACATTCTAACACTCTGTGGGATTTCGGTTATTTTATTTGTTATTGAGGCGTCAGTTAGTCTGCGACAACCAGTATGGAATGATAAATTTCAATTGAAAAAAGATAAATAATTGAAAAAATTAAAAAAGAGACTTTTAATTATTCGACTCGAAGAAATAGAAAAATTTTAATGATCTGCTTTTGAAACTATGAATGCAAAATATTGTACGTTTCGGATCAAAATTTAAAAAGTGACGATGGTCTTTGCTTGATATTGTTTATTTGTCGCCAGTGCACTCGACCTAAGTATGGATTCGCTTTTGCTCGACATTAAAAATTTCCTCAAGAAGCTGGAAAACGGCCAACTCGATATAGAAGCCGGGCAGTGGAAACTCCACAAGGACATAGCCAACATGAAAAGGTCCGTCGAAGAGCTGAAGAAGCTCAAGGAAGACGTTGAGGTAATGAGGATAAACAATGCTGAGCAGATGGGAGTCATTAAAAACCTCGAAGCTAAATTAGAGTATTTCAGTAAGCACATGAAGGAGGATGAGCCGACGACGGTCTCTCAGTGCAGCACACAGTATGAGACAGTATATAGGATCCCCGCTGATGGACAGCAGCCACCGAAGGTACTTTTTCCATTAATTGCCCTTTTCTTGTGTACAAATTGGTGGTGTCAGCCAACACCAACCGCCCTGTAAATTGTTGGATATTTCATTGCATTTGGACTTCAGTAAGTCAGTTTCTTTAATTCTATGCACTTTTATTACAGAAATTTATTTTTGTTTCTATAAATATTGATTTTTTCCGATCCACCAAATTTTAAGTTAGTTTTTGAGTTTTACGCCCCCATCATAACTATAATAAACACTCGCCTTGCCTCCCTCACCCGAAATCATTGTTCCTGCCCTCATTCACGGTTTCTTTTTCTTCTTCAGGGTTACAAAAAAAGAAAATGTCACCTCATTCGCTCCGAGGAAATCATCGAAATCACATCCGAACTCTCCGACAAAAAATCCGACACGGAGGAGGGCTCCGCCTCGAGGGACGAAGGCGGGGACAAACAACAACAAATTGTCCTCTCCTCCGAGGACAACTCTTCACAGTCCCACCACAAAAACCACGTCCACATCAACCCGACCCCGAACGGCTCCAACTCTCGCTACCAGTCCCACACTCCCAGCAACGCCATTCTGCAGCGGTACCTCAAGGACTCCCTCAAGTACCGGGACAGGAAAATGTCCTCCTCGACGGACAAGAGCGCCGTCACTTCCGGCTCGAGCTTCAGCGGGAACAACAAGGAGACGGAGCACAACAACATCTGGGACGAGTACGGCTGGAGATCGGGGGGGAACCAGGGCCAGCAGGGCCGGCCTCAGAACCAGGGGCAACAAGCCCGGGCCCAGAACCCGAAGAGGAACTTTTCGGAGAGCTCGAGGACGACCGAGTCGGTGTTACCGAAGAGACTCATCTGTCCGAAAAACGCGAAAAGGTTCACTTTCAAGTCGGACTTACCGGAGCAGGAGAAACGCAACCGCAGCGCGAGGCCCGTTTACCAGTGCAAAATATGCGGGAAAGGTTTCAGCAGCAGGAACCTGGTGCGGGCGCACAGGTTGACCCACGAGGGCGCGCCTCGGAAGGCGAGGGGTTTCAAGTGCTCGTATTGCGATAAAGTGTGCAGCACGCCGGAAAAGCTCACCCTGCACTTGAGGAATTGCAGGATTGTGCTGAGGTCTCACTTCAGGAGAAAGTGACAGCAGAGAAATTGTTTGGGTTCCCCGCGGAATTATTTGGCCAATTTGAATCTCTGCGGTCTGTTCTACTTTTCTACCTGCCGCAGGTTCGATTCGTTTTTCTGTCTGTGATTTATATCAAAAAGTTGCTTACGTCTCGTGATTTAATAAATTTAAAAATCTTAAAAAAACGGTCATTGAAATTCCCCCTTTTCTGAGTTTATTCAATAACCCCCGCGCAAAAAAAGAAAACAAAAAATTGAATGCCTTCCGAAATTATTTAATAAATAAATTGTGTTTTCAACTGATTTGACTTCTTGTGGTGAACTTTGAAAATTTTTTTGCTAAAATATTATAAGAACTTTTACTTTATTAATTTGCTTTTTATTATTTTTATTGTTTCACCGAAATACATCTTTTTACTGAAACAGGAAATGAACTACTGACATATTTATAATTAAGTATAAATATAATTATAGTGTTTGTACACTATACACTAATTTAAATATAAACATACACTCTTTAAAGTATGTTACAACTATAATGCATTACCAATTTAAAAACAATTAATTATATAAAGATTATTTTTATACAAACAAACTTACAATACATACATTTAAAAGAAATCATTATAACATACATACATATAAACAAATTATTATAAGTATTCATGACTATCTTTTCTTAAACTCTGTTATTCATCTACTGTATTTTAGTTTACTATTTTTAACAACCTGTTATTATTTATTACTATTTTACTTTAGTTACTATTTTACTATATAAAGGTTACTATTTTATTACCATTTATATTATATTGTTTTATACCTATTATTCCAATTTTTTTTACATTTACTCTTACAATTTATTTTGCTTTACATACTTGTTTATTTTTTTTAAATTTATTATTGACTGTCTTCTAAAATTTCTTTTTTGCCAGCTGAAGCAACCCCACAGTTGTTTTCGGGCATTACATTTATTAAAAAAGTATTATTTCACCAATTGTATTTATAAATATTTACTAATTATAAATACATGAATAAATATAACATACATTTGTTTTATTATAATAAAATGCACTTATTAAATATTGATATTTATAGTAATTTAAATATATATTATAAGTATGATGCATTATTAATTGATACATATTTTAAATATTCTATTATAATACATATTCAAATACATTCTTTGCGCACATTATTTAAAATATTTAAATATCTATTTAATCTATTTAAAATAACTCATCGACATA
>JAQIBA010000194.1:0-84922 GCA_028293925.1 Brueelia nebulosa
TTTTTTGTTTCCTTTACAAGTGTTCCCGAACTTTATCTCCGACAGCAGTAAATTATTAAAGTATTTATAAAATGTCCAAAAGTACATAATATACAAAAAAACAAAATATATGTAAAAAAAAAAATAAAAAAAATAAAAAAAAAATAAAAAATAAAAAATAGTGATTTCAATTAATTGTAAATGGAATAAATATGAAGTGATACTGTAAAGGCAAAAAGTATAAAGTCCTCAAATTTCCGAAAAAATATTAATTAAATTACAGTAGAAACAAAGAATTTAGAATCACACTTTAATTATACCTACTAATAATAGAACTCATTAAGAATATTAAGAGTGTTGTATATTTATGTATTTGTATATTTTATTATTTTGCATAATAAAATATATACAAATAAAATACATAATAAAATCTTACAGCAAAATAATTAACTAAAAACCAATAAAATTTTGTATTGTCAAAATGCTTTTGAGCAATACTATATATATTATTTGGCCTCTATTTCTCCGGTGGGCATTAAAGGGTTAATGATATAATTTTTTTAACCTATGGAGTTACATAAACAACAAAAACAAATAATGAATACAAACATACAATACACCGCATTTAGGTTTGGAAGTAAAACGCCAAAAAAATAAATAAATAAAAAGTGACATAGAGCGGATAGTAATTGAATACATCGATATATAAATAAATAAATACATAAGTTAACAAACAAATGAATAAATATTAAAATCAGAAACCAATAAAAGCACTAAAAGACTTATTAAAATTAGCTTACAAAGGATGACACAATAATAAGGAAAAAATAAAATAAAATAAAACAGATTAATCACACGACGGTGTAGCAGAATAATGAGCAGCCATTTTCGCAGAAAATAAAGGATGGGAAAGCGAAAAAATTCGTTTCCTTGCCAACACTCATCGCACCCAAAAGAATAACAATCCCTTTGGCAATGTTTCTCTAAACAATTCCCAAAACACATACAGCACATACAGAAAAGCGAAATAGCCTCAAGAGGTAAGACACTTCTCCCCTCGACCAGGGTGATGAACCCTACACTCGACCAGTTCCCCAACTAATTAAGATCTGCCTCCAATTAAACATTGGGTGGGCCCAACATTCGAACACTCGCCTCCTTCAGCGGAACACCCTCAGACCGCGGGCTTTCGGCCTCTCGGGGAACTCAAAAAAGCCCCGGACATGCTTTTCACCTGTGGAAGTCTATAAACCAGTGTTATTTATGTAATTGAAAAGTTGAAAGTAATTAGAAAAAATCTACAGGCGGGAAGGGACTTCAAAGATCGGCTACCGAAAGAATTATTCGTTGAAAGGAGTTAACAAGCACAGTCTGAGGAAAATTCCCGGTTGATTGTTCTGCCACGAATGTCGGCTGCGGGTGGAGAATAAATTGAAAAGAACCAACAAAAGACAGGATTTTTTCGGGAAAGCGACCGCCAAGGACCGTTCCGGCTCGATTTTTAATTAACAATAACCGATGGAAATGAACAAAGTAAATAACTTAAACTGGGATCGAACCTCTTTTTGAAAATACCGGTTCTGAAACATTCTCAAAATCCGGCCCATCACCCGAAAACTCGTTATTATTGACATTACAAATTAAGAAGATTGCATCAGGGGCGTGACTAATGAGGGTTTTGGAATTCAACCCCGCTAACGTTGATTCCGTCGTCCCTTTTTTGACGAAGGTTGACGAGCAAATGAAATCTTTTATTGGGTTTTTTTTTTTGTCAGGGGTTTTTGGAAATCACACGGGGCCCCGAGTGTGGGACGACGGTACAGAAAGTGGGCGTCGGCATAAGACAGTCTGGGTACCCACACTGACCCCGAATGTAGGTGTCCGGTTTTGTTTTGATGCCGCTTTCGAAGACACCCAACCCAGTGGCGAATCCAAACCACTCTCACAGTGTTTGTTTTAGTGTTGTCGAGTCCGGTTTGTCTTCTTCCTTATTCATTGCGCGGCCATTAGCGTTTCTGAAGAAGCCCATTTATTAGAAGGGTTATCTTATAACAATCTCGCCTTAACCTACATATCCGTCCCCTTATTAACCGGCTGCAGCTTTTTTCTTTTATTTTACACTACGACCGAAAGAATCTAATAAACCATCATTGGTTACCCTGGACTTTTACCATCGCATGTAACAGTAATTATTATCGAGATTATTTTCGTCCATCAGCAATCGAAATATGATATAACAACCGCTTAACATGATGCTAATAAAAACGCAGAGATTGTGCATCTTTTAATGTCGTATAAGTTTCCCCCTTTATGGTCGAGAAAACCTTTTATTTTTTTCTCTTCTTCGGTTTAACATTCAACCATTTCTTCTATTATTAAAACCGGCAAAAAACTAATTTTAAAATGTGAGTTTAAGGACGAGGGTTTCTCTCTTATGACCCGTTTTGTTGGAGAATCCTTGGAAAATCTCGTTTCGCTGGAAAACCCCTCAAAGAAACAAAAACCGCGAGTTTCCTTATTAAAATTTTACGGAGCTTTTTAAAAGCTAAAATAAGTTTACGGTATAGACGAAAGCTTTCTTTCAAAAAGGAGTGGAACTAAGAAGTTCGTTTTAATAATTTAACAGGTGAAAGACTTCTATGATTTATTTATTAATAATATAATATCTTTTTATTATTTTGAAAAGGTTTTTCCTTATCAATCAGATCGGAAAGCTTTTCTCGATTTTAAGTCACACGAGTTTTAATATAATCTAAAGCTACAGACATGCTAGTTATGTCTCAAAACAGTATATAATCTATATAATATGTAAATGTCCCCGTGATTATCCTATAAAAAATGTCCACTCTAATGAAATTCAGTAAATACCCAAAACCTGTCCTGTTCGCTTATGGACATTATAAAATCTGTCGCCATAAATTTTTTTTCTATTTCACTTCAGAAGCGACTTATTATGATGGTTTTCGATGATTATGTCGCCTGTTTTCAGTTTCATTGCCCCACAAACGAGAAAGAGAAATTTATCCAATTACCGGTGAGGATTAAAAGCCTGTGGTCAAGAATTTAACAAAGCCTATACTAAGTAAAGATCGAAATTCATTTTCCAACGAAAGGGAAAAATTGTGGATGGCCACATAAGTTTCCTGAGGAATTGATAAACTGAGTAATTGGGACTGTATATCTCCACCTATACTTTAATATCAGCTACAATAATATATTTACTGAAAAACTGAATGCACCTTGATAATGCCACTGCACTAAACCAGTGATGGCCAATCTACGGCCCGTGAAGGTGTTGCATGTTGCCCGATCTTGTATTCCTATATTCACTTAAGTATTGACCCGCGGGCCAAATTTGGCCCACCGAGCGGTATATATTGGAACCTTTTATTTTGGTTGCATGGCCCAGTCGCGATGTTATCAACAGTGCATTTACTGTATTTATGAAAAATAACAACTGTATAATCATGTGTCATGAATATAATATAATGAGAATAGATGTCATGATTATAGAATATAATGAGTTTGGACAAAAGTAAATGGCAATGGAAGAAAGTTTATTGAGGCTGTGTCATTTTTTTACTGTCTAAATCGTACTGAGTCCTAAAAATTAAGATTTTAAGACTGAAAAACCTACTAACGCTAAACCCACCCTAACTAATTTCTATCAAATCTGAAAACAATTCACTGAAAGTTTGATAAAAATTCTGAAAAGTGCTTAATACAGAAAGAATATAACAACGTGGATGCATTCAGAATTTCAGTAATAATAATATCGAATGTGGAATCCCGAATTCCTAGTTCCCGAATCCCAAATTCCATTAATTCCCTTTGCCACTGTACTCAAAGTGGCCTCAAATGCAAAAAAAAGAACATCAACCCTTTAACATGAGAAAGTAATTCGTAAAGTTATCTGGTTTCTCCCCGAAACCTAAACAGGTTTTCTGGAGATTTCTCGGCTTTTGCTGATTTTCGAGAAATGAGACATAGCGTAGATAATTCTTTGGAAAAATGCGCGTCTTTTGGAAAAAGTCCGGTCGAAATCGGTTCAGTGGTTCCTTAGATATTAAGTAACAAAGAACGGTGTGCACACACACACATACACACACACACATATACACAGATATATTTATCACACATATACACACACACACACAAATTCCTTTAACAGATGTATATATTAGTATGATAATGGCATACGCGGCAAATATAATGTATATTTTATTTTTTCTGTATAGTTGGATAAATTAATAAACCTACAGAAAAGCTATAATATTTTCATAGAGGTCACTTTCTTGGGTCAATCACATTGTACGGCCTCTCATACTTTGGTCTGATTTAAAACAGTAAAAAGATTCCCCACCTCTGCTTTAAACTTTCCCGGAGAGAGAGAGAGAGAGAGAGGTTTAAAGCGAGTTTTAAAATTCAGACTTCACATAAGTCATCCCTCCATGGCTCATTAACACGCTAACACAAACGGAAAAGCCTAATAAAAACTATTAAAAAATAAAAATCATTAATTGGGAATTTAAACCGGCATAACAACCGTTAATATTTTTAATTAACCCCGGTTTGATTTACCCCACGTCAAAGTATGAAAAAATAATATTGAACCCCCGAAAGGTGTTGTCAGTCAAAGCCGAGCTTTCTTAAAAGGCGGAAGCGACGCCATTAAGAATATAAAAGCGCACCTGTTAATTCAAACAAGACAGGTTTTCCAGGGAAAGCGGAAAACGTTCGCTTGCGGCCTTAATCCGGGGCCGAACTCAAAGGAGATCGTTCTAATTAAAAGGGAAACCGTTCGATAGGCGTTCCATTTATATCGAATTTATAACCGATTTAAGGAGGCAGAAAAGGGGCATGGCTGGATCATCATAGGTAAATTGAAAAAGGAATCGAAAGGAAACGCGAAGGGGACACGAGGGGGACGCAGGGACGCGGAGGGGACGAGAGAAAATGAAAAATAGATATTGAATTTATTGAAATATGTAAATTACACGTGAGTTCCTATCCATGGCCTACGTGCTGTTCGTTAGAAAAGCCTGCGAGCACACAGCATACGTAAGCGAGGTTCAGGTTTGATTAACCTTGCAGGACCCCGAAAAACTTTAAATTACATTGGAGTTTGTTTGTTTTTTGACCGACCAGATTGGATATGTAGACGTGATACCTTGATACCTGACCGAAGCCTGACAAGCTAGTTTTACCGTATATTAAATCGTTGAAAATTATTGCCGGGGGCGTATTTCATTTAACAAAAAAGTGTGCGTTTTTTTGGGTTTTTTTTTTTTTAACAACTTTGTTTGGGTCTTTTCTTTTACACCCTTTATTATTTTTACAATGTTTCTAACTTTGTTTTTAATGCGAATGCGAATCGAATAAATATATAAAGAGCTGAATCCGCTCCTGATTTGACATGATGGGAGAGCGTTTGCTGTTGAGGTTTACCTCGATGGCTGAAAAATGTTAAAATTCATTTGAATCATGGAACCATGGGGCCCTTTACGGCATCAGATGTAAATTTTAAAAATTTAATTACAGGATTAATGCCCGAGATCAAAGTGCAAGGAGTTCTGGTCTTTTATTCTTATCCAAGAGAATAATATTGTACCTGGTGTAAATAAAATTTATCAAATGTGACTTTCCACTCCCAAAATGTATTCCAACTCCAAGGCGAGCGTATGTTTAATTTGATGAAATTTCACCCGATTCGTGAAAATTATTTTCCCGTTCGGAAAAATTTGCTTCGGGAGACGAACGAAAATTAAATTTTGTTTTTTTTTATTTCTCCAATTTGTCTAATTAATTATCACTTTGTTATCTATATATTTATATGTAATTTCGTCTTTTCATTTGCAAATTTACTGTTATTTCTTATACACTTATTGTCTATTTATTTATTGTTCATTTAATTGTCTTTTAATTATCGCTGTTCTGTTTATTGTTATGTGCTTATCTGTTTATTTATATGTGATTTGTCTATGGATTGTCTATTTATCTGCAAATTTATTGTTATTTATTGTATACTTATTGTTTGCTTATTTATTATATAATTATCGTTTATTAATTTATTATATAGGTTTTGTTTATTTATTATTACATACTTCTCTATTTATTTACTGTATACTTATTTTATTTTTTATTTATTTTATTTATTTACTTTATTTTATTATTTTACTTTATTATTATTTATTTCACTTCATTTTTTATTTATTTACTGTATACTTGTTGTTTATATATTTAATATGTACTTATTGTTAATTTACTTATTATATATTTTTTTATTTATTTATTTGGCATGGAATCGCCCTTTAGGTTTTGTTAAGGCCCATAACTTTTTTAACAAAAAAAAGTTCTCTACATTAATAACATATAAAGTATACAAAACTACAACAACACTACACATCATATTTTCTTATATACAATTTTCTTATTTATTTTTACACACATTTTCTTATACACAACTTTGTTCATAACTGACACAATGCAGTTCCATTCTCTCGAACCCTCGAGCATTGCCCCTGTCATTATATACTTATATACAATTTGCATATTACATATAAAAATTATTTACATTACATCATTTACAATTTATCATTCATTACATACTTATTGTTTATTAATTTATTTTATGTTTATAAATAGTTTATATAAATATTTATATTAGAGTTTATTAATTATTATAATAGAGAATTTTATTTTATTTATTTTTATTTTTGTAAATTTATTGTATCTATTGAAAATCTTATTGTGCTGAATCCAAATCGTATTGAAAAATGTTTGTAAAAAAACTTTAATACCTAAGGGTGAAATAATAATAACAATAATATCCAATTTTTTCACTTGGCTACAATACACAGGAATTTCCCCTCCCTCAATGACCTTGACATTTTCGCCGGAAAACAATCGAGCAGCTGACTCATTGGATGCACGATGTCCTAATTAAGCAATCGAAAACCTCACAGCAAACGACTGCAACAACAACAACCGATTCAGCTTTTCCTTTTCCTCTCTGCAAAACCCACCCAAGGAAAATCAGGTTCATTGCTCTCGAAGGTAATTTAAATCTCGGATTCGAAATTTTATCATTGTTTTTCCTCTCGGCGGATGTTATTCTAACCGACACCCGATTCCGTAATTCTAAAATATTTGCCCCGGTTTCGGATTTTTTCTCGGACTTAATCCGAGTGTGTTTCTCCCTTTCGCAATTACAATTACTTCATCAAAATGAGTTGGCAAATCTCTATATTACTCCTTCCATCAGGTATCCAGTCCAGGTTCATCTAATAACGTCTTATCAGTGATTTCTACGTTTAAAACTGGAAACACTAATCGGAGAATTTTACACTCAAAACCGCAATAATAACAGTGTGCGCGTTTCCACGAAACCGTTAACTACACTGCCAAAATGCTGCCTTCATTCATTTTCAAAAAAAAAAAAATACAACTCGAGTGAATCCCTTTGTCGACTCCTAACGAGGGAGTCGTTTAACTTAAAAGCGATTTATCTCAAATTTAATTAAAACTCGAAAAAAAAAAAAATTTAATGATGAGTTAGGTTCAAAACGAAACTAATTTGAAGCAAAATTGAAGTTCAGACAAATAAATCACAAATTACCATTGAAATGGGGGAAGAATCGCCGGGGGCGAGTTTTTTTCAAAAAAAAAATGGAATTCAACAAACCGTAATCATAATAATTAATTCAGGATTAAAAGAAATTCGTTTTGACTCATTAAAAATTTGCGCGATAGATTAAACCGTTTAATGCGTTAATACACCTACGAAGAGAACAAAGCCGGCGAATTTAAGGCATTTGTTTGTCATAGAATAAATAACAAGGCCGGATTAATATTAAATCTCTCCCCCGGAGGGATGATAACCTTTAATTTAAAGGCTTGTGCGATCGCCCCTGGCCTGTAATGAGGGTTAAAAGACCAGTGGAAGATCGCCCAAAGAAGAGCGGACCACCCACCCCTTCATTGTTCAGCGTTATGTGCTAATTAAAGGAGTTAAACCTCTTAGGATACACTAATTGACGGTTTTTATGGAACGAACTGCCAAAAATTCAACATATGAGGATACAATTGCAGTAACTATGGACTTCTGATGTAGTCAGAAACTACAAAGTAATGTGCTTATTTTTAACGGGGAAAACACGACGCTTTAAGTTAACGCAGTCATGTAATACCTCGATCCCCTGTGTCTGGTTTATTTTGTTTTATTGTTCATCAAAAGTTTATGGGTTTCCATTCATAAATAAATAAAATATAACTTTTGTTTACACTCGCCTAAGGCATTGGAAGTATGCACTTATTGTAAACAGA
The DNA here is from genome assembly GCA_028293925.1 of Brueelia nebulosa. Lineage (NCBI taxonomy): Eukaryota > Metazoa > Arthropoda > Insecta > Psocodea > Philopteridae > Brueelia > Brueelia nebulosa. The sequence continues at coordinate 8,305 of JAQIBA010000194.1, forward strand.
CTATGGCGAATACCTTTTTTGTAAATTTTTGGTAAAATTCCGATTGTTTGGATCGTGGCCAGTTGTTAATTGCTCTCCATTTCGCGACAGTTTCGATTTCCCTCGTTTTTTTTTTTGTTTATTACGTAAAATGAGCCCCTGAGCAATTCCGAAATGTTTATTTAATACTTCTCAAAGTGTTAACTTTTCTGAGCTCGACTGATGACAGAGGCATTCGTAAACTTGTGATAGTTTCGCGTTACATAAAAGTTTTGAATTCATTAATTCAATTCCTATATAAACAACCGACGCGTTTAAATGGGGTCGATGGATACCGATTTGGGGTTTTGCGAAAAAAAAATTTAAAGATTCAGTGAACAGCTGAAAAATTGTCTGTGCAACATAAACCGGTCTTATATCGTAAATTTCATAAAAGAGATTCGACCAAAAGGGCATTGAAATGGTCGAAGCAAAGCCACACCAGCCTCCAGATAGGGTTTTCGGGTTAGATAACCGTTCTTTGGGTTGTCGATGGTCAGAAAGGTTATCGGTTTTTGGATTCTGAGAACTGTTCACAGTCTGATTTTGTCGTTTCTAACTTGTTTAAATGTAAAAGCTTCTTTTCAGAGGAGTAAAACATTAATTTCGTTAATGAGAAACAACATCAAAGACTCCTTTTTATTTTTTTGTGTGTTCTTTGAACCGCGTCTAACTTCAACAGCTCCAATTCATAATGACGGAGGTTGCAAATGGTTTTTTTCATTTTCAACTGTCACAGTTTTCGGAAGTGGGAAAACGTCTCCATCGATAAATCTGTTTTGTTACGACCCGTCAGAAATGGGGATCCACTTGACAAATCTGACAACCCCTGTTTTAAATGCTCCCAATCACAATGAGATTTCAATGCGACCGAGGGGGTAAATCACGGCCATTATTGTCCCAGACGTTGACTGATCCAAAGGAGAGATACCAATATTCACCAGGTGGGCATCCGAACCCTAACCCTCCGTTTAATAGTTCTTCGTGAACCTCTACAATGACCATTTCCCTCTTTCATTTTCTTAACCGGGGAACCACCGCGGAAAGAGAGTGATGGAGTGAAAAGAGATGTCCGACCTTTGATTCCTACCTAGGCTCCTCTTCTACGTTTCAAGGAAAACGAGGACATTCTATCTCAGTCATGTTAAAAATTTCAATTGAAGGTGCAAGCGCTATCAATGGATGGTGAATCATATTCAAGAACGTTCGGTAACACTTACTTCTAGACAAAATACGTCCGTCCGGGAGCAGGAGTCACCACGGGCTGAGTAATGCTCATGGGGTCGGGAATGGTCGAGTAGACGTGCCTGGGAGCGGCCGCGTAGTTGGGCAGCCGACCATCTATGCTCACGTAGCTATGGCTTCCGCCCTGAGTGTAGTCGTAGTGCTGAGACCCGCTGTCCTCCTCTTCTTCGGTGCGCTGGGAAGACCTCTCGGAGACGCAGGAGGACTGCGGAGGGGTGACAGGAACCTGCTGTACCTGCTGGAGGTGCGTCGCCCCCGCGTACTTGCACCAGGGATCCAGATTGGTCGGCGCTGCTGTGTATCTGGCACTGACAGTCTTTCCGTTGGTGATGGGTTCGGTGTTGTTCCTGGTGACCGAGTTCTTCACGTTGGAACCAGTGAGCGGTTTCTTGGTGTTGTTGTTTCTTTTCTTTTTTCTTGTGACGGCGTCCGGCATAGCGTATCTGAGCTTTTCCCAAAACCTTTTCTCTCCCCAGGATATCACCGTGCAAGTTCGCAAAAGCTCTTGCAAGTCGGGGTCTAAATTTAAATTTTCTAAGTCTGTCGTTAAAAGGAAAATGATTTTCCGTCTTCTCAGATGAAGGGGGATTTGATGCAGCGATGCTTGGAGGGAAGAACGAAATTCCAGGAGATCCCATTCGTGCTGTAGAAAACTCAGTGAAAATATAAAAACGATTCGTCTCGAGGCTTCGGCAGCACTTAACACACTATCAGCTAAGAATGAGGACTCGCTCATTAATTGGATATCACGGTAATGAAGACATAAAGAATGCCCTTCTTGCTCCAGCTCACATGCAACCACGCGATTCACAAAGTCCTCGTCTTTTATACTGTACACCAAGTAAGCGTCATACAGTCGATCGCGCTCCTCCAGAGCTTCCGCAACGGAGCTTGAATTCTTGAAAATTCTCACGCCGTATTTGGAATGTACCCAGAGCGACACGTCGTTTCGAAATATAAAAAACAAAACGGTCAGAAAGGAAATGGTTATGACGGCCACTAAGGTTGCCACTAAAAAGGGTAAATATTCCCCGTGGAATATAACAGTTTTGTAAATGGAATCGCTTTGGGCAACGGAAGTCGCTGAAATGGACTCTCCCCCGTTGGAGAGGACCGCGTTCCGACTGCACCGCAATATAACTTCGCTTAATGTCTCCCGGACGCTGCTCTCGCTGTCGGTGCACCTTAAATTGTTCAGAGATAAACCGGCAGCCGCACTGTTGTCCCTCGCCCAGGCTTGTAATTTGGCGACAGATTCGCAATCGCACGCCCATGAGTTCCCATCCACGGTAACCCTGGCAATTTTCCCGGAGCTTGGTAATTGCCACGGAGAAAAGTCAGCTATTTTGTTATTATCAACACGTAATACTTCTAAAGTTTTCATCCCCGCGAAAGTTTTATTGCCAACTTCTGAAATTTCGTTGTGGTTTAAATACAACTCTCTCAGATTTTCCATTTGCTCGAATTCAAATCCTCTAAGCTCTTGGATTTTATTGTTCTCCATGTGCAGAACCCTTAAAGAGGTCAGTCCGTTGAAGGTCCTGTTGTGAATCGTTTGAATATTGCTGTTGTTCAAGTACAGAACCTGAAGTTTCTTCTTCCCGATGAACACGTGACTCCCCAGGTCTTTGAAATCGTTCCCGTCTAGGTATATCTCCGTCGCGTCCATGGGTATCTTCGGGGGGACGCTTGTGTACCCACTGTTGGAGCAGTCGACCACGTTGGACGCCCACAGAGTGTCATGATAACAGGTACAGTTGTCGGGGCAGGTCATTTCGCAATCGCATGCGTCGAAGTCGCAGCAATGGCACAGGGCGAAGCAGTGGACGTCGTAGGGGCACAGGAACTGGGACGGTTGCAGCTCCAGAAGGGGTCGATCTACCCCGCTCCGGGAGTGCGTCAGCTTACACATGACCGTGTCCAAATCCATCACCCTGGGATGTTGACGAACATGGCTTAATTGATTAATCCGTTGCAGCCACTCCATTGTGCAGTCACAGAAAAAGGGGTTTCCTCCGATGTAAAACTGAGGGAGTTCCTTCCCCTCCGGGACGGGCTGCAACACCAAAGCGGCCAAATCCAGCGTTTGGAGTTTGTTCCCGTACAGCACCGCCCTCGTCAGGTTGGTTTTAAGCAAAAACGTATTCGGTTTAATGGTGTGGATTTCATTATCATTAAGAAATACGCTTTCAACGCTGTCTGGTATGGACGTCTCCCCGATTTCTTTTATCTTGTTGAAACTCGCATCCAGCATTTTGATCTGAATTCCCGTTCGTCTGTCGTAGTAATAATTCCCGAGTTCGACTATACTATTCTTGTGCATGTCCAGCCAGTCCAGGCTTTTCGGGAGGAATGAGTAGTCGAAATAAGTCAACTTATTGTCGGAAATGTTCAGCCAGACTAAACTGTTCATGTTCGTGAAAACCCCGTTGATGTCCGTCAACTGATTCCCGTCGAGACGAACGGCGTGGAGTGTGGGATTCATCCGGAAAGCGTTCTGATCGACATGTTTTATCTTATTGCAGGCCAAATTGAGGACCTGAAGGGAAGGCAAAGTGGAGAAGGTGTCCCGAGTGATGTTCTCTATTTCATTGTCGATCAGTCGGAGACCGTATAACTGTTCCAACCCCTGAAAGGATGAGTTCGTCAGAGCCTTAATGCGGTTTTCAGCGAGATCCAGTGTTTTTAAGTACAATAAAGTCCCCAAACCGGAGGGAATCGTTTCCAGGCCGTTACCACTCAGCCCGAGGTCTTGTAAGTTCGTACAGTTTTCAAACGCGCGCGGATGAATGTTGACAATGCGGTTACTATCCAGGAAAAGCTGATTGAGCACGTACAGACCGGAGAAATGAAACGCCTCGATGCTGGTCAATTTGTTATGAGATAAAGTGAGGCCGTGCAGGTTGCTGAGTGTGCTGAAAGAACCCTCGGTTATCACCTCTATGTTGTTGTATTCCAAACTCAGAATCTGTAAGCTGTATAAATCCTGAAACACGTGCGAATCGATCCGAGAAATCATGTTGTGGGAGAGATTCAGCACGACCAGTCGAACCAGCCCGGAGAAGGTGTCCCGGTTAACCCAATTACTCGTCAGCTGGTTCCCGGACAAATCCAGCACTAACAGCTGGTCCAGTCCTTCCAGCAACCCCGGTGCCAGAACGCTGATCGAGTTGTTCTGCAAATGGATTTCTTTTATATCCCTCGTGGATTGGAACAGTTCCGGCGGAAGAGCCGTCAAACGGTTTGACGAAGCGTTCAGAATCTGCAGGGAAACCAACCCCACGAAAGCTCTATCCGCCAGGACTGTCAGTTTGTTGTCCTGTAGGAGAAGCCGCTGTAGAGATCTCAGACTCGTCAATCCGTTGTCGGGCATCTGGGATATTTCGTTCCGGGACAGGTCCAGACTCTCCAGAGCGACGTTGCAGGTTCTTCCAGGTGCGGAAGGACCGTTTCCCCAGTCGGAAAATCCAAGCTCGAAGATTTCATGTATCCTATTTCGGGATAGGTTCAATGCGGTTAGGCCCTGAAGAGGGCAGAAGAGATGTGAAGGGAAGGTCCAGATGTTATTATCGGAAATGTTGAGAGAACGCAGTTCCTGTAATCCGTGAAAGCTTTCGGGGTGAAACTCCATGCTCATTGCTGACCAATCCGTGTTGTGCGTTTTTATGGTCAAATGGCGTAAATCCGGCAATCCGATGAGCACTGATGAGGGAATGTAGCGGATTTTGCAGTACTCGATTGTGATTTCCCTGAGATGACGGAGGTGACTCAAAAACCCGCCGGAGTTGCTCTCGAGTGAGCTTTCGAAAAACAACACATCGCTGCAGACCAACAGCAGAGATGTGACGTGCTCCACCTGCGATGCTGAGAGATTGCTAAATGTTTTTTCAGCGCTTCCGATGGTCCGAAGACGGCACGACAGCACCGTTTCCTCCTCGTCCTGTTTCCATTCGCAATCCGGCGGAGCTTCATCCAGTTTGCCGATCATTCGACCGTTAACCACCACACTCAGGCAGAACAACAACAACCACATCACGACTAGCATATTTATTTATTATAATAATTGCCTGTGACCCGGATATTTAAAAACTGTTTTTTTCTTACACATAATTTTTTAATAAATATTTAACTATTCACTAAATCCGTTTCGGGTTGACCACATTGAAAATGTGCATCTCCATTCCTATGTGCACCATTCACGAATTCAACACGGGGACAAACACAACGCAACCACACACCGACTTCGGCGACTCCACGATTACAACTGAGCTCTGCTTCTCACATAACTCCAATAAGGTGAGTAAAAGGCTTGGTTGAGTTGATGGTCGTCCCCGCCAGGGCGCACCACTGAGCGGTGGCTCCTCGGGGGCGGGGCCTCGCGGAAGCCCCGCCCCCGGCTGCTCTGATGTTCAGCAATCTCTTTTGGCAGTTCAGTGGACCATCTCAGCTTCTTTCCCCCACTCGCATTAATTAATTAATTAACGGTCTTTTCCCGTCGACTTGATTTACATTTCCGGAAATCGGTTCTGACTTTCCAATCTCTCTTTTGTATATAGTCTGGATTATAATTCATCAAACGGATGACGTTCAACTTTTGTTGAGAATTACTAATTGAAATGAGCTTTCAAATAATCACACTTTTATGATAAATACTTATTACAGCCCGAACAGTTCTCTGTTACAGAGTGATATATTATAGTAATAAAACTTAATTGTTCATAAATCCTTAAGAATCCTCTTACGGTTATAATGGAGAGTATCAATCTTACACGCTCTGATTCAGCTTCCGACAGATTTCTTGAAATTTGGCGAAAAAAACAATATAGTGTCGAACAATAGTCTTCTGCTTACTGTATATCTTTTAGATCATAAATATTAATATTATAAATTAACATCATAAATCTTCAAAAAGACTTTTCCTTATACTGTTATAAATATATCTACTGTGGTAATTAATTCGCGAATAGCTCTAATAACATCAGATATCGCCCTCTTTTTCAAGTTTTTTACAGTTTTTCTCCGAAAATTTTCTGATAATATAAAGCAAAACAATTTTAAATTGCGCGGGAATTCAGAAAAACGCGTTGCGCGGTTGGCTACACTGATTTAAACATCTGTTTTAAAGTCATAGACGAAAATCAATTCGAAGTTAACTTTTAGAGGTTTTATTATTTTTAGGTTTTTTATACGTTTTGTATTTATAATGACATCAAAAGGTTAGTATCTATCTGCGATCATGACAGGCAAAAATTTACTATTTTTTACTAAAAATGTTTTAATTTGAGTTTTGTAATTTTTTAGATAGCTACGATCCGGGTTGGAACGACCCACCAATTTTCACATATGACAAAGCAGCAGCGATTCAAGCAGCCGCTGCCAGCAAAAAGGGAGTCTCTCTAAATAAGAGGGTAGCATTTCCACTAAATAAGAATTCAGAAGATAAAAATGATCAGTCCAGTTCAACACTAAATACCAATTCATCCAAACCTCCTCTTATGTTGCAACCACAACTTTCACCTTCGGTTCCTAATGAAAAACCTGAAGCAGCTAATAAAGCAGAGGTTGTGATAGGATCTAAAGAAAGACTGGAAAAAGTGCTTGAAAATTTACAAGTTACAACAAATCAAAATGAAGAAATCAGTAAAAGAATCAAAATTATGGAAAAAATGTGGATTGATGGGAAACTAGAAGAGGAAGTTCAGAATAGAGTTTATAAACTAAGTGAAGGTAATAAAAACTTAACTGAATAGGTATCAATACCTAAATAATATTCCTTTCTTATGCCCTTCTGAAATCTTGAAAGTTTATACAATAATTTAATGTTCGTTATTTTATATTAATAGTTTTATTTATCAGAAAATTCTCCAGTTGCAATAATTTTATATTAAAGTAAAAATTTTCTTTTCTAGCTCTTGCCAAAAATGATGCAGAAGCAGCTGATCGCATACAAATGGGACTTATGGTTGATTATGTCTCCCAGTGCAGTTCCTGGATGAGTGGGATCAGACGATTAATTAATCAAAGCAAAAGTGATGAAAATTAATAGAATTTATGTACTTATATTTTACAGTGCAATTCCCAGAACATACTTCACATTATATATTACATATTATCTGTTTAAATTTATAATTAAAACTTTACTTAATTGGAATAATCAATAATATTCTTTAGTAATTCATTGCTGAAGCTCAAAACATTTTTGTTTAATTAATGGCAGAATCTCTACACTTTTTAAGTACAAATATTTGAAAGTTTCTTATTTGTTTTAACATCTTTAACTACAATAGATAAAATTTTTTTTAAGAATCTAATATTGCGCAAAAACCTCAGGATGTATAATTTGTATTTAATATATGTACAATTTTTCTGTCTTCATCAGTTATAAAACAATTGAGATCAAATTTAAATTAATTGAATGTCACAGTAAAAAACTATCTAAAATTCAGAACCACATATGAACCAGAATAGGAACACTATATTTGTTTTGAGTTATATAAGTCAAAGTATTTTTTGAATTATTCCAATGATTTACCTGAAAATATGATAAGGTGATGAAAGATGAATTAAAATTTGGAAAGTATTAATTTAATTGCTAAAAAAGAGCATTTTACTAAGTAAAAATACATTTTAAAAGTATTGATTCGTTATCTTAAAAATTTGGTGAGTTTTACAATAACATATAAAATGAAAATAAACTTTCAATTTTTAAATTCATTTGAAGTTTGAACTGAAATTAAACTAATTTCTGTATATTTTCGTTATAAAGTACTTAAATTACTTTATTTTGTATAATTAGATTTATTAAAAAGGCAGTTATAATAATGACACTTATTTGTTAATTTATTTTGGGATTAGTCTTTCTTATAATGTTGTATCAAATCCTTCAGTGCTCTAATGAATCTTGCATTTTTAATAAAGAAGAAAAAAGCATTAAAATATACTATTATAAATTTATTCTTTTTAATTTTAAACCCAAAAAAGTCAGAAAATTTCTTCCATTTCCGCCAAAAATAAGAACATTTATTACTCTATGGAATGATCCGTGAATTTTTACCAACAGTTTGTGATTGTACTCTACAAATCTATTGGTAGTTAGTATATAATTTAAAAATATACTCCAAATAGTTTTTTGATTTGAGTAATAGACGTAAAAATCATTATACTTATCTTTATGATAATTTAAAATTTGATTATTTCTCTATGCCTTTTGAGATAATATTCCGCTGCATGGAGTAAAACTCTATGGTCAAATCTAGGCATTATTTATATTTACCATACTAAGCCTTAACAAGTCGTTTTGTATAATTTAATAGTAGTGAAATTAAATTAATAAAACCTCTAAAATGTCGGATCCATCGTCATTTATGGATGTTGATGATAATAGCAAAAATGTTATGGCATCGTCGGGTACCGTTGGAAGTGTTTCAGTATCTTTGCATCCTTTGGTTATTATGAACATATCTGAACACTGGACCCGTCTCAGGGCCCAAGAAGGGACTGCACAGCAAGGTATGAACATTAAAAAATGTTCAAAAATGCTTGAGTTGACATTATTGATTGTTATTTCAGTGATTGGCGCAGTTATTGGTAAACAGAAGGGTAGGAACATAGAAATCATGAATTCATTTGAACTAGTATATAATGTAGTGGATGGAGATGTCATAATTGATAGGGATTATTATTCTACTAAAGAAGAGCAGTGTGAGTATGGTTTTTTGTCAATATACATAAGTAAATAAATATGTAAAAACTGAATGAATGATTTATTTCAGTCAAACAGGTGTTTTCTGATATGGATTTTTTGGGTTGGTATACAAGTGGGGATGCACCAGATGATAGAGATATTAAAATACATAAGCAAATTTGTGAAATTAATGAATCCCCAGTTCTGCTCAAATTAAATCCAACAGCAAGGCACAGTGATGTAAGTTTGTTCATGATCGAGCAATTCCCAATTTATGGGAAAACACTAAAATTCATTTTATCTCACAGTTGCCAGTTACTATGTATGAATCTGTGATTGATTTACTAAATGGAGAAGCCACCATGTTATTTGTTCAATTACATTACACTCTAGCCACGGAAGAAGCAGAAAGAATCGGTGTCGACCATGTTGCCAGAGTTTCAACTAATGAAGCAGGAGAAAGCTCATTAGTTGCTGAACATCTCACTGCTCAACACTCAGCAATCAAAATGCTACACAGCAGGGTGAAATTAGTCTTGGAATATGTGAAAGCGGTTCAAGACGGGAAGTTGCCTGAAAATAATATCAATCACCACGAGATATTAAGAGAAGCCTATAGCTTATCTCATAGATTACCCGTTTTACAAACATCACAGTTTTCCATTGATCTGTATAATGTAAGTGTGGACTGTGTGGTTTCCCCTCCACACCTGTGTTCTAATCCTGAATTTATTTTTCAGCAATGTAATGATGTTGGACTTATGGCTTACCTTGGAACAATGACAAAAGGCTGTAATGATATAAACCAGCTTATCAACAAATTCAATGTGATTTATGACAGGCAGGGGATTGGAAGAAGAATGAGAGGTTTATTTTTCTAAGTAACTTTAAGAACTTTAAAACTTAAATTATATTTATTTTAAATCTGGATTTTTATGCAAACTTTTCTGTTTAAATCCATATTAGAACAACAATAACCAACTGAATGTGTCTGCAATGAAGCTTTTCAAGTATTTACTCAAACAATGGATTTTTTTAACTGAATTAAAAAATAATTAATTGAAATTTGGAACTTTTCTATTTATAAAACCATAATTTTTTACTCCATGATTCATTCTCACACTGAGAAGACTGTATGATTCAAATGAAAAGTAAATTAAGCATTGTGAGGGATTAAAAATGAGGATAATCAGAACTGTATATTCCAAGAATAAAGTCTACTTGAATGTAATAAGACTTTTTTATGAAAAATTCATTCAAAAATAATTTTATGTAGAAAAAAAGTTTAGTTTATTGTTAAGTATATAAATACTCAAATTACTTCAATTGCTGTATGAGCTGAACTGCTTTTAAATCTCAGGAATTAGTACTCTGCCTATTTTTACATTTAAGGGAAAATATATAATTGGGAAAATTATCCATTAATTTGAATTTATTTGGAATCGGTATTTTCATAATTGAGATAAGGAGGCCAATGCAGAGCAACCTCTTCCACATCTAAAGCCAAAATGTCTGCCTCTCTGTTCAAAATCTCAGTTAAACTGGGAGAAGTCCTTCCAAAATCTCCATGTACAAATTCTTTAATGTAAGTCCCCGCACCAACTTTCAGGAAAAGCTTAAAAAATAAGTGGTTGTTTATCACCTCATGAAATTGAGCCCTCAGCCAATATATCGTCCTCGGACGCACAGCCAAAGGCCTCCTATGGAGAACTCTAATTGGTGTCCTTTGCTGTATTAAAAGATCTTTAATTTCACTTAATTTTTTAAGCTTTTCTTTAAACTCAGCTATTTCATCATGAGTTTGTACTTTTAGAAGGCAAAAACAAGTGTATGTTTTTGTTTTGCTCTCTTCACCGTCTTTTATATGAACCAAATCCTCCTTTTGGACAATTTGTAAGTCTCTAATGAATATGTCATCAGTTGATTTGTTTATTTCTTTCTCAATTTCTAGTAAATTATTGGCATCTATTTTAGTCTTTCTGGGATTGCTTATGTCTAGAACAAATGGTCTTCCTTTTCCAAGAGTTCGAACATCAACATCTTCCCTACCTGAGCTTGAAAATTTTATTCCACTGTTTGGGATAACCTTTGTCACTGGCTTTGATATGATTTCTTCAACTGAGGTTTCCATTTTTCTTTCTCCATTGATCATCCAAGGAGTCTGACTCAAATTCCTGGACAATTTATTATATCGTCCTGCTATAAATATGGAATCGTGAATGCATTCGATTGTTGAGAATTTAACAAATGTTGTAGGGATGTCTGGGGGAATGGGGTAGTTGCCCTCAAAGAGGGTTGCATTTGCATCCAGGAGCATGCTCTCAACCTTTTTCCTGGTGAGGAGTTCCCCATGGAATTTCCTTTTGTGATTCGATCTGTATTTGAACTCTTCTGGAAACATTTTAAACAGAGAGGATGTCTCCAAATCATCATTGTCATACTCAACATTGATGTTGACATGGAAACTCCCATTTATGCCATTATTTGCAGTTTTGTTTAGTTTGTTTGCCACTTTTTGAGCACACAACCACTTCCATACTTCTTTAACAGACACCACCATATACTCCTGTTTTATTTCAAAAGAGTCATATTTATCTATGAAAAAATCAACAAATTTATTTGATAGGTACAACCAAAGAGATCTGTTCCTCAGCAGGAATGCTATGGGTAATGATAAAGCAAATGTGACGTCATCACTGTCATAATTCCCTTCATTTACACTCCTAATAATTTGGCTAAGGAATTCAGGACTGTCCCAGTTCTGCAATAAACCCAAACAGACAGAACATGGATTTTTTTTTATTTTCTTAGAATCTGGTGAATCATCAGGTGTCTCTCCATCCAGAAGCTTGGCAATTTGAGCGTCTATGTTTTGATAAAAATCAGGATTCTTCTCATTGAGAAATCTCAATATGCAGTACTTGCAGATATTATTATCCAGAAGATCCAAAATTATGTTTTTTTGTACTGTTTTATTACCAATCATCTCTTTCCTCTTCAAATACACCTGAAATTATTATTTTAGCAAATATTACCAATTTTTCAAAAATGAATTAATATTATTATACTTCTGCTGAAGTTAAATTTCGGTTGTAACCAGGTTAGGTTAATTAACTTCAACGGTATTTATATATTTTAAAATTCATTAAAATGAAGCTTACCGGAGTTTAATTACACTTAATATTAATTTTCAAAATCATCGCACAATGTTTTTATCAATAATCTCTTTCAGATATTCATAATGAATTTGATATTCAGAGACGAGCTTAAAAAGCTCCAAATAACGATGGATAACTTCGGTGACTAATTATTGAAGATTATTAATTTTAATTGCATTCTAAAAAGACTTAAGTAAAAAAGAAAAGTGATTTTAAGTTATCGAATATATTAAATGACGGCAGAGGAATTAATAAATTGTTGGAAAGGAAAAAGGTTAATTAATTTCATGTCATAGAGTAATAATTTTATTATCGGTTTTTACCGCCAAGAATTTTTCGAGCGCTTTGAATATTTTTCGAAATGAACATTCTCATCTTTATTAAAATGCAGTGTTATGATTAATTTTTATTTAGGGAAAAATTACGTCTCTAAAACGTCCAACATGAAGTTTCTATAGGTTCTTTCAACAGGAATTTTTCTATAGGTTCGTTTGGAAAATTATTTTTAAATAGGCCTCTGGTTTTTTTCCTTTATTAATTTAGACTAAAAATATTTAAGAATTAGTTATAAATCCGGTGTTGAATTACAAAGGCTGAAATAAGAAATCATAATAATTGACAATCCTTCGTCCGTTAAAATTTGTAGTCAGTGAAGTAAAGAAGATTGAAGGAGAAACGGCAACAAGCCCGGCTAGCTCAGTCGGTAGAGCATGAGACTCTTAATCTCAGGGTCGTGGGTTCGAGCCCCACGTTGGGCGAAAAAAATTTTTTTTTCTTTTTCCCAAAAATTCAATTAAAAAGCTAAAGTTTAATTTTTGTTAAGTCTTATCACTCGACAATCCGCACTAAAAGGTAAAAAATAATAAAAAGTATGTGCACACAATTATTCCTCTCTCGTTGGTAAACATCAAAATATATAAAGAGTAAAAATATTTTATTTAAATAAAAGATGGCTGAGTGCATTAAAAATGCAGAGCACTACAGAGTGTGTTATACAAAACACTCAGCCATCTTTTATTTAAATAAAATCTCAATTTAATAATCTTTAATAATCTTAATTTTTCTCTTAATTTATTTGGGTGTATAGTGTTCACCCTATATATGTATATATAGTATTTATTTGGGTATAAATTGATGTCTACCAACGAAAAAGAAAAGCGTTGTGTGAAATTCAAACATTTCAAAGGAGTAATGTTATGAGACTAACAATTATTAAAAGTTACAACTCATTAAAAATAAATGAAAGAAAAAATTTTAATGTTACAATCTTTTTTGTTAAAACTGCACTAAAAGGTAAAAAATAACGGAAATTGTATGCACACGTTCATTCTTCTCTCGTTGGTATACATCAAATTATACTATACACCCCAAATAAATAATTTATACAAAGTGCATTGAATAAAAAAAGCACTACAGAGCGTTTAAGCATTCAGTCATATTTTATTTAAATAAAATCTTATTTATCTTAATTTATTTATACATAACGAGAAAGGAATGAATGTATGCACATAATTTTTATTATTTTTTAACTTTTTAGTCATGTGTTAGACAAAACTAAAAATTTAATCTGCAATTACAATAAAAAAAAAAAAAAAAAACAAAAGATAACCGCCAAAATATTGTGACGTCACATTTATTCATACCCCAGAATCTGTCATTTGAAATAAAATATTATAAAAAGAATTTTATAAAAACTGTTAAAAGATGCTAATCCTATACGATTATACTTGCTTAATTCCGTCTTCTTAATAAAATGCAGTTGAGACACAAACCCCATCTTCTTACGTTAAAATTCAGCCACCAACCCCGACGCTACAAAAAAATGAGAAATGACGGCCGTTATTATGAACTCCTCATTATTTAATACTTCTTCTTATATTTCTCAAATAAATGACGGCTGCCTTCATAAACTGTCCATTATTTAATTCTTCTTCTTATGTTTCCTAAGGCACAAACTAATAACGCCCGACCGTTACAAAATTTCGGAGTTAAATAAAAGATTGTAATTATAAAAATAATTTCGTGTGATTTCCTTAAATTTGTTCTAAAACTTATCGTTATGGAAAACTTTTGGGGATTTCTAAAATACAAGAGCAATTATAACTCCCTCAGCCCTTCAGTCATTAATCTTCAATATTAATTTCTTTCATTGTCATTCATTCGTGAATACGAGCAAAAAAATATTCAAAAAGCAGACCTTGAATTCTTTGTGACGAACTCTCCTAAATGGCGAAGAGACACGCACATTACGCCAAGAGGTCTGCCTTTTGTTCGCTAACTTTGACGGCTCTTCCTTTCACAAAATAATCACGTAGCAACAACTCCCAAAAAGGTTTTCGCATCCGTCTTCCCTCCTTTCCCTGCTGACCTAATGTCAGTCAGGGCCGGTCCCATTTCAGGTGCCATCTCAGGTGCCATCTCAGGTGGTGTCTGCGAAGAAACCCCCGAATCCTGCTTGCGCCATTTGGAGGACGAAAGGCGGTTAGCGACACCCCGCCATTACGAAGACCACACCCGATATAATCTGCGCAATTGAAAGAAAACTTATTAACTCAAGGTCTTTGTCGATTCCTTATTTGACAAACCGGCAAATTTGACAATGTGTTCATTGGAAGTTCGGAGACAATGACGGAATAGAAAACTTTCGGTATTTTCAGACAAAACAATTCACTTTACACTTAACAATTGTATGTCTACAGGTTATAAAAAACCGCTGATCTTAAACAAAACAAACAAATACAATAATCAATCAATCAATACTTTATTTTGCCCTCGGACATTAAAGATACAAAATTTTTATAAAATATGTAAAAATTTTACATTTATTAAATTGTATTTTGTCTTTTGCTATGCGAGAGGGAGCATGTGCAATGTGCAATGAATGACTAGGAAATGACTACAATCTTGTATAAGTTAATCAATAAATAAATAAATACAGTAATAAATAAATAATAAAGAAATCAATAAATAAACAGTAGTAATGAATAACAATTAAAACAGATAGTATTAGAGTTAGATGACAGATAAATAATTATTGATAGATAACAAGTAACGGTAAGGAATAAGTCTTAGTAATAAATAAGTAAAAAAAACAGGGAACAAAAAACGATAAAGGGTTATTGACGGTGAGAACAGGAAACAAATAAAAATAAATAAATAAAGATAGCGAGTGTAATAAATAAATAAATAAACAGAAGTATATAATAATATAGGTAATAACAGATAAATATATAATAAATAATAAACAGAGAACAGAAAATAAGAAATAAAGAATAAATAACAAGAATTAGAATAACTAATTAAAAATTTATACAAAAATAATAATATAATTTTCTCTAATTCGCCCGTGAGTATTAAAGGGTGCAATCTTTTCAGATAATGATACAATAGATATACTGTACTTGATACAATCTTTTTAACTTTTTTTTTGATCTGTGTATTTACATAAAAAAAATAAATAATAAATATATGCGTATGGTACATCGGATTCCGAGGTTTAGAAGTATAAAATGCTGAAAAGAGTAACTAGAAGATGGACGGAGCGGATATAATTCGTTAAAGAAGCTGGTTAATAAAGAAATAATTGATAAACAAGCAATGAATTGATAAATAGTTACATAAGATAACAACCATTTAGATAAATAAATAATTTTTATATAATTATTTAAAGGCCCGGAAACACCTTAGTTTACATCGAGCCGGATTGTCACAATACAAATACAGGGAATAATACACAATACACAATACAATAGGGAACAGATACAGTCATAATTTCCTGGCTTGGATAAATAAATAATTACACAAGTTAACAATGTAGCAAATGAATAAAAATTGCATAAGTTAACATATTATACCGACACTATACAATGCTCTCCCAAAAAAGATATTGTTATATAAACGATTGGACGATAGATATTGTTGATATAAATGAAATTGGCCGAAAAAAGAGGGCTTTAAAACATTATCTCCTTCAAACAGGAGAATATTAAGGAGGGAAAAACCACAAAACAAAAATAAGAAAATCCGTTAAAAAAGGCAATAGCCAGGTTCATTGTTGTTATTTCTTTTATAGAGGCGAGCAGTCTATCTTTATCTCTCATGGGGTTACATGACAGAGGAAAACTTTAAAAAAATAAATAAATAAAAATAAAAGATTACAAATTACAAATGAGTTATCACGTTTGTGATGAAGTGCAAATAAAAACGGTCACCATTTTCCGTTTTCCAATAAATTCAAAAGTTGGCAGCATTTATCGTCAGGATTTATTAACCTTTCAACCCCGAAACCCGAGGGAATTTTATGACAAAATGAGAGCACACATTATTATTCAGGTTTTCTAAATTTCCACAATGTTAAGACTCATTTCAGTAATAACACCGCTGAAAATTGATTACCAAAACCGTTTATGAATAACAAAAGAGTCTCTTTTAAGAACGAAATAAGAGAACGCGTTTAAAAATCTGTTCACGCTGCGCTGTTTGCTCGTGAGTAATTAGAAAAGGCGTCAGGGTCGAATGCCAAAAAGAAAAAAAAACTCGTGAGAAGCTAAAACTTTTTATTAGTTCGAAACATTATGATTCCATTGCCGAGTAAAACCCAAAATCCAAAATGGCGACGTCGATGAAATTCACTTGTAGAGATAAGCATAGGGGTAGTAGTTGTATGCAACAGGGTAGCCGTAGTTGGTGTAGTATCCAGCTCTGCGGTAGTTGTTCCCGTAATAGTAGTTACTGTAGTAAGGGAGGATATACTGGGCAGTGGCAACAGCGAGGACTGCTGCTATCAGGAGAATCTGTAAGTGCGACAGTCATCAGCAGTGATACAAAAATTCTCAGCAAAAAAAAAACGAAAAATCAACTTACGATTTTGAACATTTCCTTCGATCTCTTCTGAACACTTGAAAAGACTTGAATAGCAACCCCAATCGAGTCGACCTCTTTTATAGCACAACCCCATCCACGTCAGAGGAGTAATTAGGCACCCGGGAGTTTTATCACTTTTAGTGTCGATAATTACTGATTATGTGTGGCCAGAAGGCGGTCTAAATGAGTGTCTTCTGGTGACAAAGGGGAATGCCGTTGTGATGGGGCGATCCCCCAAGGACGGTCTTGTAATACCTGGAGGTTCACACCAAAACCCAAAGAAAAAGCACTTTCAACAAAAAAACTGAAGAAAACTCATTGGATTTTGGTTTTTCAGGAAATTAAAACACAAAAAATGTTTTTAACGATTATTTATTTATGCTGTGTAGAAGTCATCCAATTTTGAACATAAAAAGCAAAAAAAAAAAAAAATGGAAGTAGCTGCACTGATTCGTAAAATTGATTCGTTTATCTGTAAAGATAAGCGCTGTATGCGTATGGAGTGTAAGCGCTGTAAGCGATCGGATAACCGAATCCATAGGTGCTGTATCCATAAGAGTATGGAGAGGCCAAGAATTGGGCAGAAGCCGCGGCGATGATGGCCAAAACGAGCAAAAGCTGAAACAAAAATTCCGATGAAATCAAACTGGAAAAGTGTCGGAAAAGTTCGACTAATAAATTCGTTTTTGTAACACTATATAACAAAACACAATTCAGTATAAATAAAAGTGTTGAAAAGTGTAAAAAATGTAAAAATACTCACGAGTTTGAACATTTTGGTTGTTTCGAATTAGCGTAGTCTTAACTGCTGAAGACTGAATGTCTTCCCCGCGAGCCGAAGAGCTTTTATAGGACTTGAGCCACCACACCCTTGAGCTTGCGACTCAATTCGGCTGCCAATGATGGGAGGCCAATGGCGTAGGCAGTCGCCTCGGACACGTCCTCATGTCCCGGATCTTCTGTGGTTCCCAATCGGGAGTCCTGTGGGGGGGAGGACATCGTCCACTTCCAAAATGATTGTCTTTCGAGGAGATGGGGTGAGCTTTCGAGACCAGTTTCTCATAAAAGGGAGTTTTATCAAAATTCGAATAAGTTTCTCTTCGATAAGATCGATTTTTAGCCTTTCGTTACCATATAAAGCTTTGAATCGGTTATATAAACGGATGGCGATGTGTAACATAAACCGTTTTTACATAAAAAACAAAATAATTATAAATGAACAATTTTCTATAATTATTTATTTTATATCATTAGCTGTTAATTAACTAGCTGGTGGTTTACATGTTATTGATTGTTTATTTATTTTAATAAGTATTTATTAATGACTTTCTACTTATTTTTCGATTAAGATACCTTCATCATACTTTATTTAATTATTACAGAAATTTTTAACAATAATTTATAAATATTTATCAACATTTAACAGTAATTATTAATATATAATATTTAACATATAATTATTATATTTAACGACTAATACATTACAATATTTTGCAAAAAAATAGTAAATGAACCAATGATTTTTTATCATTTTTTATTTATTTTTCGATTAAGAAAGCTTTTCACTACTTTATTTAATACAGAAATTTTTGATAGAAATTATTATTATAAAATATTTTTAGCAATTAATGTATTATTCTAATTATTACATTTACCAATTAATACGTTAAAATATTTTGTAATAATTTTAAACAGTTTTGCAAAAAAAAATACAAAAATTATAAAGAAACATTTTTCTGTAATTATTTATTTTATATTATTAGCTGTTAATTAACTGGCCGACTTTTTATAAAGTATTGCTGTTAATTTTATTTTATTTATTTAAATTAGAATTTTTAATCATTTTTTATTTATTTTTTCTATTATGAAGGCTTATTCATATTATAATTATTTATTATAAAAGTTTTAACAATGATTTTACAATAATTTTTATATTAATATTAAATTACTTTAAATCAATTTAACAATAATTTGTATATTTGTTTGTTTATTTTTAATTTATTATGAATGTATTATTGTATTTTTATTATTGTTTGTATTAATATATTATTTTACAAATATTATATTGTATATTATTAATTTGTATTTTTATGTTTATTTATTTATTTTTTTATGTATAAATATTTGTTTCTGTTCACGTGAGACATTTAATTCGCATTTTGTAATTAATAATTTTATTGAAATTGTGCCTTTGTAAATAAATAATATAAATATAATAATAAATGTACGTAATTAAGTATATAATAAACGTATATAATTATGTAAGTAATAAAGATGCAAATAAATAATACTCAATATTAATACATTTATTGAATTCTTAAAAAAAATTACGACATTTCAGTGTCTAAAACTAATTTTGGCTTTTTTAAAGGAATATAATTAACAAATGAAATATAGTCAATTAATTTTTTATAAATTTAATGCCTACGGGCACAATAAAAAACTAATAATGTTAATTAACCTGTTATTTATACTGTATAACCGTCCAATTTTTGAACCTGAAATAGGGAGTTGTCAATGGAAACTTTCATAGTATGTGACATTGTCAAGAAAAGAAGGGAAACACTGGGAGACAGTTTACAGCAGAAGCAGAAACCAGACAGTGTTTCCCTCCCATAATGAGATCGGAAAAAAAATTGACTCGATCACCTGGAAACCAATAATTATCCGGAATTTATTATGTCATCATCTTCGAATCCTTCTCGAGTTTTCGAGAGCAGTGGTTCCGCCTCCTGTTTTTCCCTTTTTTTTGCACCTTCCAACTGACTTTGCTTAATTTTCAGGGTCTGGAAGTTTTGCGCGGAGCAAAACCCAATGGGCAATATCATCTCGAGCTCTGAACCGAAGGTCACTTTTTGTTCTTTCTTCACCCGAACACATCACTGGTCGTGGTCGGCCACGACACGACCGAGCATGAACGCGACCAAAACCCATTTCAACACAATAATTCATCCGTTCGAAAGCTTTTCTCTGGCTGACGGAAAAGGTCATGGGTTCTTTTCTTCCTCGAGGTCAAATCATCATCAAACACATCTCCATAACACCCGCATTTTGGCTCATTTGCTCTGGGAAGGATTTGCACCGAATCCATTAAGCAAAAAATCTCCCACGCAATCATTTGGGCGATATCCTTAAAAAAAAAATAACAACGCCACGGTTTGTGGAGCACCCACCACGCCCTTTCTAAGTCATCAATGTAATGGTCGACTTGGCCACCGGCCTTGGAAAAGGGTCGGAGTGTGTTCAATGTCATGGCCGAAATGACCGAAAGGTTCGGTGAATGTCACCGAATCACATGTTTTCGCTGAAATACTGATTCGGGAAATGGACAAAAAGCGGTCAGGACCGGTGGGCGGTCAAAAACAAAATAATAATTAAAAAATTGGCAAAACCTAAAAAAAATCCATGTAAACAAATAATTAAAACAGCGGGGGTCCACCCAAATCGGGTCGTTTAAAAATCCGGTTATTATTCTCTCCCGAAGGAAATCAGGAATGGGTGACAAAACCTGAGCTTTTACTCTTAAAATAAAAACCACTAAAAAAATTACAATATTTAATTACACTCCACAATTATAATTAAAAATATGTTAATCGAAAACCGAAAAATAATTAAAATACACCCTTCAAATTCACCCCACCCCTTCACAACCCCTTTCCAAGATTTCAAATTCAACAAGTGCGCCTTATATTTCACCGCTATGCAAAAAAAAATCGCGGATACGAATGGATTTTGCCTATTCTAAATAATTCAGGAAAAGCAAAGTTAACGGCTACCTCTTATAAGTTATAGGTTTCTGATAAAAAATTCCGTGTTTTACAGTTTGCGCTGTGTTAAAAACGTATTTCGCGGTTTTTTGATTTTCGCAAATCGCGCAGGTTTTAGATTTGCTGAGGATTCGAACACAGCGTTTTCGCGTTTTTAACGGCCGCCATGTTCACTGCACGGTTTTTTCGAGCATTGGGCGTTATTACATCTGATCAACAGTATAAATGGAATGTTTTTATAAATTGTATATTTATACAGATATAATCACAAGCAAACGGGCAAATTTTTAATTAAAATAGAATTTCTGTTTCGTTTTTTCACGTTTTGATCGGGAACAATGGCCGTTTTATAAATTAAAATCCGTTATATAAACAACTTAAAACTGCGCCTTCATTTTAAGGCACGCAAAAGGTACTGATTGCTTTTATATTGCGCCAAAAAATTTGAGAAAACCGAACCACGTTTTTTTTTATAAAACTTCCAAATTGTGATACATCAGCAGCGCTGTCTGGTGTTATTCACTCCAAACGGAGGTCTCCGCATGCTCTTGGAGAAACCATTAAAACAGGTTTATTAATCCTTCCTAGTGTGATCCCGGGGCATGAACACGTCCGACCGTGTAATAACTGAACAAGAACCCATGGGTAGGGGCGCCCGGACGGTGAGGGGGGGGGGCAGCTCGACACATTTTTGATTATCGTACCGATAAAAAATCCAGCAAATTAGAAGCCGTGATCCATGCAATTGATTGGTACTCCGGAGTGCATCGACTCTCATGCCCGTATTCGGACAATTCTGCTTTGGGTACTTTTAAGATGATTCGGGTAGAGGGAAACGGCCATCGTTTCCCGTTGGTCTTTTTACTTTGATCGAGTTACTCGATTGACCTTGGTATCGATGATGTATTCACACCTCTGCATCTTTTACAACTCGAAGAATGCAAAATTTTCGGGTATAGACGGGGCCATTTTGAGATTCTCCTTCCGACAGACAAACAGACTGACAGACTTTTCGGAATTAAACTAAACCGTACCTGATTGGAATGGATGTCCTGAAGCACACCGAGGAACCACATGGGTCGTTGATGGTCATGTTCATCTGACAGAGAGCACCACTTTCGATGGTGTGCTCAGCCTTCTCTGTAATAAATTAAAGAGTGGTACATCGACTCTGGCTGAGTTCTAAGGCATTTAGTGACCTCTGATGCGAGAAAGAGAAGCAGATGAAGAGAGAGACAGAGCAAAAAGTACTCAACAACTCATGATCGGTACAAGTAGGTGGATGGTTGTTTGTTGGCTGCTCCGGGAATGCCGTTCATCGACCTCCCATCCGAGGCATTAACTATCTTCGAGTTTGCTTCTCCAGGTTGCCTTTTTTTCATGGCATTGGATTTGGCAGAAACGAGCCGTTGGCTATGGCATTCCTTTGTTTTTCTCCTCTCTCTCTCTCTCTCTCTTTCTCTCTCTCTCCAGCCAAGATGTGGATGAATGACCACCAAATGCGATGCCCCGAGGAAGAACCGACGTCCGAGGTTTCCGCATGTTTGGTGGTGCATCCACTTTAAACTTGACGGATAAGTTAAATATACACTTGGCCGGCTCCATCGGGGCTGACAACCGTTTCAAGGACAACAACCGGGTGCTGGTGGAAGGAACTCTCTCAAGAATTTACGACAGCCGGGGGGTCATTGCTTTTCCGGTGACCTTTTGACTCTCCGAACAAAAATTCCGATACTTAAAAATACAATCAGTGGATGGGACAATTTAGGGGAAGAATACAAAGAGCTGTTGGTGGTTATGTTCCCCCTTTCAAAACTCTTTTCCGAAATATAAAGGGTTGACCTGCAATGTCTTCGGGAGTTATCGAAACATTGGCGAAAACTAATGAGTGCAGTCGAAAGATAAAATAAAAGAATAGCGGGAGTGGCAGCCAAAGTGGAGGCCAGTCGAAGAACAAAAATAGGATCTTGATAAGGTGGGACAAGTTCAAGTCGACTGCAACGAGTTCAGACTGGGAGTGCAGGTTCCGAATCCGGCATCGACCAATGGGATTTAATAAGGCAGCCTCGAAGACTAAATCCTGCCTCCGCCTGGGAAGACACCGTGAAATCTTCCTACCATCCGCCCATGTGAGAAAATTCCCAGGCTGTTAGCGAGCGAGCGATGTGGCGTGGCAGAAGAAAGAAAGAGAGAGAGGGAAAATGAAAACAGTTCACCTAAAGTTCATTCCAAGTCAGGTTTGACATTTAAAATAATGTTTTATTTTTATCCGAAGTCGTCAAACGTGAAAATCAGGTACGCATTCCCGGTCAACATTAGGTCAAACAATTTCTTTCCTTTACTCGACGCATAGTAGAGAAGATGTGTTTGCCAAAACAAAGAAACAGTGCAAAGCCGAGTAAAAAAAAAGATTGATTGCCGGTGAGGTGTGCCTGAAAAACCTAAAACACACACACACACACACACACACATACGCACACACCGTCCGAGAAACTTTTTTATAATATTATTAGGAAAACTTGTTGACCTCGGCATAACAAATCTAAGGCCTCAAGCTCTATCCATCTTCTTCCTGTACGAAAATTTCAGCATTTTCTTTTGTTTTTCTCTCTCGAAAGAAACCCAAGCATTTGGGTTCAAGGTTTTTGTCACCCTTTTAGAAATTGATGATGTGTGGGAAAGAGTTTGGCGCGAAATCTAAGGAGTGTTCACACCGCGTGAACCCCCGGTCACGTGACTTTATTTTTAAAACACCGAATCCAATATTGTGCCTGAACCTAAAATAAAAACCTCAAAACACATTTGGGAACAGAAGACCTTAGAAATAACAAACCCACGTTAAAAAAGGCGACAATCCTCAAAAAGTTTGAACAAATACAGGAAAAAGATGATTTAGAGAAACCGGAAACGCATTATAGACAAAAAGAAAACCAGATAAAATTGGAAATTAACACTAAAAAGTGTCTCATTTTCGGGATAAACATTACCCATCTGATTCTTTATGAAACATTTTAAACCGTATCTTTTATTAATGTGAAGTTCATAAAAGTCAGGAAATGGATGGGAATAAAATAAAAAGGGAACGAACGAAACCCCTTTTCTTGCAAAAGAGTATACGATGAGAAATTTACAGTATAACAGACATCTTTTTACGAAGACGCCTTTTTGCTGACTTTTCGGGAAAACTCAACCAAAAACAATTACCATAGAGGCTAATTTCATAATATTATAACTCCCTCAGAGGTAATTCAGTGTATCATTTGAAAGGGATTCTCAACAGCAATCCAATAATTGTATGAGTAAATAACTGCTGACGATTTTGTTATATCAAACGTCCACAGACTCAACTCGTCAAAGCTTAAAAATAAGTTTTTCCGAATAAATTTAAAAATTCTAAATAAAATCCCGAAACGCCGACTCCTTTCGTTTAATGCGTTTTTAATGTGTCTACACGTATATTGCACCCATGGGATTTGGATGAGAATTTCGCAACGAAAGGGAATTCAAGTGCAAGGCGAAGGAGTACACAAACCTCGTCCAGTGTTTTTAAGGACAATGACTGCGAACCAAGGTCACAAAAGACAAATCTCAGATCAGGTTTATCAGGTTCGGTATATAGAAGAACGCGGGAGTACCGAAAAAGTTCAGTTTACTCGGCGGGAATGTCTGCCAGACGAACTGAAATTTTCAAAAAACGGGGAGCAGGTGTGTCCCTGCACCCGTTTCCATTTTGTTTTTCAAAAACCAACTCCGCAAACACACGCCTTATTGTGAAAAGGTCGCCTCATTTGTTCTTTTGTTGCGCTCTTTTTTTTTGACAGAGTTATGGGAAATTTTGAAGGGAAAGTGGGAAACTTATGGCGGTTGAGGGTTGTGCGGAATCGGGATAAATCCCGAAAATCAGGTTTTCTGGAGAATCCCTTCCTCAGAATATGTGAGTTGCTGTTTTAATATTTCAGGTAGATCCGTTCTTCCCGTTTCCTTCTCTTTTCTTTTTCAGGGAAGCACCTAAAGTATATCAACGTTTTATTTCCCCTTTGGTTTTCCATGTTTATGAGTTCGGGTTAATATCTTTTGTCCAAACTTCTCAAAATCCTTTTCAAGATGGCCGTCCTGGTTAAGTCAGTTCCACTATGAGTGGGAGTATCGACTTCCATAACGGTGACTTTTACCCAAGAAGTTGCATCCGCGTCTTCCTCCCCCCTCGTGAACCACTTTCAATGGGCGAACAATCGATGCCAAACAGATGAAAAACCGTTTCTAATTAACGCCACGTCGATTTCCAACCTCCTTATCTCTCTCGGGTAGTGATCTCATCTGATCAGAAGTTATCTATTCGCGTTCGTGGATCGGAAAGTTATGCTGAAAATTTTCGAAGACCTTGAAAATGGACGGTTGCTATGCGGCATTGCCGTGGAAAGGATTGGAGTCATTCACCCGCGAGTCGATTCCGATGCTAATGACCATTCATCTCGAGTGCTTTTGCCTGTGGAACACCCTGTATTAAAACTGGAATTTCACATGAAATTAACTGGAGAACTAAAAATTATTTCTTTCTGGAACGGAGCAAAGGAAATAATTATAATGGTGAATAAAATTAGATTTCTCCACAACGAAGTGCCTTCGAGATATCGAATTCTTCCCAGGTGCTTAACCCTTTCCCTTTTCATTCTCTCCTCGAGTTTTTTTTTTTTTTCACGGGATTATCTCTCGGGATTTTTTGCCGCCATTATCTCCATCAACCGGGTGCGAATCGGTAGCCTTAATTAATTCCATTTCCCAAATGCTTTCCCTTCCACTTCTTTAATGACTCTCCCTTTATTTGTTTTAACAATACGCCTCATTATAATAATTCCTACGGATCCATTTTTGTTGATTTTCCCGAATCTTTCTAATTTTAAATTTCATAAACCGGTCTTTTTCGGTATGTCTCAGTTTTGAGCCTTACAAAATTCCATAAAAAAATACCTGAGAATTTTGTGAAGCGTTCCATGTTTAAGCAAAGCATCCCCAGTGTGCGATATAGAAGGGAAACCTTGGCCCATTTTTTTAGGAATTTCAAGCCCCCTTTTACCCCACCTTTATTTAGCGCGGGAGGCATACCTTTAATGGTGTTTAACAGTACGCCAAGTCCATGACATTTCTTTACCCTTCAATAATCCTTGCATGTCATACTTCCCTCCAATCCATTTCCGAAGAAAACTAATGTTCAGATTGAGAATATTATATTGTATTATATGTATAACTAAAGCAGACTCACAGGACGAGAAAGAATCACAGAAATGAAAGCCAAGAGAAGATAAGAAAGGGGGGAAAAGAAGAGAGCATCAGATGAAATATGAATAATACAAATACTAAATAAATACACTGAAAGGGTTACAATTACTATAGTTTAGAGATTAATAATTAAAAAAATAAGAAAGTCCTCTTTTATATACATTCATATAAAAATATGAAGGGACAAAGGAATATTTAATAAGAAAATAAGAATAGAAGAGAAAACTGTCAAAAGTATTTTGACAATACAAAAGTTGTAATTTTCCACCCGTAAAAGTTAAATACAAAGTGAAATTTCATTGGTTTTCATTAAAATACTTTACAACAGTTCTCATATTTATATGATAAGTAAATAAAGTATTATAGTATATAAAGTATATAAAGTATTTTGACAATACAAAATTTGTGGTTTTCCACCCGTAAGAGTTAAATACAAAGTGAAATTTCATTGGTTTTCATTAAAATACTTCACAACGGTCCTCACATTTATATTAATTTAATATTAATTAAATAACAGAAGATACAAAGAGTTTCTCTTTAGAATTATACTGTAATTATACATACTAATAATATAACTAAGAGTATTAAATAAAATACAGAAGTATAAGAAGAATGTTATGTTTTGTATATTTTGTTATTTTAATACGATCAATATAGTATTGATAACTAAATAATTACATAATAAAATCATACACTAAAAAAATTAAGTAAAAAACTATTAAATTTTGTATTGTCAAAATACTTTTGAGATCTACTGTATATTTAAATGAGTTAGACTGCTAACAAAAATTATGAAAAATTGTGCATTAATACAGGCAGAAGGTCTTAAGTATATTAAGATTAAGTCTTAAGTATGAAACTAAAATTGAATCCAGTTAAGGAAGGTTCTTATTAATCTCAAGATATGATAATCCCCTTAAAAATACAAATGCAGATACCGAGTCTCAATAATCTACAAACAATCGCTCATTTGGAAAAAAAAAATCGTTTGGTGAACAAAACGCACTGCGATTCCGTATTCATGACAAAGTGGAATTTTTAAATTTCAGGTGACAGTGCCGTAGCCCAGGAACTTCATTTTACTCCATTATACACATATCCGATTCAAGTACAGTATTTTTTGTCCGAAGCACACTAATAAAACAATCCATCTTGAAAAGTCATTCTTCTCCAGCGTACCTCCATAAAATTATTATCCGTAATTCAAGGGAAAACGGGGAGAAGGCCGCCCCGCAGGCTAAGCATGGGCGAAACGCCCCGTCCAGGGCCCGCACCTTAAAAAGACGCTGCCCTCCGTTTCCATAATGTTGAGCTTATAAGTTATCGCCCGGCTGGAGATTATGTTGGTACCGCTGCGCCTACTCCTTCGTCAAGTATCCATCCGTTCCATTCTGGCGTCGCCTATTCAAGTTCAAACTTTTCCAGGATTATTTATTTAATTTTTATTTATTCGCGTGTATTGGGTAATTTTTTCTGTTCCGGCGCTTTACTGAAGCGAACGAACCTGAAAATCGGACCTGAGTTTTCCATGCGGAAATAATTTTTTGGAAATTCGGTGAGTTTTTTTTTTTTTTAATAATATTTTTATTTTATTAAATGCATTTTTAACGTTAAATTCTTCGACGTTACACTTATACTCGAGCATTTTCAAACGAGAAATGAATATTTTTTCAATAGGAATTCATCCCCTCGAATAAATGCAACGGTTCACTGTTATCTACTCGTTTGTCTTTGCCATTTAGATAAGTCTTAAGCACTGGATATCAATTCTATGAGATGGATGTGGTAATAAAAAAATTTTTTGCCTCGGTTTGAAAATGGCGCCCAAGGTCAAAATAACCCTACGGTTTGACTAACGTAACCAGCTTTGGTTAGGGTTTGGTGTTTTTCGATTTTGGCGGGGAGACGTCTCCAAAAGTGTTAAATCTCCGATGCCTCTAACATGGGCTTGTGTGGTGTTAACATCTTGCATGCCAATGAACTTGAATGTGCATGTCCTTAAGAAGTTGCCTAATCGCAATTAGGCGTTCACCATTCCCAAGACTCATTCCTTTGGTTTTTTTCCTGGTTAACGTTTTCTGGATGCTTTTGATTGCAGACGATCTTTACTTTTTAATCTCCCCTTAAGCTCTTAAACCTTTCTCTTAAAGACAAGTTGATAACCGAGATTTCCGAATTTCCTCTCTATTTCCTGTTTGGCTTTGAGTTTGCAATTTCCTTTTATTTCCTTCTCCAGTCTTCACCGGTGTGGTGTAATTTTACCGCCATTTTCGCAGCCCTAATTTGGCTTTGAATCGACTTCGAAGCAATTTACCAATTATCCGTACTTGTTAGTATTAAAATAAAACGGAAACGGTAGTAAGAACCCCGCCTGCATAGAGTACTGTCATTTCCTGACAGTCGTACTTAAGTGGGACTCCATTTTGGGTTATATCTTATAAAAAAAAGCGTATTGTCTCCGTAAAATGTTTTATTTTAATCTTTATTACGCCTAAAAGTATTTCTTTTCTTATATTCGTGCTTTCCTGTGATTACTGGAGATTGAGGTTTTTCTTGATCGACTCCAAAACAGTGGCTTTACTCAGCTTCTTTCAGTTTGTACTGTATACTGTATTTGTAGTTTTGGCACATTCTTTTCATACTCCAATTTAAGCATTGCAATTCGTTCTTTATGTATTTGGGATTATACTGTCGATTCAAAACTGCACTCATTCCTTTAGTTTGAATTTGATACACCTAATTTTAATTTTTCTACTCAACTATTTATCCCCTTCTATTTCTATTTATTTTCGCAGAGAACTTTGCCGAGCCGAAAAACCCACTAAAGTTCATAGGGAAAGCAATTAAATCCCTTTATAATTATTCTGGAAGTTTCTTTCAGTGTTTTTTAATGAACTAATCGTTTTTGACTCATACATTTTGGCATTCATTAGGTGGGAGTTCGGGGCCACAGTTCTAAATTAATTTAGAAACCTGTTCCGAATTTGTTAATAGAATATCTTCACATTCCATTTGTGTTATTTTTTTTTGGAAAGCCACTCAAAATTCCACTGATGAATCCAATTAGAAGAGAGGTTTCGCAATCTGGTTAATACTCTTGATACTTTTTCTGGCTCTTCCCGGCATTCGTACTGTGGCGAATGGTGGGACAGTCCCAACTTCCGGTTCAACAGCTCCTAATCGATGCCATTATAGTTCAGTGGTGGGAATGAAATGAGGGCTTTTTAAGGGAATCGAACCAGGTTTATGGACTGCGAAAATGATGCGAGGACAAATAAATAACTCGAATAATAACGCATAATACAGAAAGAGAAAAATAACGGACAATTTTAAAGGTGGCAAGGACAGCTGCAAGGTAGGGTCAGGGTGATGCTCACAGTGGCATAACCAGGGTAGAAAATGTCGGTTCAAGGTCGAACCCTCTTTTGTATACGACTACCCTCCGTAATTGTAGTTTTTAGGGGTGGGAAAAGAATAAGAATTGAAACGGAGTTAGGGTAGGGCAGGGTTCATTGTGTGTCCTCTCGCGGCGCTCTTAACTGTTGGGGTGTCGACGTTTTTGAGCTTTGAGTTCGTTTTCGTGTTGGCTTTGTGCTCAGTATGAGTGTATTTTCACCGGTTTCTCATGATTTTGTGAAGTGATGATCGGAATTGTTCCGTTTGGTTTAATTTGCTTTACTTTTTTCTGTCGTTTATTGATTTACTGTTTTTATTTTTCGATATGCGTTTCATTCACCCCATTATTTTTTCTTTGGTCTATATTTAGCTTTAATTCCATCTTTTCGCTTTCTTATAAACCGCATAAAAATGGTATAATTTTAAATTATTTCCTTTCTTTTTTAATTATCTTCACAGATCTGATTTTCTTAAGTTTTCATAGGTTTGTACGACTGTTGGCTGTATTTTATAGGTAACAATCTTATTCATTCTTAATTTACATGTAAGTGCAAGCACACTGTAAATTTTCATGAGAATAAGGGGAGCAAATTAATTGGAAAATTTCAAACAGTTTGGCTTCAAAATTCGAATGTTTCAACAACCCTTAAATTGTACATTTCCAAGGGATTTCCAAACGCTCCGAAAGGTAAGAACTCGAGATGAGCAAAACTATCTGAATTTGCGGCGTTGCCCTTGACTCACCGGCAGGGTCTCTAACCTGGGACGATCTTTAGAGAGTTTCCTGACCCCCGATATTTCATGAATGCGAAGAGAAAACAATTTCATTCGTGTTTTATTTTCGGATTTTCTCCCGAAGTCGAGCAATGGGGAAAAGGAATCCGAAGAAAAAGCCGAGGAGAAACCGCTACACGTGATAAAATGACCAGGTAGAAGACTCAGGGGGGAAGGTTAAAAGTTAGCGCGGAATCGAGCCAAAGCCAGGTACGAGCCTGGACCCGTAAGAAGCGGGCGGGACTCGTGGCGGCCGGGCCGGGCGCGGGTTCTTCCAACGATGCGGACGCCGACGCCGTGGAAAGAACCGTTCCGGCAAGTTTTACCAAATGAGTCGGTTCTTCTTAGTTGGTACACGAAACGGGTGCATGGGTGGGGGGGTGGAGCAGGGTTTGATGCAACTTAAGAAGAACGGGAAGGTTTCGTGAATGTGATTTAGAAGAAGGTTGGCGAAGGCTTCTTGAGAGGCTCCTCGTTTCAAGGACGACGGCAAATCTTCACGAAAAAAGTTCATGTTAATTGGATACTTTAGATTTTTTTGTCTTCAGCAGTTGGGAATTTATTCGAGGTAATTTTTATTTCATTTATTTTTTTTTTTTTCAGGTGCATTATTTACCGAAGCAGTTATTGCCTCGGATTCGTCTGCCTAACTGTTGTGAGAACTGCCGCCTTTTATTGGTGTTTACTGCAAACGATCTCACTTCTTTTGGTATTTTGCATTCATAGGACATACACACATCCAAACGGGACTAATTTGGACAACCCCAACTTAATTTCATAATACATCACTTACTTCGACTCCAGAGAGACGTCAGCGAATATTGTCAGCGAAGAGGGACGTGTCGAGATGTGGTAACTCCACCACCGTTGGCTCGTAAAGTTGATTTGGCCAACGGTGTACGAGTTCCTCGATTTCGTAACGTTTTCGTCGGGGATTTCATCCAACGTCAGACATCACAAAATAAAAATTCATACCCTGAGGAATTAATTATAAGTGTGAGATTTTTATTACATGTTTAAAAATAAAACTGTGAAATAATTACTTTTGTACTTTATTCAATGTTTATTCTTTTTCAATTCAAAATCTTCAGAGAGAGAAAACATTATCAGATTTGTTGAGTACATTTTTAGGATTTTCTCTGGGATTTACTTTTCCTCGTTTTCTCCTCCTCCACTTTTCTTTTCCCGTTTTGCGAAGGAACGCTGAAGTTCGGAATCTGTTCAGAAAAAAAATAAATTATTAAAAAATAAGGTGATAATTTTTTTCTCAACGTCAAAACTGCATTTCACTTTACGGCCTCAGATTATTCATAATGAAAAAAAAGAGTACTTCAATTATTCCCGGATCATTAATGAAAATTCTAGAATTTGAACTCAGCCGTGAGAAGAATGCCAAATGGTAATTGCGTGGAATTTATAAATTAATGGAAATTCCCTAATTACAAAACCAAAACGAGCGAAAAAAATCATACGTTGGGATGAACCAGTTTGAACATCAGTTTCTCATGCTGAACGTTCGTTCTGTCTAAGCTCAGCTGAACAATAACCGGATCGAAAGCTCGAAAAACTATTTGGCCGCACCGGAGAGTCTGATTCTGGAATCAAAACAAAATCCCTCGTCACAAGCTAAAACCCGAGTGGTTTTTCACAAGTTATACCTCATCATCGAAGACGAATCCAACAGCATCCAACTCTTTTTTCCCACTCACGTATACCGTTCCCTCGAGTCCGTATTTGGGTATGAGAATTTGCAATCCGTTCTTCCTCACGTATAAAACGTAACCCTCCTCGTCTTGTATCTTCTCCCGGAAAAACAACTGGAAAAACCAAAAAAAAGGGTTGACTCGCGGGAATCCTCATTTCGAAAAAATCTACTCACGTGAGTGTGAAGAGCAACGGAAGCTCTTGCAGCGTACTGTGCCATGCGATGCCTGTAATTCAAATTATGGCACAGTTCGTGGGTTTTTCTTTTGTCCAGGAGATCTGAGTATGTTGAGTCGGCGCCGATGGCCACCGCCAACAATCGATGTACAATTATATCCGCGTACCTGAAACGGAAATCTTTTGAAAACCCCTGAAATATCGGGTGAAATCCTCAATACCTTCGAATCGGCGATGTGAAGTGGGTGTAAATAGGACAGGCCAAGCCGTAATGGAAGTAGTCTTCTGGTTGAAGCATTCCCGATGCGAAATACACGGCCTGCATCATGCACCTCGTCGCCAGGATCCTCAGCATCGTGTTGAAGTACACATTGTCAGCTTTCACGGCTTTGTCCAGGCTGTCAGCGAGGCTCTTACTCGTCTCCACCAAAATATCGAACCCCTGTTACAAACATTGAGCCCATCAATTCGAATCAAATAAACCTCTTTCTCAGTCGTACCTGAGCCCGGCCGGCTTTGATCAAAGACTCGAAATTCGAAACCGGAGGTTGTGGATGTCTTCTAAGTAATGCACACTCGGGAAAGTCCTCGAGGATTTTCTTCCCGACGGATATATTCGCCAATAACATGAATTCCTCCACCATGGAATTGGTTTCTCTCATTTTCTTGGCTTCGACGTCGATTGGGTCGTGGGTTTCACTATCCACGTGGAATCGAATTTCGGGAGAGGCTAACACTAAAGCCCTGAAATTAAATATCAATACTTTATACACAAATCCCTCCACGAATGGATCCGATTTTGATTTTACCCATTTTCAATCCTTTTCTTTTTTAAAATTTTTGCAAGGGAGTTTAGTCTCCGAAGGGATACGGCGAGACTGTCCTTCTGACTGGAATCGTCGATCCTGAGTTGGGCTTCCTCGTAAGTCATTGCTTTCCTGGATCTGATTATACTTTTATGATATTTTGTATTCACGATTTCTGCATTTTTAGTCATTTCCCAAACGCATGAAA
Source organism: Brueelia nebulosa (assembly GCA_028293925.1). Lineage (NCBI taxonomy): Eukaryota > Metazoa > Arthropoda > Insecta > Psocodea > Philopteridae > Brueelia > Brueelia nebulosa. The sequence continues at coordinate 41,382 of JAQIBA010000194.1, forward strand.
ACGCAAAACGCTCTTCGTTTTCTCGAAGGGAGCACAAATTCGAGCTCAGTAATTCTGTAAAAACATTCCAAAGGTAAATAATGTGTTTTTTTAATGCATTCTGTTTGGGTTTGGGGGGGTTGATTCACCTGGAACCATATCGATTCGCTTGTCCACGAGATATACAGTCGTGGATCTGAGTGCTGCCTCTTTGTCCAGAGCGTTGCCCGGACGAATGAAATGACTGACATCGGCGATGTGAACTCCGACCTCGAAATTCCCGTTATCCAGCTCGAGGCAGTGAAGGGCATCATCGATATCTGTACAGCCTGGGGGATCCACTGAACATATATCAATGTGGCGTAAATCCTTTCGCTGCTTCACGTCCTAAACACAAAATGAGAGCATTTAGGAATCTCGTTTCCCCATCGAACCAATCGGAGAACGTGGCGTTAAATAAAATAAAAATGGCCGCCTAAACAAAAAAGAAAAACCCCGAAAATTTTGATAGAAATGTTTAAAATTCATTAGTATTAGCGAGTGTTTTACGTAGATAAAATAAAACCAAAACAATAAGAAAAGCTCAAACAACTCAAACAAAAATGGAGCCCTGAGAGAAATTAGGTTCAAAATATGGAAAAAAAAAGAGAATTTAAAAAGGGAGTCGAAAATCACAATTTCATGGATAAATTACTGACGAAGCTGAAAATGACGAAACATAATGGAGAAGAAAAGACAAGCGGGAGCGGGAGAAAATTAAAAGATAATGAAGCGACGTTGAGTAGCGACAGTAAGCCCCTCATCTCGTGGGAAAACTCTAAGCTGACCCCGGAAAATATAATGGAATTCAGCAATCAGCTCGAGCATCTTTTGAATTATGTGCACACCCTCAAAGATGTCGTTTTCTACACTTATGAATACCCCAAGTAAGTCATTTCCCTCTCGAGAACCGCCTAATTAATAGAATGGTGATCAGTGTGATTTCTCGACTTATTTGTTATGATAATTTTCGGAGGATGAGTCCGCTAAAAGTAAACAAGTTGTCACTTAAAGCGAAAAAATAAGATGCTAATTATGTTTTTGCGTATCATACTTTTTAACGACTTTGCACTTACAGTAAGCTAAATGACAAGCTGGAAAAAGAGGCCATCGAACTGCGAAATCTCTTCAGGGATGTCCGGGCGGCTGCCATCGACATTGAAAGACTTCAGAAGCAACGATATTTGGTTAAGAAAGAAAAATGCATGGCGACCAAAAAATTAGATAAGCTTAAAGAAGAAGGTAACGGATCGTATGTGTTTATTTATGTAATATTTTTCATTTTCGTTTTCTTTTCAGAAATCCGCGAATTGGAATCAATTATTTGCGCCTATGCTAAACCTCTTCATTCTAAATGGGAAACGATTAAAAACAGTCAAAAAGCGGAGGTTTTGGAAAACTTTATGAACGAGGTGACGGTAAGTACTTAGGTTTTACCTCACTAAAATGATATAACTCTGTGAGTTCTTGCAGGGCAAACATCGAGCAATCGAAATACTCCAGGAATTGGTCAGGCGCAAATTGGCCAAGATTTCAAAAAAAACTTCAGCGATCCCCTTCAATATTAAAAAAAACATATCCTCGACGACCATGAGCAACAAGTTAAAAAACCAAGACAAAAACGGTGCCAACTGGAACGTGGCTCCCTTCCCCGACCTCGATAAGTTCAGCCAAACCATTGACAAAGTAGTCAGGGGAACGACCGACAGAGACGTCCTCAGAATGAGCAGACGAAAGAGGCAAAAAGAACTGCGAGAGGAAAGGCGAAGACTAAATCTAGACAACAGCACCAGCAGTAATAATCCGGAAAACAGTGGGGCACTCGATCTTCAGCTCGTTCCCATTGATAACTTCACTTCGGAAGAAGTGGACGATGTCGTTAACACTTCAAAAGTACCGACTGCAACAACGGCCAATTTATCAACGAGAACTCCTCCGATAATCAACATCGAGTTCACATCTGACGACGACTCTGTCAGTCTGTCCAGCAGTGACTTAACAATTGAGAACTTTGTTCAGAATGGAAACGCAGAGACTCACTCAGATTTACAGTATGAAATGAGGAACGTTTTGCAGGCGTTATTTGGTGACATTAGGCAGATTCCCCAGATCGCCAACTTTTCACCAAGAAGCAGACACAATAACGGCGGAAGTGAATCGAGATCCTCCAGGACGGCCAGTCATTAATTATAATTAATTTCACTCGCATAGATATCCACTGTTTATTTTTCTTTATCAGTTAATAAAAAATATATGAAATACACTCACTTCTTCCGTAATTTTCCAAGGAAGTTTTGGTAGAAAACTCAAAACAGCTTCTGAAAATTTACTGTGTGGTACATCATGTTCCAAGAGTAGAACTTCATTTTCTGTTTCTTTATCTCCGATCGGGCCAAGAGCTCGCACAAAATGACCCTAAAATTAAATTCAAAAATAACTCAACCATACTATTTGAGGGTACTGACAATGGTCGAGTACTCACCAGAGGATACCGAGAATATCGTGGCCATGAATCAATTGCGACTATGATCCTCTGACTGCTCAAAATATCACTCTGCCTCGTTTCGATTCGCACTTTTGGAATTTTTCTCTCAGCAGGAACGAAAATATGTTTGACACTCTGTGAAAATTGATTTAATATTATTTTAAATCTCCAGGGTGGTGTGGATTTGAATTATAAACTCACCCCAGCTACAGGATTGGGTTGAAGTATTCCACAATACTGCCGCCATTTTCTTTTTATAATTCCAACAATGACTCCAGTCGGCTTTTTCTCTATTTTCTTACTGGCTTCATTTTTTAAAATCTCTTCTTTTTTAATGTCATCTTCTTCATCTTCATCTTGCAGGATTAGTTCACTCGAACCCACCCATTGTTCTTCAGGTAAAAGTTTTACAGCGACTGTGTCTCCATCCACAGCCCTGTTTAAAGACTCCCTCCCCTGAACCAGTACCTAGGAAATGAAACATAAGCTCAGTTTTGAATCAGACATTTTTCTTTTCAAGGAATATTAGATGCTTACACTCATATCTTGACCTTCAACATTAACAGTGCCTTCCAGGAAATTCTCCCTGGATGACTGAAATGTTCCATGTAAGAGAGTTTTCTTTTTGATTCCTTCATGAATCTCTTGAGGAGTGTAATGAGGAGGGAATAAAGGCTCTCCACCCATTCCACCTTCAGTCATATACTCCTTTTTGCTTAATTTATCAAGTAAACTTGTTGCAGATGTTAAGCTTGATATGTATTCCTCAGCTGAAAACAAAATGTAAAAAATACATTTAAATACCTTAAGAGAAAGAAAGTGTAAACTAAATATATACTCTTAACTATTAAATAAATTTACATCTCTATTGTAAGTTCTCTAACATGCATCAAAATTGTTTCAAATAAAGATTACATTAGTATTATTTCAAAGCTGTTTTGCTCCATTTAATATAATTCAGCAGAATAAAAAACAATGAAAATACAAAAACCTGAAACTGCTGATATCCCCTCATTGTGAGCTTTTAACCTATTATCCTTATCATCACTCAATAAAATTACTTTTACAGCTTTGTTTAAATGCTCTGCATACCAGTTGGTTGCTACTCTGACAGCCCTGTCATTTCTGTCATTAATGCTTTCTCCCTGATTTCTTTCAACATAAGTTTCCCTGAAATTAATCGTTATTATTTACAATCAGTTTTCCCTTTGGAAAAAGAAAAATGAAGAGTTTTGGCTTACTTGTGGTGTTCATTGACAAACACATAAAACTTTCTGCTGGTGTTTGCTATGATGTCTTTCAATCTTTTAAATACAGTTGAACTTTTATGTTTTACCTCTTTAAGCACAGTTTGCAGTATAATAACATTTGATAAGCCATCTTCTTCCAAAATGTCAATCTGAAAACAACATTTAAATAATAATATGGCGTTTTTTTCTTGATAATAATATGATCTAATTAATTCACCTGATCTAACACTATATTTGTATCTAAAACCAGATAATGACTTTCCGGAAACAAACTGCTTGTTGATTTAGGTGCTTTCTCCAAGACAATTTCTTTATTCTTATGCTTGCAATCTTCACACAATTTCGAACCACACCAGATATCATCTCTTAGGTAATGCTCCCGCACAATCTGAAAAAAGTATCATTCATAAATTACAAAATTTAACGTAATGTTAAGGAATGTTGCTTAAATATTACAGGATTTTAATTAGTCAAGGATTCAAAGAAAAAACAATTGGCAGTACCTTTAAAATGTTCCCCCGCTTGGTTTTTTTCAAATAAGTTTGATAAGTCAACATCGTTAAACACAATTTTAAAGAACATGTGTTTTTCTAGAGCAAGGGAAATGCTCCGGTAAAGTAAGCTCGCCTTTGTACTTAAAATTAATTGCCGCGACTTGTTAAAAACTTTAAAATATTTTAAATAGTTGATTTTACTTTTATGAGTAAACGTGCAATGCGATCTCTATCGACATGCACTTTTAAATATTATTCAAAAGTTACGGTTTTCGCGATTATGAAGTCTAACCATGGATTGTCGTAACGACCCGTTTATTTACTCTATGACATAAACTGGCTTTTTCCGGTTTGTCATTTTAAAACATCAACTTATTGTATAGGGAGAAGGGAAAATAAACAGCTTTGTGCTGGTGTTATTCCCGGCATGGAGAAGTTTTGTTATTAATATAAATTGGTAATTGTAAATATCTGTTTGCTTTACAAAAAATCAAATACATTGGCGTAGCCGCACAGTTAAATTAGTTTATAATTATTGATTGAGTTTATTAAGTATTTACTATCCAAAATTTGATACCTTTTGTTTTGTTAAAACGATTAATTTTTTCAGGGTACAATGGTGCAGAAAGATTCGTGGTGGTATCCATTCCACTACCACATACTTCCTCCTATCTTCATAGTTTTTTTTATAGTAATCGTTCAGTATTTAGCCATAATTGGGCAAGGCCAAAAATTTTCCTGGGATGTAGCATTCAATAATAGTTTAGGAGATGCTACATCATGGAAATGGACTTCATTATATTGTCTTTGGGCAGTATTTTGGATGAAGGTTCCCTCAAAAACAGTTCAGGGACCTGAAACTCCTTTCGGTACAAGACCCATATATAGAGTAAGTTTTGGGGGTTTGATTGGATTGTTTTTAATTATCTTTGAAAATGATTGTTAATTTTTTTTCCAGGCAAATGGTGTCATGTATTATTGGGCAACTCTAGTCACATTTTTCCTATTGCAAGCTTTCTACCCTAATATGTCCAAGACTATTTATATGCATTTTCCTAAAATAATTGGGGTGTTTAATGCTTACGCTCTTATTTTATGCTTTTGGCTGTTAATTAAGGTAAGATGTTTCACCTTCATTTTATTGCATTTGCTTACCTTTCCCTCATTGTTTTCATCAGTGTTGTTAAATTTTTTTTTTTTTAAATCTCCCTACAAAATATTAATTCTTTAGGGAAGGCTGAAACCAGATCATCCAGAAGATCCAGAAAAGCCAAGATCAATTGTTTTTGATTTTTATAAAGGTGTGGAACTCCATCCTCAGATATTTGGAATGGAAGTAAAACAATTAACTAATTGCAGAATCGGAATGATGGGATGGGAAATATTCATTTGTGCTTTTTATCTTGTCGGAGTTGAGCAGCATGGATTCATAACTTCTTCCCTCATTCATTTACTCATTCAGGTTGGTTTGGGTTTAAACTCATTTTGATTTTTGTTCCCAAATTTGAAATTCTTCATTGCAGTCTGTGTATATTGCTAAGTTTTTTTGGTGGGAAGTCGGATATTTCCACACTTTGGACATGATGATGGACAGAGCCGGATTTTACCTATGCTGGGGAAGTGTGGTGGTCATTCCTTCTCTATTCACCTTCTCAGCAGCCTACACTGTCCTGCATCCACCCACCATTCCTGCTTGGGTGTCTATTTGTATTGGGATTTTTGGTCTGGCTTGCATTCTTCTCACTTACAGGGTGAGTAATTGAATTATTCCACTTTTCTGTGATAATCTTAAATTGTCTTATCAATGTTATTGCAGGTGGATTATGAGAAGCAATCATTCAGAGAATCTCCTGATTATAAATGCATAATTTGGGGAAAACCTGCAAGTTACATTCTTGCAGAATATAAAGATTCAATGGGGAATGTAAAAAAATCAGCACTGTTAACTGAAGGCTTTTGGGGAATGGGGAGACATCTGAATTACACCTTTGAATTGGGTACAGCAGCTGCATTTTGTGGTTGCCTGGGTTTTAGTTTTGGATTTTGGAATTATCTCTACTTTTTTTTCATTCTCACAATCGTTTTCCACAGATTGTATCGAGATGAGGAAAAATGTCGCCATAAATACGGGAAATTTTGGAAGCTTTACTGCAAACAAGTACCCCACATTCTTTTACCGTGGGTTTGGTGAATATCACTCTGAGGAAACCCACTCATGAATTACAAAGTCTCCAAACTGACATTCAAAATCTCAGAAAAACGCTGTTAAAACCAGTGAACTGTATAATGGCCTGTATGAACTGTATGTAAAAATAATTTTAGTCCAGTTTTAATTTGTCAGCCACTGTGAGGACAAAGTCGACTCAGTGTTATCGCCAAATTAAAGTTGCATTTATTTGATTTGAACCGAAATTGTATGTCTGTATTCGTATGTACTTTGTATTTATGTATGTACTTAATAATTTTACGCCACAACTTAATTTGATACAATCAAAAATTGTGGATGAATCAAGAAAATAATTTAAAACACAGTCTCATTTAAATCATTGCTGATCGCTCGCATCCGTTTTGTGTTTTTTTATCTGTAACAAAAATCTGTAAAAAGTTTCTCTTTTGGCTTTCCATAAGTTTGGAGACTCCCGAAAATGTTTTTATGTCAGTTATAAATTTAAATAATTTTCAGTGCGTATTAAATTGACTCCATTCCGTTTTTTTCTTTTTTATAAATTTTGACCAGCTTGGAAAAAGTTTCTCAGAGAGTGACCAAATATTTCCAAAATGGCGACAATTGAATTCCATTACCTCTCAGAGCTCAAAAAAAAACAAATAATTTGTTTATATACTGAAATTAATGCCAAATTTTTTTTTAGCTGTAAGTTTAAGATAAGCAAATAGCGAATCGATTAATTTTCGTTTGTTAATCAGCAACAATGCTGATTGCCGAGAGTGTCTTATCGAGATTGCACAGTAGCTAATCCCTCCTCCTCTTTATTTTTTTCCTCTTTTTTTTTTTCTACATTTTATTCATACTTTTTAGAGATGTTATTTATAAATTAAAAAAAAATATTGTGCAATAACAATGACTGAAAATTGTATTTAATGTAGAATTTAGTGTGTAGCATAGAAAAATAATATTTCTCCAATATATTTACAGTTTTTGTAATTTCTCATCGTTTCTTTCACCCATAGAGTCAATAATTGGTAATAAAAACCAATCGCTCCGAATTAGCGACTAATGGAAAATGGATTTAACAACCGAAGAGTTGATTGGGGTTTATTACAACCGCAGGAGGGTTGTTATGATGTTTAACCGGCAAAAGATTTTACTATTTCAAATCAAGAAGTTCATTTTTTTCCTTATTTACCGAGTTTGAAAAGTATTTTCATTGTTTTTTTTTGTATCGCCTTGATCCAGATACTGATTCCAATGATAAATGGGTTTTAGGGGGAAATCAGCCGATTTCTAAATTTTTTGGCAACAACGTCCGCGGCAATTTTTATAGAAGTGTCATCACTGATTCGACTGACTGGGAAAAGTAAACAAAAGCTTGGACAATATAAATAAATAGCCTGAGAATTAAACCTCTTTTAGAAGGGACTCAAAACACATTTTGGTTACTCTTCCAAGAGAAAATTGGCGGAGTCCGAAAGTGTTGATTACTAATGATTGATGGGAAGCAATCAGAGAAAGCTTTTCAAGGATTAGTGACATCACCACCATTAAGACACCTTGAATTCTTCGGGTTTTGTCAAACGATTAGACAGACAGTCAGACGGCCATGTATTAATGAACGGTCCGTTTTTCTCATTTCGTTATGAGATGTAAATAAATTCATAAAATATTTTCGAATTAATTCATCATTTCTAAACTTATGTTAAATATATACCGGATTAATATAATAACTTTAATTTATAGGTTAATCTTATAAATTATGTCCTCAGGCCATAATTATTTTCAAGTTCGCGATTTTCCCTTTCGAAACTTCAAACACAGCGACTCACCCCTTTCTTACAATTTGCAATAAAATAACCGAAGAAATTTTAAAAAAAATTCATGAAATAACTGCAACTGCGCACGATTCGTTGATTCCCACATGCGTAAAACCAAATTCTTAACCGGCCAGAAAAGACTTCCCTCTCCTCCAAATCTTTTAACTCGTTCCTTTAGTTTTTTATCGGTCAAACAATCATAAGTACCTCCAAACAAACCCAGACGAAATTCGGTAAAAAAGAAAAATTAGTTCTCGACCAGAGAAAGATCATTAGGTTATTTAGTACTCACCGATCGCCTTTTAAGATTTATGTTAGCATAAGTAGTAATCGCTTTTATCCGGTTAAGGTGTTTTCCTGAAAAACTTATTTTCACTCGATTGAAAGCGTTCGTAGGAAATGTCGTCGCTGATTGGAGGTCATTCGGACGCCTGAAAAGGAGAAAATCGGGTAAGCAAGTGATGGAAAGAAATTTTTTCAGTGAATCGAAATGAGGACTTTTTAAAAAATCCGTCGTGCGATGCTTCCTTTGTTAATAGACCAGGTACACGACCTTCATACCTGGCGGCGTAAATTTTTTAATGCACCACCTTTCTTTATAGGCTCAAAATACCTTTACATTAGATAATACACCTCTGAATTGGGAATACATAATGAAAACGTGAAGTAATCCTTTTGATTAACTCATTTATACAAAGAAAGCTTTCGGTGTTTTTGTATTCCTTAAAAAGATAACCGTAACAATTCGGGGAGAATACAATTTTAATACAAAGAGTACACTGCAATTAGGATTGTTAAAACTTGAGACTTTATACCACTGGTTATAATCCGAAATAGAATTCAGATTGCAAATTCTGCATTGCATAAATAATAACTGACGCTTTGGAAATAAGTATAAATGAGACTATAATTTTGCGACTTATAATTTCTAAGTTTTCACGACAGTTTTGAATCGTGAAATATTTTTGGGGCAAGGTCAGAAGTTCGCGGAGAAATTCTGCTAAAAGTGTCGATTTAGATGTGAGCACTCACACAAACCGCGAAAGAAGTGTTGAAAATAAACAGAAGGGGAAGAGAGAATGACTTTTAAGCTGAGTTTTCCCGAATAAAAAAGGGAGGGACTGTGTAAACAACCGAATACGGTTTTCTGGAGCAAAGTGTTAACCGAAAGTGGTCTCATTTTATGCATAAAAATAAGCATGGGTTTACTTTTTCGTTCTTCAAAATGCAGAAATTAATTCTTTCGGACCGACTTTTCACTTAAAGCTCAAATATCCAAACCCAAATTTTCAAAATCAAATGAGCACTAAATACCCAAATATTTTTTTCAATATCATAAACACGTTGTAATCTTTTTGTGAGTCTTTGAAAAATTCCTCCAAAAAGTACAGCTGCTTGGCCAAATAACTGACCTAATTCCGGTGGAAGAAATAATTATTGTTATCTGTCGAGAAAAGATCAAAATCCAAATATCGATTAGAAAAACCCAGGCCTGTGTTTGCAGTAATACAGTAACGGAGCGAGTGTCCATTGCAGATGAGCAGGACAATGAGGAAGACGGCGACACTTATTGCATGCAGTCAGCGTGTGATTAAGACTTTAATGTACCATTGTTAGCAGATTTGGCGAGGATCCATTTTATTAAAAAGGCTCCAGGTTCGCAGGAAATCCATATTATTTATTTTTCATGGCCAGGCGGCCGCGTGGAAGGTGGCAAAAACCGCGGAGCGTTCAAAAAGTGCGGACGGACGGAGCGGAGTCCGAATCGGATGACCGCTTCCCGAAGAGCTTTCCGAGGTTTCTGATTGCATCCCGAATTTTCTTCATTCATCGATGAAGTGACAGGAGCTGCTATATGTTCAATCATTCTTTGTTTCCGTTCATCTTTTAGGTTGGCAATTTCACTGGAAGTGTCAGATGAGAAATGCTTCATTCGGACCTTATGAGTTGAGATAGACGTTTCCAAAAAGGTAAGCTTTAATTAAATATCACTTAATGAATGACCAAAGGGTTACAATTTTGTGTCGTTCCAACGACTCCCTATTTTAATTACATAAGAGCTGTGTGGGTGTATTTCCTAATTTTATCCGAATGGATTTGTGTTCCACAAATTATAATATAATATAATATAATAATTTACCCGTATACTCTCGCCCGAGGGCATTACACGGAATTTTTTTTTACAAAACAATTTTTTTTTTACAAAGTTATAAATTATGCACAAAAGAAAAACAGGCATCAGATCAGCTATAGCTTTTAAAGTAATAAGATAGATAAGTAAAACAATTAATAACATATATTAAATAGATATCATAATAAAAATTGTCAATAAATTAAATATAAAATTATAAGTTAAGTTAACGAAACAATAAATAACATAGATGTGTTCCACAAATTATTTAATAATAAAAGTTATTCAATATAAGATACGAAATTGTAATTTGCTTGTTGTAACATTTATTGGAAAATATTAAGTGATTTTCTTAGAACAAATGAAGTATAGTTTAGGTTGTTCTGTTTAAATTAAGGGTCACTGGAGTGCTCAAAATGTGAACCGACACGTTTAAATCTCTTTGAAAATGGTTCAAATCGGAGAGCTGATTGAAAATCTGACAACGAATTCACCTTCAAGCGATGACCCCCTCGGGCACGACTTCAATCGAGCCCCTCCCTACAGACACCTAAGCGTAACCGGTCAGGCCATTGTGACCACTTCCTACGCGATAGGAGTCATCGGAAATCTGGCAGCCCTTTGCATCATACACAAAGAGAAAAAATTAAAATACAAAAATAAAAAACATTCTCTCATGCTGAAGTAAGTGGCGAAATCCGAAACCTTTTCCATCCTCCCCCAAGTGGTCTACAGTAAATCCACTTTCAGATGTCTAGTTGGAAATGATCTAGTCGCTTTACTGGGAATGCTGGTCCAAATGTACATACAGCTCTACTTCCCAACCGAGATCTCAGGAAGCCACTTAAGTTGCGTTTTCAGGGTTGTCTGGCGATGGTTCGGGCTGAGCTCCGGATGCGTGGCCATTGTCATGGCCGTGGAGCGTTGGCTGGCACTCACACATCCTTTCTTTTATCAAAAGGTCAGTTACTATCCTTTTCCGGGCGGTCTTCCTCTTAAGTGGAACGAATCAATTCATCAAAACGTCCACTTCCATCCCGCTGGGATGTAATTTTCTTTGATACTTTCCGGGGAATTCTCTGGATTTTATGAAATTAAAATGATTTACTGCTTTTCCTTTTTCCTTTTATCGAATTACGAGTTTGAATTAAAGTTTGTCAAGAGTGAGAATTCTCCTCGGGGCGGTAATGTGGAAATAAAACGTCAACTGGGTTGTAAACATTTGTTTTTTTTCCTCCATAAATAATTGGTCGAAACGCGAAACCGGAGTTCAAACAAAAGATGCGCTTCTGATTGAGTTTTTTTTCAATTAGCTAATAGTTCGGGGATTTTCTTTATCAGAAACCGAACATAAAACTGAAATTAAATCGAGTTGGAGAAATTCTTGGAAAAGCTTTCATCTTACCTTGCAATCGGAGGTTTTTATTTTGCTTATGAATTAGTCACAGACTCTTCATTGATGAAAATGTATGCATAATTATAAAACGATACTGCCCTAAAAATATAGGCAAGTAATCGCGAATTTCTCAATTATGATAGAAGTTGACAATCCCCTGCAATAGTCATTTGAACCTGCAGCCTCATTAAATCTGCAATAAATTAAAACCTGCCAGTTTAATCATTGAAAAAATTATTACAATTGTATTCTCTCAGAATGTAACCTACAACGGTATACTAAAAGCCATTCTGATCCTTTGGGCAAGTGCTCTGATGCTGGTGGCGATGCCATTTATTGGATTCGGGCTGTATTTCGACAAAGTAACAAAATGCTGCACGCGGTACAGGCTGGCTTCAAAGCCCATCGATGTCGCCTATGCCTATGTGTTCTTCGCTTTCGGTAAGTGAAGCTCCCCTCGCCATTTTCCCATCTTAGGTGCTGACTTCGTTTATGTATTGCGTGCAGGGCTGCTGCTGTGCCTGGGAATTTCCTGCGCTAACTTATCGGTCACTAGGTACCTTTGCCACTCGTCGAGGACCCATAAAGGCATATCGGGTCAAAGAATCAGCAGGTCGCTGAAGAGGCAGCACTCTTCGATGAGAGTTCAATGCATCAGTGCATCGACTCCGGGGGAAATCGCATTCGCGAGGCTCATGGTGGCTCTCAGCATTTCTTTTCTTATTTGCTGGATGCCTCAGTTGGTAAGAGTTAGTTATTTAAAGTCAGCAAACTTGTTTCGACTTCGGTTTATTTTTTCAGCTGAGTATTCCGTTGGCGCAGTTTGCTCCGAACCATCCGAAAAGTTTAGTTTTCTTCAGGGCAGCGGACATCCTAATGGCTATTCATTTCATGCTGGATCCATATATTTACGTGTTATTGCACCACCATTTCCCCTGCCTTAGGGTAACCTTTGAGTTTATTCCAAGACATTGCTGCTGCATCGCTTCTTTGGGAGATAAGTCTGAAGAAGATCATTCCGACCGATTTATCACTTCGTCACGCTAAATTAGAAAAAAAATTTTATATTCAATACTCTTTTTTTACCTGAACCAACAACTAAAAAAAAGCATTTTGGTTGGGAGAATACTCACAATGTGATTCTTCACGAATTCCCTTTGTTCAATCATTGTGAATGCGTATTTGCAGAACATGAAACGCTTAAAAAAGCGGGAGATAATTTCCGTTACATACTTTTTGAAGAGTTAGGGCTTTAAAATTTTATCCATTACCACTGTAAAGCAAGAAGTAAGGTTCATTATAATAAAAAAATGTATTGATATTGTTTGAGAGATCGAAATTCATTCGCCCTCTTTGGATCTAAGATCGGATTTACAATGGTCTAAAATTAGACATTGGGACGAAAATAATTTTGCAATTTTCAGAACGTAACCAAGAGGGTGAGTAGCCTAAACTACTTTTTTCATTTTTATATTTCGTTAATAAAAACTCCGGTTTTGCTATTCATGATTTTCCGTTTAATTTTAAAAGAAAGAGGCAGTTAAATTTAAATGAAATCAGCTGATGGGCTGCATGCTTGAAGGTGTATTACGGTCATGAAGACATGCGTACGATTAAGCACTATTTCGATAATTTCAATTTTATTTTGTTAATAAAAGAAATTAATTAACTCCTCGGCTACTAATCTATAATTTATCCTGGAAATAATCACTGACTTATGTAATGAAAGTGTAGATTTAAAAAAAAATTTTATCGGTTTCGTTAAATTTGTAAATGTTTTGTTGGCAACACTGAGGGAACTGTCATGGCAGCCACGAGGGGTTAATAAAAATTTACTTTTCGACAATATTTTCCTTGATTTTATTATAACTAATTTAAAATATTTTTAGTCAATTTTTTATTGTATACATTAATTTTTTATATTGAGTAATCATGAGCTAATTATTAATTTATTGTCACAGTTATTAACTTGAAAATAAACCGATTGTCTTGGAAACAGATCACCTTTCGAGATGGAGAAGTCGAAGTCTTCGGAATCGAGGGAGGAAAAGACAGAAGTGCCAGAGAAAACACCGGAGCCAGAGGTCCCCGAAAAAACAAAAGATTCGGAGATTCAGACTCAGAGGAAAAACACAGAAGAAAAGCTTAGAAAAAAAGACGATAGAAGTGTCGATCAAGTTTTGAAAGCCTTAAGCAGTCTCGGAACTAGTGAAGAAAAGCTAGCCGCATTATGCAAGAGATACACAGACATTTTAGATGAGAACAGGAAATTGCAGGTTCAGCTTAAGCAGAATGAAAAGAGAGTTGTGGCACTGCAGAGAGAAAAAGAACAGCTTCAAGCTGAGCAAGGCAAAACTGTTCTCACAAGAAGCAGACTGGAAAATCTCTGCAGGGAACTCCAAAAGCAAAACAAACAAATAAAAGAAGAAAGTCTGCAGAGAATTAAAGAGGAGGAAGAGAAAAGAAAGGCTGTTTCAGGAAAATTTCAGTCAACTCTTAGTGAAATAACTCTTTTAATGCAACAGAATAATGAAAACAATTCTAAACTCAGAGATGAAAATCTAGAAATGCAAAATAAGTTCAAAACAGTTTGTGAGCAGTATGAATTGAGAGAGCAACAAGTTGAAAAAATGTCCCAGCAGATGAAACTGGAATCTCAGTTGGCAGAGGCAAAACTAACCAAACTCAAAATAGAAATGGTGGCTGAAAAAGAATTGTTGGAAAATGAAAAAAAGCAGTTAATGATTGAACTGGCAGCATATCAGCACAAATGCCAGGAGTTGCAGAAGGCAGAAGCAGCACTGAAAAACCAAATTAGTATGTACACTGAGAAGTATGATAAGTTCCAAGGTGCTTTAGCCAAAAGCAATGAACTCTACGGAGACTTCAAAGCCGAGATGGAAAAGGTGAGTTTTTTACAATGGAAAGAAAAACAGTAAACACAGTGTTAAACTATCATTTCAGATGTCCAAAAAAATAGCAAAACTAGAAAAAGAAACTTCAGTTTGGAAGATGAGATGGGAAAACAACCACAAGACTCTGTGTCAAGTAGCTGCGGAGAAGCAACAAAAAGCTTCAGAACTGGCTTTGGCTACGAGACAACTCACCCAACTTGAGAAGCTTTGCAGGACACTTCAGGCTGACAGAACATCACTCTTAATGCAGTTGAAAAGTGAGGGGATTGCACCTAAACTTTCAGGTACTAATTTTATTTTTGCAGGAATTCGTAAACATACAGTAGCACTCAAAAGTATTTCGACAATACAAAATTTATATACGATTTTATTTATTTTATCTTGTATTCATTTATTTGTTGTATTATTTAGTGATCAATACTATTAATAATATATTTGACTCATTAAAATAACAAAATATACAAAACATAACATTTTTCTTAGTCTTCTGCTTTTTCTGTCTTTATACTCTTACTTAGTTCTATTATTTGTAATGTTTATTTATTTCTTTGTAGTTTCCCTTATATTTTAAAGATAAACTCTTTGTTTCTTCTGTTATTTAATGAATATTATATATACAAATTATATATAGCAAATGTGTGAGTTATTTTAATGAAAGCCAATGAATTTTCACTTTGTAACTCTTATGAGTGGAATACGAAAAATTTTGTATTGTCGAAATACTTTTGAGTGCTACTGTATGTTCGATGACACAAATTCTGCATTCAGCAGAATATATTATATAATATAATTGAGTGTACTGCTGAAGACATTATAGAATTACAAATACAATGTAGTTTTAAAGAAAGTAGAGAGAATACAGAACTCTCTCGGAATGCTTTTCAGGTTTACAGGTGCAGAAATTGGGAAACCCATTTTTATTTTTTTATGAATCATCGCCGAATATTATCTGAGCGATGATAGTGTGTTGAATAACTGTTGAAAATGTTAAATAAATTACTCATTTTTTGTCCGCGCAATTATTTAGAAATAATCCCCAGCTAATGCTTCCTGTCGAAATTGTGTTATAACTTTTCTTTGGGGGTTTGAAAACAGGTTTAGACTCATCCAACTTTGATTAATCTGAAAAATATCACACATTTCCCTTATTAACCACGATGATGGTGCATTGCGGGTAATCAGATGCAGTTTCTCTCTCTTTGGACTCGATCTCAGCTCTCATGTTTATTCACGCCTCTTCCATTTTAGGAGAAAACAATTCCGGTCCCGAAAATGAGTCCGAATCACGAAAGTGTTCGAGCGAAGGCTCTCAACCTTCGGAGGTTTTGGAGAACGGAAAGGATCACGAAGTGAGCCCTCCCCCGGATTCGGAGGAATCCAATTCGAACGAGACCAAAGAGTCTTCACCCGAAAACGAAAGCAAAGGGTTAACCGAGGAGAAGTTGGACGGAAGTTCCAAATCGGAGACAAACGTCAGAACGAAAAAAGGAAAAGTGAGTTGTGTTGGTTATTTAAATATAAAATAGTTTTAGGGAAAATGTATTTGCTTTGGGTCGACCTCCTAATGGCGGAGAATGATTTTGGCATCGATTGCCCTCAATTTTTTTATAATAGTTTTTTACCATTCATTTATTCATTGCGATTTTCAATGAATATTTGATGTACACTTAATTTTAATATCTATTTTCGTTTTCGACCTTTTCGAACCCAATGACTGCGTTATTCTTTCTCCGTCTCTTTCATTTCGGAATGATAATTAATAATTATTAAATTACCGTAAATGAATTTCTCAATTTATTCGTTAATATTTAATTGCAGGAAGGGTTGAAGAAGAGAAAGAAATGACGTCTCGGCCTATTATGGAGGATGACCCGGAATATTTTCGTGCTTTTTAATTCACTTGAGTGTGTCATAGTGCGGTCGAACGCACCCGAAGTAGTATTACATTTGAATCGGATGGCAATTACTTGTGCAATTTCATGTCGCATACGATTTTACGCCACCAGTGTTATTTACGGATTAAGATGAGCGAATTCATTGTTGCGTTTGCCTTAAAGCCGATGACTGCGACTTCAACCGAAAAATTGTGGATTTCAGCGGCTCATTCGTAATTTTTTCTAGAATAAACTCATTTGTTTATGTCATTTTTTTTTACCTTTTAATATTCTGTTTAAAAAAAAAATGGTTTTTGATTTGTTATTTAAGAATAAGGGAAGTTTAGTAACTTCTTTAGAATTGGTCATTTTTCTTGTCATCACGATTAGGACGTAAAATCAAATCACGTTTTTTTAATAAAATTATTATGTCGCTGACATAAAATTCTGATTTCAGATTACAAGGTGGTTTGGCATTGTGTACAACCGCTTGAATGTTAAAGAACCGCTGTTTGAACAATAGTTTTGACTCAAAATGTTGTGAAATTTTCTCTGGTTTTAAGCATATCTCACGGAATAGTTTAATTTTGCTGAACCAGCAGGCGATGAAACCTTCCATTCGTATTTGGTTCATAAATTCAATGGCATTTTCATCTCCACGTGGTTTTCGAAATCTTCCTCAGTGGTCATGACATTTATTTAAAACCCTATTAATAAATAATAACTTTTATTATAACTTTCTGCTTGACCCAATTTTTGGCCTCAAAGCCTACTCAAAAGTTACCGTTCCATCCACTTAATGCGCAACACTCGACTCCCTGGACAAGTTCATTACCATTCATTGCGCAATCTCGTCCTATCAGGTGGGTTACAAATTCACTCCGATCAAGTCTCGGAGTCATTTTTTGACAAATTTATTAGTCGGAAAGTTGAAATGACGGCTGGAAACCGTCTCAGTGTGTTACCGACTTCTGCGACCACAAAGAACCGACTTTCTATATTTCAATACCGGTTGATTAATGCGCGCTTTGAGTTATTAATAAATTATCATTAATTATTCAATTCGTGAAGGGTCTTCTTCATTTCAGCCAAGGGTGGGTTACTCCCCTTACTCCCATCCAACCGTTATCGGACTTTCCCATCTTCAGGTAAAGGCCACGTGGCCGAATTAATTAAATTCGAAATGTGGCAATCTGTGTCCACAACGGTAATGCCATATACGTAATATGAATGCTTTTAAAAAAAGAATTCCAAGCGGTTAAGCCTTTGAAATTAGGTTCTGACCTTGGTTAATGAATACACTAGAAAAGCGATGAATTTTTAGAAATTTCTACTGACTCACCGGGGGAAAAGTAAGTCTTCGGAATAACGCGTATAAACTTGTCACGGTGTGAGCCTCATATCCGCAAATGGTGGAAACTTAATAAAATTCCCCGGTCGGCCTTGTGCCACAATTAGAAAGAATGCCTCAATCGAAATAGCCTCAGGAGGCAGTGATCGATGTCGACCACAGCAGACTCTGTCCGAATCCCCAGGCTGTCGAAATCAGAGCAGAGTATCAGTAACAAGATTATCAGTAACGAATCCCATTCTGACATTTTAATGGGAAAATTATGTTTCAAGAATGCTAAAAAAGGATCGTCCAAATTTCGACAGCTCCAGTGGAGCCGTTATTCCTCATAATCATCGACCAGACGGATGTATTCTTTGCCTCCCCGTCGCCTCCACGTCAATATCTCTTAAATAGATTCACACACCTCAGGGAAAGCAACAATCCAAGGCCAGTGAATAACAAATTTCCCCCCGAAAGAAACCCCCGAGAGAAATGAGTCGCACTAAAAGAAACCGTTTGGAAGAAATGGAGGGAGGAGAAATATGGACTTTCGTCTCCAATTCAGTTTTATTCGTCCGCTGGTACCAGAAGGAATACCTGTCTCAATTCTGCTTTCGTTTGTGATTCAGGTGCGCGAGTGTCATGTTATCAAGTTATCGGATTTGAATAGAAGCCGAAACTTTCTTTCGGTCGGAGTAAGTGTTTTCGGGTATTCGGTGTTTTGCTGTGTTGTGGATTTTCAAAATTTAAAGGGTTAAAATGATCTCGCGGAGATAAAAACCGATAAAACTGATAGGTGTGATTCATATCTCTAATTTAACATTTTTAAAAAAATAAATTTACCCTTAGTTGTGATTTCAGTTATTTTAGTAAAAAATATTTTTATGTAATTTAAGGCTTTTTTAATGGCCGAAATAGGGTCGGTTTGACCGAAATGAAAACTAAACTATTTCACGTAACAATCTTTTTTTTAAAAAGTCAGAAGGTTAATCAGTTAACATTATATAAAAAAGGGAGAAGTTTATGACAACCCCAAAATTTCGCCCTCGAGTAAGATAAATGAGGAAATTAGTCCTTGTCCGACCTCATGCACTAAAAATTAACACTTTTAATTAAGATTACTTGGAGCAAAAAAAAATAAACTTTCAGATGTTATTGAAAATGTTTGTGGAATAAATTAGTATTCCCCTAAGGTTAGATTTAAGAACCGCCGTCCAAATTTGTAAAATCGCAGGGGTTTAATTGCAAAATTTATTTTATAATAAAATATGTCGCCTTGAGTCTATTTTGTCAGCTGAAAATGAAAACAAGATTCTTTCCCCCGCAAAAAACCTGTTGAAAATTCACTTCTGGAAATTCTTGAAAAGACGGATATAATTATTTAAAAATAACTATTTATCAAAAGGCCTAATCGGAAAAACCGTAGACAGTCGTAGTTGACACCATAGACACCCATAGACAGGACAAGTTGTCCTTTAAAAGGGTTAAGGAAAATCATTTCCGGTGGTCTGAGGATTTTCCGGAAGTAAAAATCACCCCTTTGAGTGTAATTCATTTCGCTTCTGCTGTGTCAGTTTTTAACTTTTCATTTTCGAATTAACGCACCACATTTTCTTTTTATCTCCGCGGGGTCGATTTGACCCTTTTGATGACCTCAAATAAGCGATTTTTTCAGTGCGCGGAAAGGACAGTGGGATGTGAAATGTGGGTTAAGTGAAAGTGTCATTCCGGATTATTCTTAATCAAAATGAGTTTATTTTTACATATTTTGTTTATAATTTTGCTTATGGGTAAGTCTGCCAAATGGTCGAAATCAGACAAAACGAGTTTCTTCTGTTACTTTCTTCTTCTTCACTTTCAACCCGTTTTATGTTAATAAATCAACCTGAATCTTCGGTGCAGAAGGACTGAACGAAGAACACCGTCAACGGACGCATCAATTACGACAGACTTAGACCGTTTCCCCGTGGTTTGACGAAGTTTACCGGATGAATAAACCTGTACATAAAAAATGGACTAATGTTCCGATTAATTGTAAGAACTCGCCTGAAGGAAGAAGGGATACAAAGACGTGTTGGCTAATATTCCTATCGCCTCTAATCTATACTTATGGGCGTTGGTTGCCATAATTTTGTAAAATAAAAATTGCAGTAATAGGCTTTGCGTTACAATGCCAAGTCTCTGCGATTTACTAATCAAACCCCAAAATTTTGATGAAAATATTGAGAGGAGACACTTTCATAGGGTGGCAGCACTGAGTGCGCGCCTTTTCTCCTGAATGTAACGGAAACATGTCAATTTAAGAGCGATTTGTTAATTATGATTATATTTCTAAATAAAGTGTTTTTGCGAGGGGTGTTTAATCAACCCTTAAATTATAACAAATAAAATAAATGTAAGACTTTGTATCATCTGCTGTATGTAAGTATGATATTTATAGAATTATGAAACCAGTGAATGAATTAACGGTCAACAATGTTTTGAAATTCGTGTCTGCAAAAAACAGACTTCCTACGGCTAATCTCATATCATATATATAATCATATATATTTATCAGCCTGCGATTATAGGAATTTATTAAATTGTAAGATCCTTCCATAACAAAACAGCTATTGTGATTAATAAATACGGTTTCATAACGTAAACTTACATAAGCCATTATTCTCTTCTTTTGCCATTCGGTTATTGAATTGGATGTGCTCTCTTCACACAGATATTTCCTTTTTGTGAATTTCGAACAGATAATGTGAACAGATAATCCATCCCCCAAAGCAGACTTCCGGCCCGCTCACGAGTAACCCTTTCATGTCATACAAACGTTTCTTTCAACCTTCGCCCGGGAAATGTATCAAAACCTTAACCTTGAAGCTTTCTAAATATCGAAGCCTTGATTTGGAGTGAGCAAAAGCCGAGTCTGAGGACGTAATGTGATTAAATGTCGCAGTCCATCATTTCTTCCATCGCGGGCGAGATTTTTCATCTCGTCTTTGAAAGTTTACTTGGAATTTGAGTCGAAGGTTCAACGGTTTTCCTTAAGAAAAAGTTAAGGTCAATCTTCTATTCAGACACATCTTAAACTGGATTTACCGGAATCTTTTGAAACTTGAATGAACGACTGACCGAATTTCATCATCGAAATATTTTGTTTCATCCGGTTAACTGCCCTAATTATCAAACTGAAAAAAAAAAAAAATATACTCAAAGAATTATAATTTTCGATACCACAAAAACACTTTCTACAGTCAAATGTAGAGCATAAACAGATGATGGAAGGCATGAAAGAGAAGAACGCAGATAAAAAAAAAACAATATTAATCACTCTTGAAACCCGGAAAGGGTTAAATTAAAAACTGTGAGGCAACTCATGGAAAAAATTATAATTATACAAGACCATGAGAACCAAATTAAACTCAAAAATTTATGGATATTTTTATTTATTTACTATATACTTACTGTTAATTTTATTATTTTTAATTATTAATACATCTTATTTTAATTAATAATTAAAAGCATAGTAATTACAATAAGTACAATTGTGATTAATATGATATATATTTGTTGTTTATTTATTTACTGTATACTTATTACTAATTTTATTATTTTTAATTATTAATAAATCTTATTTTAATTAATAATTAAAAGTATAATAATTACAATAATTACAATTGTGATTAAAATGCTACATATTTGTTGTTTATTTATTTTCTATATACTTTCTGTTTATTTATTCTCTATATATTTGTTCTTTATGTATTCTATATAAATTTATTGTTAATTTATTCTCAATATATTTGTTGTTTCTTTATTTACTATATACTTATTGTTTACTAATCCTCTATATATTTATTGTTTATTTATTTACTATATACTTAAAATTTATTTATTCTCTATTTATTTGTTCTTCATTTATTCACTCTATACTTATTGTTTTTTTATTTATTATATATTTATTGTTTACTTATTCTCTATAAATTTGTTGTTTATTTAATTACCATATACTTACTGTTTATTTATTCTCTATATACTTATTGTTTATTTATTTATTACATAATCACTGTATATTATTTTATTTTATTTTTATATATAGTAGGTAGGCTTCTCTGCCCCCCTTAATTTGGACTCATAATTTTATATTATTTATTTTAATTGTTTTTTGTAAATTTGTATCTGAATTTAATTTTGTATAGTTTTATCTGAATCTTTTGAAATTCTTATTGTGATGAATTCAAATTGTATTAAAAAAAACTTTGTAAAAAATAATCTCTAAAACTAAGGGTGAAATAGGGAAGAAATATATTATATAAATGGATTTTTATGTGTAATACACTGGTAATTTTTTTTTTAATATAAAAAATAATGACTTTCCCCAAATTTCTAATTACTTTTAAAATGTTTTCAATCTTCTTCGAAACTGTTACCCCAACGACACGCTGTAAATCTTCAAAGCTTTCGTTTTTAATTCTTCCATTCGGTTTCATTACCCTTTCGTTTTCAAATTAGTTCTGTTGGATTCTTAAGAAAGTTAGTTAATTTACACAGTTAAAATTGGGAGTCTGGAAAAACCGGATCGTCATATCATTGCTGTACTTAGCATGTGGTTGACTGGAGCCCTGATTTCTAGTTTATTTTCCTTTCTTGTTTATTTATGTAGGAATTGCTTGTTTATTTTTGTTTTACTATTTTCGGATTTTAAAATCAACCGTAAAATGGGTCACAAAAACCGTAAAATGGGTCACAAAACGGGAATACCTATAAACACCAATATGAGGTGTATTTTTGTTATTTTTCAGTGATATCCACTCTGATGTAAAAAGTCATTAACGGGAACTCAAATTAACAAACCATTGTACTATAATTTTAACATGCTGTCTTAATTAAACACTAGGAAAAGCATAGCTGACCCGATGAGCTTAACTGACCGTAACAAATCATACAATTTTATTGCAATGATCAGCTTAAATTGAAACATTAATCTTCCTGACTGAAGAGTGAAACAGTAAAGGTGAACCATGTTTATCATGAACTGTCTTCAACGGAAAGGACATTTGTGGTGCACCTGAGTTTTATTCAGGACGCGGATGTAAAATAAGGGCTCTTATGAAAAGGCTTTTCTTGAAGAGGCTCAATCGATTATTGTCCGACCCAAAAGCGACCGTTATTTCAACAACTCGAAACCCTTTTTGCTCTTTTTCTTCGTGTCGGATGACTCGGCCAAT
Organism: Brueelia nebulosa; assembly: GCA_028293925.1. Lineage (NCBI taxonomy): Eukaryota > Metazoa > Arthropoda > Insecta > Psocodea > Philopteridae > Brueelia > Brueelia nebulosa. Next base: position 64,484 of record JAQIBA010000194.1, read on the forward strand.
ACACGAATATCTTCTCATGGTGCATTTGCAAGTTTTAATGTGTTCTCCTGATTTTCTGAGCCTTCTTCCTCAATTTTTATAGAAAGTTTGTGGGCCCCTTGCGGAGTTAAATTTTCCTTTTTTGCTCATTCGACGTTTTCTCTTAGGAGTATTATAAAATCACGAAGAGTTAGCGTAATTGCATTTGGAAACGTGCCATTGCAGATGCGAATGCAGATACTAATTTTTGGTATGGGGCCGGTCCGATTTTGGCAGCCACAATTCTGTATTTATGGAAATTCAAATTAAATAATTATACCGTTATACTAAAAAAATCAGTGTTTTGGACTTTGACCAAGAACGGTCGTGGGGTCATAAAAGCTTCTGGCAAATATAAAACAACCAAATTTGTAGTGACATTAGACTTTGGTCTGCCAAAAAAAAATCAAATTGAGGTACCAAATGGTATTCGCATTGTGAATTAATCATATTTGAGTTCGCCATTTTACTGTAAATTATAGATGACGGGTTTTGCAACTTCCGACAAGTCTCCGGATTTTAACCCATTGAGGTCGTATAAAATTTGGGGATGGGTATCTATTGGTAGGGGTTAATTTCTATCGAAAGAGCAGGGATACATACAGATACATACAGATGTATACAGGGATACAAATCACGCAAGTTTACGATGGATAAATAACATTTAGTAATTCTTTCGTGAATTTTTAGATATGTTTTAGATGTCTTTATTCAATATAGACATCTAACCCTTTGCGGTCGTATAAATTTGGACATGGGTATCTATTTGTCGGGATTAATTTCTTTGGAAAGAGCAGGGATACATATAAATAATATTCAGTAATATTTAGTAATATTTTAAGATGAGAGAATCTCTAATTACTGCTAAATACAATTTATAAAATATTCTTTCGAATTCTACAGTGTTCAAAAGACGACACCTCTTGCACAAGTTTTGTCTCTAATCGATGGAGCATCGTATTAGTTCTTTAGACATTGAGGTTCCCTCAGGAAAAGTTTAAACTGATATAGGTTTAAAAAATAAATATATAAAAATATATAAAATAAATTATATAAAAATATAAAGTTTAAACTGATGAATGCATACAGTATAAGATTGGTATAGTTCCTTACTGTGGTGTCTGAGAGTAGACATACGACTGCAAAGAGTATAGGAATGCATACAGTATAAGATTCGTATACTTCCTTGCTGTGCTGGCTGAGAGTATACATACGACTGCAAAGGGTTAAACTGATATAGTAATGCATACAATATAGGATTCGTATAGTTCCTTGCTGTGGTGACTGAGAGTACACATACACCGCAAAGGGTTAAAACTCAAATTCTCATATACTAATTAGTTTCTTATAATCAGCATTAAAATCCGACGCCCGGTGTAAAGTTCACGGCTGCCGACACATAAAGATTGGGAAAGCGCTTTGAAATTCCCTTTTTCGGGGGAATAACGTCCTTAAATTCAAATATCCTTATCGCCGTGAGGCAGTAACGATAAACGTGGGTTCACCTCACATGACCGACAGACGCCTCCCCTAATACTTCTTCCACTTACACCGAACTGACCTACGTTTCTCTTTTTCTATACCTTTGTACTAAAATGTTTTTTTCTGATATTCCCGCCAAAATAGTAACGCAGCCTGTATTTTACAGCTTTGTCCTGGCGGGGGGGGCTCTGCACTTGCGTGCTAGAGTCCGATTTCGGTTTCACTCTCAACTGCCAGTTCAAAAAATCCAGCATTTTTCGGGTGAGGAATCTCGGAGGGGTCAAGGGTTACGTCGGCCTGGGTAAGTCCTTCTTCTTCTTTTGGTTTTTCTGCTTTTTTGCATAGGCTTCTGTCTTGGCATGAAGCGTTGCATGCGCTCGGGTGACTGGTTTTGGAAATTTATCCAAATGAGTGGAAATGTTTTATGCAACCCCTCCCCAAAATAAACCCTCCGTTTTGGTAGCATCTGTTGATTGCATCGCAGATTCACAATATAATCGATAATTATCTTTCGTTCGTTCGTTCCCAGAACGAATACAATATCACCGGTCAATGCATATTTGAATTCATTAGATAAATCATTAAAATTTATTTTGTAATCCTCCGTTGCGTCATTTAAATGACTCTTTGCTTTGAATTAATGCTCATGATGACAGTTGCACCTTCGACATGCCTAATTTTCCAGTGGCGAAAACTACAGGGAATTGCGGGGAAGGTTTCAAGCAGAAGAAAAACCGCTTCATAACCTCAAATCGAGTGCCCTTGTTCAGATTAATCATGGCCGATCCTGTACATTTTGAATTAACAGAAGGGTAAACAAAAAGTATCATTTGAGTGAAAAATTTAGACTTCCGAAGGACTTTCTCCCATTTGAAATAATTCAACTTTTATATGTACAACCTAATCCATATTTGCTGCCCTCAGGGGGTTGATTAATTTTTGTCGCAGAAATTGTAAACACCCTGCGGTTTCTTAACTTCTTCTCATGTCTGATTCAAGGCTTTCGGAATGACGGACAGTTATGTTTTGCAGATCTGGTTTGACCAATATTGAGCACTCCGAATATTCTACTTTCTTTTTATGTAATTTTCGCGTCTGAAGGAGATTCCAGGAGTCGCTCATGATTATGATAATTGCCTTCGTTTGGTTTTGCAAATTTTCAAATCGGTCGAAAAAGATGTAAAAGCGAAGTTCTTTCGAAATGTGTGAACGCGGCAGAACGCGGCGGCGGAGGGAATAATTGCCATTGTCGCAGTTATATCATTCGTTTCAAAATTATTTCTTTGTATTCTTTACAAAGATATATGCGAAATGCGAGAATTTTAGAAAATTAATTACTAGCGCAAATAAAACGGTGCTTTCGAAAAGAATTGAGGGTTCGGCTTTTGTCAGCGGGCGCTAATTTAGGATTGTAGGTCCTCATCTCTTTATTTATGTATCTGGGTGCGGTCTCCTTCCGTTTGCCACTTATTCAGCAGGAGTGCTTCATTTGTGGACTACTTGTGGGCAGCCAAAACACGGCGAAAGTGCCTGCCCACTCTCAATTCATAACGCGAACCGACTTTCTGTCTCTTTGTGAGTTCTCTTGGGCCGCGTCGGTGCCCGGAAAACGCCATAGAGATGAGCAAATTACGGCGCTGTTATGCGAGCACTTCTGCGAAATCCATTCAAAGTGCTCACTGACACAAAAGGAAAACGGTTTGGACATTTTCATTGTTATCTCGAGCCGTTTCAATGGTCCGGTTGTCACGACCACGTCAGAACCACTTACTCAGTCAACAGAGCGTCTGTCTTAACTCCACACACCCACCATTTCATGAACGAAACAAAAGAGATGCCAACTTCTCCTAAACACCGCCAATTAACCGCTTGTGCACCCAAAGACCCGTGACGGATTCCCGAATCTGTTTGCACGGCATTTGCATGATGACCACTCGAGGAGTTGGTCAAGGGGCCCCCGAGTGGACAGCAAACTTTGACTTCCATCCGAGGCCCTTTATGGCGGTTTTTCGCCAGCAACCGACTTCCTTTCATTTCGACGTGACGCAACCAACAATACATTCACACTAATGCCTAAACCAGTTCATGAATTTCTAATTAATTACCTCTGGGCCGTTCTACGATTTTCTTGGCTGACTTTTCGGACTCGTAAAGGCTGACGAATTTTCCTCACAAGGGCAAGAATATTCACTTTGGAGGTTTCGTTTCGTAACCAATTCCTCAACTTCTTGTCTCGGGATAAGAGGAAATGAGCGTTGAAACCAAAACATCGTGCTACACCTTTTATCTCCCAAATTAAGATAAATTGTAATTTTTTAAATGCACAATAAATAATGTCTTATGTCCTTTTCCTCACTCATCAGTTTCTCTAAATTCTCAATTTAGTTCTGTAATTGTTTTATATTTCTCACTTTCAAAAGATCTTTTGCGCAATATTTAATAGAATTCAATTGATTTCCTTGGAGCTGGAAACTAAAAGTTGAGGTTACTTCTTTTTAAGGTTACCTGGGGAAAAAATATGCGTACGCCTTTTTTTTTCTATTATATCCGACGTGTCCGATATCCGGGCAATCACATCGATATTTCTGTGGGTTTACAATTAATTTTCATACGTGCATTTTCAAGGTCATATGGAAATTAATTTCCCGCACAAATAGAAAGTTCCTCAAAAGGTGTACAGGTTGGGGTGACAATCAGCTGATTCATTTCGGAGATGTGGGCCGTTAAGCAAAGCATAACAAAAGGAAAGAGCGCATTCGCAAATGAACGGGAAAAGCGGATCCGAAGATTAATTTTTTTGCAAATCATCGGCTGGAAGAATCGTGACGGAGAAAAATTATTGAGGCAAACGGTTAATAATAAACTGTGAAAAATTGAAAGTATTCAGAACTGCAATTGGTTTGTTTCGGTTTCAGTAAAAAATTCACTTCCAAAAAAAATTGAATTTCATCTTCAGTTCAAATAATGAGAACGCCGATTTGGCAAAACGTTTCGAAAAAGTGGTTTCCGGGTCAAAGAAAGAAAGGATTAATTGAAATTTTTTTTTTTTTCAATTGAAACTCTTTGAAGCCTTCCGAAGGCTCTGAAAACCTTTCAAAAAAATCACGTCTCGATAATATTTTTGCGTGACTCCGTTGAGTTTTTTCGGTCAAATATGGAACAGCCCAAACACAATTTTAGTCTTCTCCAAGGCTTTCTTATAACATTTACCTGAATAATTATATTAGTTTTATAAATATTAGACTAATATAATAAAAATAATAATAAAAAGAAAACCTAGAATGGCTCGAAAACGGAGTCAGGGTCAAGTGACTTTTCCAAGTATTGCACAACTAAAAAATTTCAATATGTGTTCTGAGCAAGAACTATTTTTTTTTACGTTTCATGTCGAGTTTTGGCCATTTTGAGTGGGAACAGTTCCTCCCCCTCGGAGAGAAAACACGAAACTCGTTCGATCGAAAGCCTTTCCGGTTTCGTCTTCTAATTTAGTCAAATTAACGGGTTAAATTATGCGAAGAGAGCGGAAGTCGTGTCAATCGAAAGCTAAATTGTTCCATTGGCCAACAACCACCTTGTTTGTTTTCCCCGGTTCACATTGATTCGCATAATCGGCAAGAGCCTTGTCACATGAGAGATTAGGGGATCAGTTGCGGAGTTTCGCCTACGTGAATGTCCTCATTCCGCGCGGAATCTTCCGCTAAATTATACTTAAATTGGATTCCATTAAAAAGAGAGAGAGAGAGAGAGTAATTGAAGTTTTGAAAGAAAATTTTGTTGTTTTGATTGCTCGGGAAATACCAATTAGTGCACCGGTGAAGGCTTTTTCTGATGGCAAAAGAGAAACACAAGATATGGTTGGTCACTCAACTGGATTTAAATTTCTACATTTGGCCAAAATTATATTTGGAAATGTTCAAAAGTCGAAAAGATGAGGAAGTTCGATTAGAATTGTACGCACTCAAAATCAACACCCAGACTGTGTTTAATGATTCGTCTCAGTTGCAAACCTGACATGACACATGACCCGAGTGAGAAGTATCAATGCAAGGCCAAAAGTCTCGGTTTTGCCCATCGGCTTCACTCCCAGAGAGAAATTTCGGCCAATTTATCGGTTCAAATAACAAATGTTCCGCCGTTTCTTTGTCCAAATGCGATTGAGATCGAACCTGTCCGAATGGGCTGACCAATTGGGGATTCCGAAGAGTGTTGTTTGCGAAGGGAATCAGGCGTCGGGGCCAATGAGGCCAAGGTCTCGAAGTGTGTGAGAAATGAAATTTTTTCAACCCCCTCAACTGTGTTGTAATAAATCTTGTAAAGGACTTCGTATTGATTATAATATTAATTCGAATGAAGCAACTTTTAAGGTTGTTACCACTAACCCACTCGCGGGATAAACACTTAAATGTTTACTTTATTTCTATGTACTCTCACAAACCGGACATAATTCGGTATGTGCGGTCACCGATCGATTTGCCCACTTTCTTTTTCACCGATAACAGTGAACCTGTTTTGTCTAATTTCAGGATTCAGCGTGGGGGATGAGCTCGGATTCGGGCAATCTCTGTCCAATCTGGAGGGGAATAAGAGAAGATCGACCAATGGGAGAAGCTCAGGATTGTCGGCATTCATGGACGACGAGAATTTCGTGAGTTGTATTCACCGATCGCTCTTCAATTCTGTATCTCCCAGATAATTTTATTCATACAATGACCATAAACCGCTGAACCGACTTTTGCCAACGTTCTCACAACTTCCCTCACCGGTAACTTTCCCGCGGGGCACTGACATAAATTAATTACTCAAGTCTCGACACTTTGCAAGGTCAGTTTTCCCCATTCACTTTTTACATAAAAATTAATTTTCTCGTCGTTGGTCTCGATGATTGCCTGTGCACGAGACGTATCCCAATGCGTGTGGATGTTTACACGGAGGGAAAGCAGAACGCACAACGCGAGAATTTTTTCTGCAAATAAAAAGTGATAATTTGTGTGGATGTGACGAAAATCCGTCATGGTGGGACGGTTTTTTGCGGGTTGCAAAACCCCTACGAAAAGTGGAAGAGCCTCGGGGGTGTTTTCGAAAGCTCCTCATTTCCATAAACCTGTACTTAAAGGGTGGATTAGTCAAAAAAATCATCGTGCTTTCCTTCTATACAAAGTGACCGACAAATATTTGTACATTTCCACGTCTTAATAATCAAAAGCTTTAGGTATAAAAGGCGAACACTCGCTCCTGCCAACGTGACCTTAAAGTCGGAATTTTTAACTAGAAAGTCGAGGGGAAATTTAAGTACAACGACCAACTTAATTAGTCGAGTTTAACCTTTGCCCGGTTTATCGTACAATTAAGGGGGTTTGGCTTTGTTTATTTCTATTGCACTTATTCGTATGTGGATCCTTTATTTACCAAATGACTGGCCATTAAACAAAAGCATAATATTTGACTACTTCCCACTTACATAAAAATGGAGAGACAGTTTCGGCAAAAAGTATTTATACAAAGACCCCAACCTGTATTTGCTAATGATTTTTTCATTACATCGGCAAACATTTCACCGAACGAATGACCTAACTAATGCAAACGCTGAGGTTAACCGGAAGTATATAAATGATTTCGCGCTTAGTCACCGCTCTCATTGAAAATTACAGGTGAACAAGAAGTCAGAAAGTGCCAGAATGTACCAGGGCCTCAACGCGCGCCCCTACAAATCCACACAGATGTCCACGATCCCTCCGTTCAAGCCCATCCCTCCAGCCGATAAGTCACCCCCTGCGAAACCGGTCACCGGTTACCTCGTCGGACCCGTCCTCGCCCTCGACAGCAACGGCACCAGACCGGTGAGAAACCCCGGTTACTCCGCCAACACCATACCGAGTTTCCACACTCTCCCCGCGTCCATCTCCAAGATACAGTCATCTGTCAAAGCACCTCAGGCGTTTAAAAACGCTCTTCAGCAAGCCACAAACAACTTTCAGGTATGTTCACCGCTTAACCGTCCTTAAAAACTGTCAGGTACACCGCAACTCCATTTCAGATGCAATCTTCTGTGAAGAATACACTCACCAGCAACAAACTCTCCCATCGAACTCCCCTCTTCCCCGCGAGTGCTCCACAGATGATCAACGTCGTACAGCCGCAGATCGACAGGGTATCGTCCAACAACGCCCCATCCCCTCCCAAACTCCTCCCCACGGCGATCCCCGTCTCCAACTCCGTGACGACGGAAAAGCCGAAACCAGCCGACAGCGTTCCCACGGGAATGATGGCGGACACGGTGAAAACTCTCTCTCAGGCCACAAACATAAGTGTGGAGGCCCTCGCGGCGGCCATCACGCAGAAGCAGCAGCAGCTGCTTAAGCAACAAAAGACTCAGAAAATCGTGACGACGACCACCGAAAGGTCGACCCCCGAACCGAGCCGAAAGTACCCATTGGCGGCACCCAGTCGGGTGATGAACGCACCCCGGGAGTACTACCCCGTCGGCTACGAGAAGAACTTCGACGACAACTTCGTCTCCCGGGTGGAGCTCCCGGAAACTTCCTTCTACTGCGGGGAACAGAAACACTTCCCCGGGCTGTACGCCGACGAGGATCTGGGCTGCATGGTGAGTCCTTTCTGTGGTTCTGACCCCGGTTTCATTTACGCAGAAGGTTTTCGTGGCTGCCCTACAATTCGTGGAAGGTGTTGACCTTTGAATTCATTAGGAGATGCAATCGCCGGCCCTTTAACGGATTTATTTAATAGTCGAACCGCTGAGGACGTAATATTTCAAAACGACGTCTGATTGTGTTGCTGATTACTTCAGACGATAAAGAAATGTTTGAGCAAACAATTCGCCGCCAGAAAAAATTTGATGAAATGATATTCAAATACTCGATGAATCGCATAATTGCACCCAGTGATATGCTAATTATGATCTGATTGGCTGAATCTTTTCAACAAAGAACAGAAACTTTCCGATTGGGAAAGTTTGGGGGGTTGTCCCTGACCTCCCCTTTTTCTGTTTCCGCACGTGTTGAGCTCCTCCAATAGTTTCCCTTGGTTCAGGGAGGGTTGGGCGTCCTTCCTCCCCCCCCCCCTCCCCCCCAAATAAAACCCGCCTCGTGAAAGAGCACTAAAATGTCGTTACCATTACGCGTTATGATAATTTGTCCGAAGTAAATTTTACAAGAATTACGACAGAGCAGCCTTGCCGTGATTATCTGCTCGCAGTTACATGCATCCTCCCGTGATTATGGTTACGTGATGAGGTGAAGCCATCGGGAGAGGGTCAGGAGAGGATTGTTCGATTCGGAAAAGTCTCGGAAACCCCGATCAGGTACGGAGAACCGGGGCATTACGTGCGCGACACGTGAAAGTAAATTCAACGGATTTTAATTAGGAAACAAAACATTTGCGTTCGCTTTCTAAATGAAAAAAAAAGGCGAAAAACCAGATGGATTAGGTTCAGGTTTTCAAGGTCATCGATACGGTCTCTCCGGAAGTGCATCTGTGAAAATCAGATCATACGGAGTGCAATGGCTGTCATTTTCTCGGCCGACTTCTTCGTGTCGTTGTTTAATTGCGTAACAAACGTTTTTAAATTACGCGGTTACGATCGAATAAAATCCGTGAAAAGTCGTTAAGGGCAGAGAGTAAATAGTTTTTTGTGTGTACACACACCCTCGGGGTGTAGCACCAGTGGAAAAATTGCTACAGTTGCTTCACAACCTGAACCTATTAAGGGAGCATTAAACTCGTCCATTTACCTTGATGGGCAAGTTCCCGTATATAAATATATACGACATAAGTATGTGACTTGCGTATGAAACGGTGTTTCTCTCTCAGTTTTGATGATATACTCCCGAGGGACGTCTCATTGCAATTCGAACACGAACATTCGTTGTCTCAATAACTGTTCGCACTCTAAACAGATGCCAACAAGTCTTCAATTCCGAATGTCGTGGCAGCAGCGGGGGGTCATGGTCCATCTGCCAGTTCCAATGTGGAAAATTATAAATTATAATCTGATGTATGAATATATGTGAAAGTATGATGATTGGGTTTAGTGGGACAGGTATAAGTCTTTGACGGGGTTATTGAGGGTTGGAAGGAGATAATGGATGAATGAGTGATTAAGGTCGTGGCTGTTTAGTGGTTTACGTCTTTTGATGACAGGGCAAATCCATTATTTTAAACTGGGTTTTGGTTTCCTTCGGGTGTTAATGAGCAGAAGACCGTGCCCAAGTCTAATGCAATACAGTATAATACACTAAAATGTCAAAAAATATTTTATGCTTAAATAAACAAATCAAATATAAACGATAATCATTATTTACATAATTAAAAAATTCGGTTTGTAATCAAAATATACAATACAATATATACAAAAATTGACTATACGAAATATATAATAGACTCATAAAAGTTAATGGAAATGAAGACATTTTAAAAAGCACCACTTAAAAGCATTATTTTCGAATTTCTTTTATATTTATTATGTCTATAAATTAATTAATTATACACAATTTAATAACTTATTATAATGTAATTTAAAAATAAATTTAACATTGTACCAATTTATTAAATTCTATTTATAACATATTTATTTTGTAATATTTATAAAAATCGGTTTGTAATCAAAATATACAATAATATTATACAGTACAAAATAATAATATACGATATTAACAAAATATATAAAAGACTCATAAAAAAAATGGAAATGACACTGTAAAAATCACCACTTAAAAGTATAATTTTCTAATTTATTTTACATTTATTATATCTATAAATTAATTAATTATTCAATTATACACAGTTTAATAATTTATTATATTGGAATTTTGAAATTAAATTAACATTAAATTAACATTTGTATGAATTTATTAAATCATATTAATAAAAGATTTATTTCATGATATTATTATTTCGAGTAAGAAATTAAGTTTAATTTCCTTAAATTTATTAATTAAATTTTTAAAATCTTATGAGTAATTCATTAACTATTTATTTTGCTTCTTTATATTAGTTTTTACTTTTTTACATTACTTTACATTTACTTACTTATATTTTTTCTTTACTTTATATTAATTTTTATAATCATTTACCCCTTTATATAAATTTAATATATAAAATTACATAAATAATTGATAATGTTAATAAAATGTGTTAATTATGATTTTTTCTTATAAATATATGTATATTTTCTCAATAAATAATTATTCATAATTCAGAAAAAAAAAACGGTTTCAATAATTTCCATTTATAAAAAATTAAAATTCTATTATATATTTCTAAAATATTATTTCTGTTCTTCTATTATATTATTAAAATTATTTATCAATATTAATATAAACTTTATTTCGCCGTTGAGCATTAAAGTAAGTGACTACAGTATTTTAAAAACAAATTTACAGTAACTTAAAACTACAGAAAAAGCAGACAGAAATAAAAAATAAATATATAAATGTATAACTAAAAAATAAAATAGTAAATAGTTTCATAAATAAAAAATAAAACTTCTGGTTTATTAAAATCATTTACTAATTATAAAATAAAGCGGAAAAAATAATTTCTTCCGTCGATGTAAGATATCATTAGGTAATAATCCGCAGATGCGCCCCCACAAGGGATGACGCCTCCACCCCTCCTCATCCCCTCCCTCCGTGACTCCCCTTTCCGGTTGGCGGGCACCAGTTGCAGAGCTGATTATCAGAGCAGAACGCAAGTAGGTTCACTGTTCCCCAGAACGGGCGCAGGTCACGTAAAAGTTAAAAGCATTGTCATTTGCATAATTACGCGGAGATTATTACTATAGTCGTCGTTACTCCGCGCGCGTTTCTTCCCGAGTCGTCCTCAGTTTCTCAAACTAAAAAAAAAAAAAAATTTCCCTCGTTTTGTAACTGTCAGTTTTGCAGCTAATTGACGGCGAAAGAAATTAATCACCTTCGCAATCCGATCGTGTTCGTTAAGTGTTGCGACAAGGGGTACATTCGGAGCGAGACGGACTTTCCCTCCCCTTTTGTGCAATCTGAAAGGGCGCAAACTCATCTGCCCACCCGGTGATGGACATGTGGGCACAATGTTTGCCGACGCAACACTGTAAACACTTTTGTTAATGGGAAATCGATTGCGGGACGGATACAGTGTTGGTCGTATTTGGGACGGTTCGTCGTGATTAGGCTAATTAGGGGGGATGCAACGGAAACTGCGATGCAGCGAAATTGTTTGCCCCTGCGCAGGTCAGGTTAATTGTGGTTGCAGAGGGCAGACGTAATCATGTCGGTCTGTTCCGCGAAAATGTTTCAGGTCTTCCACGTGTGCGCCTTCACCGATGACGGACTCATTATGAAGAGTTTCCTCTGCCCCGAATCCACCCTCTTCGACCAGTCCATCCTCAAGTGCAATTGGTGGTTCTACGTGGACTGCAAGTCCTCGAAGAAGCTCTACGACTCCAACATCCCCATCTCGAAGAGCTACCAACTCATGAAGGCCCTCGCCTTCTTCTCCTCGTACAACAAGCAGAGGTGATCGCCATACAGAGACAGTTCCTTGCAGACAGAAGGGCAGACAGTGCAGCCGACGCTCCCCCGAAGGCCCTTTCACATTATTTAACGCTTATCCGTTATTGATATTATTTGTAGTGAATTTATTTATTTTTAATAATAAACGTTTTTACAATTGTTATGGAGTGTAATGCATTGTCCTTTGTCGGTCACCCCTCAAGGCCTCAGAGGTGCAAGAGGATGTTGGCAAATGTGGGACGGATGCACCATATCGCTCCCATGTGTGGTGCACTGGCACCTGTCGCCGCGCACCAACCGCGAGGTTCCGTTAGGCGTCTCATTCGAATGAGTCTTCGGGAGCAGGGGCGTATGCCCGCGAGGCCCCATTAACCCACCTCCGGGCACTCGAAGCTCGTTACAGTTTCGAGACAATGAAGTGATTGGCGGGCATTGTTTCCTTATTTTGGTTCGGTCACGTAATCGAGCGTCTTTTCTGGCGGTCATCGAATCGCTTAAGTGGTTTATTGGGGAAACGAAAAGGTGATCGGGGTTAATAAAGAATGAAAGAAAGATGAAAATGACTGCTTAATGAATAAGCGACGTTACGTAAATATATTTCAAATATTCGTTCATCTTCGGCAAAACCAAAGAAAAAATACATAAAAACAAGAAGTACGCTTTACTTAATGGAATACTTATGATGACAATTTACATTTCTGAGATATCTAAAAATGGTGTAAGTATTTTAATCGCAGAGGTTGAAAGTTAGAAAGTTTCTGGGAATGACTTTATCTGACCACATTTTATAACTACTCAAGTAAAATGTAGCTTTGTAATTTAATATGTTTAATTCTACTTATTATTCAATTCAATTTTTTCAAAGACTCGGATGTTCGTGGTATAACCCATTGAGTGCCACCCAAATTCGGGGGAGAGGTTTTATTTTGAAGTGTACATGAAAGTTTACAAAATATAATTATATACAATATTGTATTGGCATTTACTCCAATTTTTATTTAAAAAAAAAAAAAAACACTACCGGAAATTTGTCTATCAAATTTCTGTATCAGATTTTAGAATCAAATTCCTACGCTGAAATTACTGTATGAAAAATTCCACTACGAGATATCTCGTAGCTGGTGTCACTGGATGAAATTCCTCCGCTGAAATTACTGTATGAAGATTCCTCTAGGAGAAATCCCGTAGCTGACGTTACTGGATGAAATTCCCGTTCTGAAATTTCTGTATGAAGTTACTGTATGAAAAATTCCACTGAATTCACTGGATGAAATTCCTGTGTGCAAATTTCTGTATAAAATTAGTCTATGAGAAATTCCACTACGAGATATCTCGTAGCTGGCATAACTGGATAAAATTTCTTTTCTGAAATTACTGTATGAAGTTACTGTATGATAAATTCCACTACGAGATATCTCGTAGCTGACAACACTGAATGAAATTCCTGTGGGGAAATATCTGTATGAAATTACTGTATGAAAATTCCACTACGAGAAATCTCGTATCTGACATAACTGGATGAAATTCCCGTGTAGAAATTTCTGTATGAAGTTACTGTATGAAAAATTCCACTACGAGATATCTCGTAGTTGGTACTCAATGGGTTAAAACTAAAACAAAGAAAATAGCAGAAGCAAAAGCCTCGAGAGTTCCGTTCAATGCATTGACTCGGAAACATTAAAATTCTTCTTTTAATCGATGTTAATTATTTAGATTAATCACCTTTCTATTTCTATCAGAACACGATGAAACAGATTCAGAAATGAGTGTGGCCCCAAAGTAGGTTACTCAGTTCAAAACCCCTGACAGCAAAGTTTTATTTATTTGTTTTTAATTAATTTGTTCTTCCACTCAATGATTCCTAAAAACAATGATTGATGATCGGCCGTTGCGGTGTTTTGGAGCGAAGAAGATTTCGGTTATGTCAAACGGTCTGCTCGATTGACATCATTTATGATTTGTGGGTTTTTTTAAGAATGTGAATGAAAGAGAATTAATGCTCCGGAATGTTCAGCAGTCAGCGACTTTCATCTTTAAAAATTAAGTGATTTTCCGAAAGAAAACTAAAAGCGCCTGCAGAATAAAGTTCCGCTTTTTGCAATGCATGAAAGTCAAACATATTGCATAGTTAATGGAAATCAGGCGGATGACTCATCGCTTTCATAACCGTTTTTTTTTATCGGAATTAATTTACAATAAAATAAATGAAATGACGTTCCATTATAACTGATTCCGCTTTCCAAGACCTAATGCCATTAAATTTTTATTCTCATGTACAGACAAACTCGTCAGAACTAGATCCAGTTCACCGTGAATTTTTCTATAAAAAAAACCACCACATTACTCTTCTAATAAAATATTATACTGAGTATTAAATGCTTTCCCATGTTGGATAATTTGTAATTATAATCGGCGATAACTTTTTTATTGTTACTTGCGAAATCTCGTATAAATGGCGCTTTAATCAGGCAGTGCGAAAATAAAGCAGATCCGATATAAAACAGGAGGGCGAAAGGGTGAAAGCGTTCTGGAAAACGACCTTTGACCTAAAAGCCACGTTCATTTGACCAAAGCAGAAAAGAAACAATTCACAATGGCTTTTCCAAAATCCGGAATTATTTGCAGACGTCGCCGTTTTGCTGCGGAATAAACAGTTTCAAAATGGCGTCGCCTTTGGATGTTTTCTCTTTTCAGATAAACGGATGAGATATTTATTGGGGGCGAGACATGAAATGTTTCGTTTTGTCGCCACTCACTGTGAGTAAGTGTGTTCAATAATTATAAATAAATTACGACCCGAGCGATTGTATCGAAAACATTGTCATAAGTTTGACTGTTGTTGTGATATTGTTTTTATTTTTATTTAGTGTTGATATTTGCAATAGTTGATGGAAAACCGAGGAATTTTAAAGTCGCCAGAGCCGATCAAGATAATTTGGTAAGTGGGGTTTTATTTCTTCGGTCAATAGATTTTGTTTTGAATCGTAATAACAGCAATTTTCATCTTCAAACAGTACAGCTTTGACATTCCTCTTTTTTTCCAACGTTCTAAATTGCTATTAGTCCCGTCAAATTAACTCAAAAACGATGGTGAAGTTACATATATTCCCAAGAAGCTAAAAATTCATGAAATTGTTCAGAGTATAATTATATATAAAATGTCCTCAAAAACCGGGAAAAATTAGTTTTTCGCAATTTTCAGCAAAACCGTAAGTTTTATCGTGAAAACAGCTCAGACAAAAATTGTAGAGGATAAAATTATCTATAAAAAATGTACCTATACTTTTTTTCCTAAGAGTCACCGTTTCTGAGATATAACGATTCAAAAATTTGGATCACACATTCGTGGCTATTTTTAATATGACAACTTTTGCGGGACAATTTTACTCACTCAGGATGGTTTCTAAAAAATGAAACTTGATGCGTTCGAAAGCTTACGATATGCCCTTTCAACAAGCAAAGTTAGAAAGAAATCAGAGATGACAATATTTTGGTATTTGGCTTCAAAAAATGGCCAAAAATATCTAAATTTCCGTTTCCTCTACAACTTTGACCTCCCATAGCATCCGAATTTTTGATGGTAAAAATGTGTAACATGGCTCATTTTAAAGCCCTAATGTTGCTCTTTGACCGTACATAGTTTGCACGAAATCGGAGTCTGTGGAGAAAAGTTACGGAGTTTTGAAAATTGAACAATTTTTTTATGTGCAATTTTTTACAACTCATTCAACTTTTTGAATCGTTATATCTCAGAAACGGTTACTCTTAGGAAGAAAAGTATAGATACGTTTTTTGTAGATAATTTTATCCTCTACAATTTTTGTCTGAGCTATTTTTACGATGAAACTTACGGTTTTGCTGAAAATTGGGAAAAACTAATTTTTCCCGGTTTTTGAGGACATTTTATATATAATTATACTCTGAAAAATTGATCAAGTTTAAACTTCTTAAAAATTTATGTAACCTTTAATGTCTAATTTGAGTGAACTATATGTGTTCAAGGATTGATGGCAATAAATCAGTCCCTTGCTGACCTATCTAACACCTACGTATCATTTTGATATCTGTGTTACATGTCATTCGGAAATGATTAAATATAATCATTTGCTTACTTGGCAAGGGCAAGGAAAAAGAAAGCGCCTGCCTGGAGGGCGACTGCGAATGCCGGCCTCACAAAGACATCAAAAGCTCCAGCATTGCCATCAAAGCTGCCCAGGAAGCGAAGGAAGCCCAGGAGGCGCAGCAGATCGCCGGGGCGCAGGCGGCCCACCAAGTGAGTGCCCCCACCACCCCCACCCCTCCGCCCCATTCGACTGCAACCCCAATCTCCTCGACAGGTCAAATGCCAACTGGCAGAAAAGGCGGGACAGGCTGCCAGGGCGGCCGAAGCCGCGCTGTCGGGGAAGCAGGTAATGGTCGACCAGCTGGAGCACGAGGTGAGGGAAGCAGAGGCTGTCGTGCAAGAGGAGGCGGCTTCCTGTCAGCAGACTCAGATCAATTTGCAGATATCCCTAGCCTCTGCGGCCCAGGCGGGCCATTTAGTAAGTACAAGAGGATGTTGGAAAAAAACCCGTTCGTATTGACCTTTAGCCGAAATTAATTTTCGGGACATTATAGCAGACGAATGTTAGCCTTGATGAATCATTTCCTCGAAAAAGTCAAATTTCGGGTTTCAAAGGATGTGATAATGAAAAACTTTAACACTAAGATAATAAAAAGCCAATTGATCAATAAATTCTCGCGATAATGTTCCTCTCATTTTCTACCCTTTCCTTATTTTGTGTTACTCCTCTATTATTGTCCGGAATGTTAATCCAAGGCTCTCCACCAAATAACCCTTTAACTCTGGGTTGGAAATAAACCAGTCCTCGGGTTTCCTTCCAGCTGAAAACCCTCACCGCCGCCCTGCAGATCTCCCAGAGCAACCTGGCGAACAGTCAGCAGGCGGCGGAAGGAGCGCAGCAGGAACTCGCTGAGAAGGCGGCGCTGCTGGACGCGGCCAAATGCAGGGTGGACGCACTGCTGAGGGAGCTCAGCGTGGCGAGGCAAGACCTCTGCGCCATAAAGCAGGCGGCGTACAAAGCGCAGACGGCAGCGAGGAATGCTGAATGCAACGCCCAGCGCAACAGGAAGAGGCTGGCCAAGAGGCACGTGCTTAACTTCCGGAAAAGGGGTAAAGTGAAGAAAAAGGGATGATTCCTCCTCAACCAGCCTGAATTCAGTCACTCATGTAAATGCTGAACGCTCTAACCTTTCAGTATATTTAAATCTATTTTGTAACTTTTAGGGAATTATAATTAGTTTATGAATTATGATTAGCTGTTGGTTGAGAGAAGGGAAAGTACAAAAAGTACTGCCAACTTTTTAAAATGCATCGGACTCTCCGACAAAAGAAAGTTCGCTCATATTAAACGTGTGTAAATGACTTCCGCATCGGTTGGGGGTGGCAGTGAGGGGCAGAGTCCCGAATGTGGAAGGGTTTTGGGGCGTCAAGGTGATGGGGCGGTCACGTGGTGAGCGGATCCTCCGGTGAGGTCATTGGAAGGGTCCCCTCAAATCAGGTTTTTTTATTTGTGTTTATTCGGGACTTTCTTAATCTCTTCGTGAGCATTTTTACTGGTTTCTTTTAATATTTATGTAATTTTTAATTAATAAACTTGTATGTTTTTGACGTGAGCACAAGTTATTAATAGTAGTATAGATAAAAGCCTCCAAAAGTTGCCAAAATATATTTGTGTGGGCGCAGTTTCGTCCTTTTTAACCTCATGTGCAGTTTTTATATTTTGGGTTTTTCCCTTCGGTTCTCTCCTCCTTATGCAAAATTTCTTGTCCTTCGCATTATCAAATATTTTATAGTTTGTCTTAAACATTGCATTCGATACCAACTTTTCATAGGTCAATCAAGAATATAAAATATATGCAAAAAAGTAGGTACAAAAACATAAATTTCTAACATTATTTGATTTACGTTAATTAAATTCCCGTAAACTCTCCCCTTTCGTCGTGTGCACCCCCAAGGCAGGGCAGAGACCTTTTCTCCCTCCGATCAACCCTTCCAAACCCGTTCAACCCCCCGCTGTGCCCCCAAATTCACCTCTAACCAAACTTTCAGGTTTACACTCGTAGCAAATTATACATTTGCCTGTAAATATTACTTTTATCAATTACCATTAATTAGGGTAATGGAGTTTCTCCTGCGGAGAACCTAATGAAACTTCCTAATCGATCGTTTTTTATAAAACAAATGGAGTCGGGGGAGTCGCGGTCCATTAGTGTGTATTAATATGAGTGGCCTTATGTAATGGAGATGTGTCGGTTTTTGGTGCGACCCCCAATCCGGAGTCCTTCCTACGGCCCTGCTCTTTCATTGTTATGTTGTAACGAACTGTTACGCTAACAGGTACTGTCGTCTGAGTCAAACTGGTCTCACCATGACGAAGATGATGGCGCGGTTTAATCCGTCATATTTAAAAACCGATTCGCTTTCTACGGACAATCGTGGCGTAATTTGGCGGCGATTGCCAGAAAACACTGCCAAATCGGATTGAATTCTTCGATAAATGTCGAACAGGATCTCCTGACATGAAAATACAAACGTCGGGTCACCGTTGGAGTCATCCAAGTTCAAAGGTCATTTGAAGTTTTTCCTTCCGTTCGCGGGAACTCCTTTTTATGTAACGGACTCTTCTCTTTCGAGGGTGGGCCACAACCCTTCGATTAGATGAAAATCTGTTTTGGTCATCACGAGCTGAATCAGGAAAATTAAATTCTCGAAAGAGTATTTGATAATATATATTATATTATTTGAACCGATGTAATTCTGTCCGAATTTTTAGAATTTTTTTTTTTCAAAGACTGGCCTGACTACTTTCTCGATATTTTCTGATAATCCATCACCAGAAACAAAGAGTTCTGCCCGTTGGCAGTTTCCCGGTGGTTATATAATATATGAGAGCAACGCAACTGCCTTTGGAGGTCTCATCTTTGCTCGAAAGCCGCCCTTTCATAATTTAATGTTATTTGGTGGGCTACTGTGGTCAGCCGCAGGCAGCAGAAGAGAGCGGATTAATATTATCAAAAGTTACCAGTGGGTCATTTTACGCCTAGTTATTATTTAATAATAATAATAATATATTTTTCTTATATTTTTCGCCTTTCGGTATTAAAATAACAACAATACAAAAATATACGTTAAAAAATTCTACATTAAATTTTCACCCCTTTTTGATTTTCCCAGTACCTTTTTCCCTCTATTATTATATACTCTCTATATTTATATTCTTATATTTCTCCCCTATATCGCCCGTACAGGGGTTTTCATAATGTATAAAACTTTTACAATCAATAATTACAATATTGTCATTTCAATACAATCTTCACATTCTTCAGGATTAGGGGGGGGATAAGAATTAAGTAAGGAAAAAAAATAAATAAAGAGAAAGAAAAAACAATAATGTTTGGTAGTAATAATTAAATACATAAATAAATAAAGGAATCATAAATACATAATTAAACAGTAAATGTTATTATATTAACAGACTATAAGATTAGAAAAAAGCACTAAATAAATACATAAATAGATATAAAAATACAAAATATGAATAAACAGAAATAAATGAATACAAAAATACATAATTTAAATAAAAAAAGAAAAAAATACAAATATTAAATACAAAATAAATAAATACAAATACAAAATTAAAATAAACAAAAGCACTAAATAAATAAATAAAGCTGAACAGAACATTAGATATTTAAATAGATAAATGGATAAATAAACAAACCAAGCAATAAATTCACAACCACAAAATAAATAAATAAACAGATACACAAACAGTAATACAACAGAAATAGAAATTACAAATAGTAAAAAATACAAGTAGATTTACAATAGTATAATCAAAATACAATTGTAAAATAAATACAAAATACAATAGAAATACAAATAAATAATAGATATATAAATATAAGAATAAACCAAAACACTAAATAAATAAACAAATCTAAACAGATAAATAAACAAGCGAAGGAGTAAATGTTAATAAATTAATAAGATTAGGCAAAAACACAAAAATAAATAAATAAATAGATAAACGAAAATAAAATTTAAAAAAGTACTAAATAAATAAATAAACAGTAAGGCTGAACAGAACATTAAATACGTAAATAGATAAATAGATAAATAAAGAAACGAAGCGTAATAATTGACGTATTTATTCAACAGCTGACAGAAAAAACCTTAAGTGTATAATTGACCGGTAAATGTGAAATAAATAATCAATCAATAAGTAGATAAATTAATAATTAAAAAATAAGTATATAAAACGAAACAAGCTTTAATTACGTAAAAATAAGTAATCAATAAGCAATAAATTTCCAGACGAGTTAACATTTAATAATTAAATATTGACAATATTACTTCTGACTCGTCTGA